>WBND01000430.1:454059-480401 GCA_013398595.1 Tychaedon coryphoeus | reverse complement strand
TTGCTATAAGTTAAAAAGTTATAAGCTATAAGGATATAAAGTTATGCTTTAAGCTGAAGACAAGTAATTTTTACTGAGCCACAGTGAATGCTTACTGAAAAATTATTGTCAGCCTCCATGTGAAGCTCAGCACATGTCCTGAAGCTCAGGACAGCCACTGTCTCAGGGCAGGCTGCACTTATCAGGGCATCAATCTCTATCAATGTAACCAACAACAAAGAAAACTGATTTATTTACCCACTTCTGATGTGTTCAGCATAGCTCTGTGCTTTCTCAGTAGCATTGTAACAATGGGTATGCTTCCCTGCTTTCACTATATACACTGTACAGGGGGGACCTGAGAGCATGCACCCAGGGATGGGTATGGACCGATGGGTGGGAGGGGATCCTGGGTGGGGACACATCTCTTTTAGGTTCAGGGCAGTCCCAAATATGAGTGGGTCAGCCAGAAAAATGAGGCCTGACTGTGGCGTGCCCCATCATGGGTTTAAAAGTAAAATCTGTTAAAAACACTAGTCACCATTCACAGGCACAAATGAGGAGAGCTTACCAATAGCAAGAAACAAATGTAATTGAGGTGAGAATTGACATAAAGTTACTAAAAACAGTGCTAAAATTCTAAACAAGGCCTAAGGTCTATATTTCATTGTGGCTTGAAGAGATGCAATTGACCTGGTACAAACTGCCTTGTGGGTATGCTTCTATTAGGAGTTTCAAAGCTGTGCAGGCTCAAGTACCTCGAGCAAACTCACTTGCTGCTTCTGAGCTTAAGTGAGGACTAATAAAATAATTCAGAAAGGAAATTCAGTCCAATAGATAGAAGAAAAGGGGAAAAAGGGAGAAAAACATAGGCTCTAATAATTTGTTAGCCAAGTGAAAGATATTTTGGGGGTTTTTTTGTTGATTTTTTTGGGGGGGGGTTTGATTTTTTTTTTGTCTTTCTCTTTTATTGTTTTTATTATTCTGAGTTGTTGTGGGTTTTTTGTTTGTTTTTTGTTGTTTTTTTTTAGATTAAATGTAGCAGGAATTGCAAATCTGCCTATTAAACAGCTCTTCAAGTACAGAAAAAAAAAATCTGATCTAGCTCAGCAAACTCATGGAAGAAGGGAACTTTGTTAAAATATTCTCTGAACCATACATTGGGAACTGAATTCCTGAAATTGCACCACACATACATGGATCATTTTTAGAATGGTGCCACATGTGATTCCCCAGCTGCACACACCCCAGAAGCTGCATTTGGACACAAGTCTCTCATGTGGGCAAGGCACAGCAAAATACCAGAGACCAGCCAGAATGCAGCCTCCTCTACAGCAAAGTATATTCTCTGGTAGAGACATCTTACACAAGAAAATTAGAAGAGGAGCTTGTGTATTCCATTCCCAACTCTTCAACTCTCTGCCTATGTGTTTTTACATGCTCAACTCATGCTTGCCTGTGAATACTGTGATTTACAGATCCTAGGGCAAATGCAAAACAAGCAGAGACTAGCTATATGAAGAGTTATTGCTCAATGAAGCAGTTGTTTCAAGTGTTTTGCATCAGATATTCAAACTCTCTTCTGCCCTGGGGTTCAATAGCAGAAACTTTAAACACACATGATCCTCAGTTTTTACAAACATTCATGACACCCCAGCTTTTACAGGTTTTTCCAGAATGGTGGTTTCTTTAGGCAGAACATAAAGCCTATGTCCTAATCCTGTCCTATTCACAAGGGAAAATAACTTTGCTCCTCTTTTGTGCTGCATCTTGCTAGGTCACTGACACCTATTCTGGTGCTTCAGCATCAGAAGTATCTGAGCACGTATAGATCAGTTCTGGCATCCGCACAGCATAACTACAGAAATGCAGAAGCCTCAAGAGGCACAGACCTTGTAGAAAATCCGGACTCACACTTAAATCTGATATTTGCGTCAGACGCTTAAGATAGAAAACAGTTGAGTTTTGGTCTAAGAGCAGCTGTAGAACAGCATGTTGGCAACACAGTAATTAGAAGAGAAATATAACTCAGCTCTTAACCCAGAAAAGCAGTCCTGAAAGTCCTCCTGTTCCAGGGCTGAGGTCACATGTGGAAATGGTGATGGGCACACACTGGTTTGTGGGATTCAAAAAACAGGTTCTGGCTTCCCAGGCAAGGAGGCTTTAGGCTAAATAGATGTGTATTTAACTTCTTTCTCATGGCACACAGGCTCTTGAGAGCAAACAGTCACATCAACCACTCCAAACAAGCTCTAGATCAGCACTATATTTTGAAGCACTCACAGAGTGAATGTGGCTCAGACAATACAATTCTGTTGTTTAAGATCTGGATTAAAAGTGGGAGCACTGTAGGTCAGAACTGTGAAGAATTCAAAGGTACTGGCTCCCAATTGTTCAGGTGGATGTCAGGGAACAGTTCCAGGAGAAAAACCAGCTCTGCAATCCTACCCAGCAAGTGCAAAGTGGTGATTAAATAGGTCTAGGGTAGAAGGGTTTGACAGAGCAAGTCGACCCACGAGATGCAATACTCAAGAAGAACTGGTACTGCTCCATTCCTGCTATACATCCATGCAACAGAACTTCTGCCTGAGACTTCCCTCTCACAGGTGGGTTGTCCTGGCAGTAGAACTTGCCCAGTTTCATTATGCAAGACACTGATAACATTTGCAAACAAGAGACAAGATACATGCAAAATCCATCCAAAAAATAGATGGTAATTTCTCTAGCTGCAGGAAGAAATTGGCACTGGAAATCTCTCCTGCTCAGCTAGAGTGGCAAGCACATTTCAAACTTGTGCTTCTCTACAGGAAACAGGAATGTCTTCAACCTGTATGTACCAAATATGCCAGGTGCAATTTAAATGAAGCAAGATCTGAAGCTAACAACAGCAAAAGAGAAAGTATGTGGGGAGTTGCTCTGTGGTTGGTATTCATCCTGGGAAAATGACTGTATCTCACTGATACTTTCTTTTCAATCTTACCCCTACTTTGGTTATGTCCTTCTTATCTTTATCAAAATGAGTGGCCAATAAACTGAAAGGAAGAAATATATATATATATATTAATATATGCTGTTTTAGAATTAAAGGCAAAAACCAAATAAGAATGCAGGCATATAAGGATTTTATTTTCAGGTCAAACATGGAGTAATCAACTTTGAGATAAGGGTTAAACTGTGAATGATTTTAGATTTCACTTAATTATTTAATCATGAAACAATTCACCCATTTATATACTTTCTAGAGCAAATGTCTTTAATGTTGCATCCAAATCACAAACAAAATTATGCAAGTTGCTCTTCAGGTCTCACTAACTGAACAAAATAAATCAGTAGCTAGGCCACCCTAAAATGCAGAACTAAAAATCTCTGGAACCAGTGTTTCCTGCAGCATCTCTCAGGCAGCAGTCAGTTATGGTTCAGTCTCTCCATCACAAGGTGGACACTATTCTTACTATATGCAGTATAACAAGTATTTTATTTTGGAAAATATTTAAGCAGTCAATCAAAAGTTGCTTCTCACTATGTTTTTTTTGTTTTGTTTTGTTTGTCTGCAGAATCTGCAGTATGATGAGAGCAAAAGAAGCCTTGTAAATCCTTTCAACAAGCAAGTTAATTAACAAGATATGGCTACGGTCAGCATGAATTTACCTGCCTGCCTTCCTCACTCCCTCCACTTATGGCACTGGTCTGTAAAAAGATCTTTCTTTACAGCAGAGCTCCAGGCAAAAGCTGAGCTAAGCTCTGTTAAGAAGAGAGTGATGGCTCAGAAACTCTGGGACCTGAGTCAGCAAGCTGAAGAAAAGAACAGTCAGAGTGCTCCTACCCAGGGCAAATGCTTCCCTTCTGACAGAAACAACAACAAAATCAGACCCAGCTCTAAGCTTTGCTGCTTTTGAACCCTAAAGTCTGAGCTATGCAATGCCAGGCTCCAGTTCTTGAGCTGTGATGCAACTAATCATTAGTCAGTTTCATACGGATTCCTTTACTTGTCTTCTCCCCCAGCCCCTACTTTAAGCAGACTTGCATTAAGCTTGTCTTCTCACCTTGTTATTGCTGCAAGCAGAGAATAAATGTACAACCTTCACTAATGTAGGGGTCTGAGGGGTTTCTTCTATCCCATACTTGAAAATGGTCTTCTCATCTCCTGAGCTGAGCTTCTACAAAGCTTCTGCTTCAGTCTCCCAAGCCACCTACCTACTGCACAGAAGTGGGTCTTTACTGGGCAGCTTTCAGTAAAAAATGCCTCAGAAAAAGGATAGAAGTGAAAATATTTCAAACGTACTGGGTCCTTCTGGCTATTTGAAATATCCCACAAATTTTCTGAATTTCTCCAAGTATTGCTTTGTCACATTTGCTAGCAATAGCAGAAATCAGTCTACCATCAGCTGCTGGGTTTTAGTTTCCCTTCCACATGGAGTTATCCCAGTTGTGTCTGGAGGATTCAGAAGAGAAATCAGCCGTTCTACACAAGCCACTCACTGACTTGCTGGGAAAGAAAAAAGAAACAGCAAAAGGGTTTAAAAATAATACCCAGCAGAAACAAACATAACAAGCATTCTGTAGAGGCAGACAAATGATCCACTCGGACTATCTTGTTTTCAATACTAGCAACAGCAGATATTATATAAGGAGAGTTCAAGTGCCTTATGATGGTTGAGTATCCATGCTTCTGTATTCTCCCAGCATCAACAATTATTGGATTTGGAATATTTAAAGGTATGTCCTTACTATGTAATTTTAATATTCACATTAATAGCCTGTGAATTTGATAGTCTCTTTCTGACCCCACTGATGCCACCTGCTTCTGCTGCCTTGTGGGGCAGGAAGGCCTAGGCTGTCAATACTCACCACATACTTTTTTCTTATTTTAAACTGATCTTTCACAAATTTTACTGCCAAATTCTTGCATTGCAGGACTTGGTCAAAATTAGTGCAGATTCAGCTTTTTGAGATTCAGATTCAAACCATACCCTTTGTGATTTTATGAACTATAATCTTCTCTCCCAGCTCACAGGCAATACAATCCCTGGCTCATTTTACTTTGCCCTTTTTGGACCTTTTCATGTATAGTCACCATGTGGAAGATCCTGGTTATGGACAACATCTTACTAAAAAGTTGTTTGCAAGAACAATCTTACAAAATGGGGTAAGGTATATTCAATTTTTTTGTGTAACCAAGCTTCGCTCTAACAACTAGCCAATTTGTGGGATGGTAAACCTCTGTTCTAGTAATTCTTGTCAAGCAGTTAAGACAAAGAGAACTTACCTGCAAGCACAAGCAGCTTTCTCTACCACAGCTGGACACAGCCCTCTAAAGTATCCCAAAAGACATCAGGTCAGCCTAGTGGACTTTTGGTAACCATACCTGTTTTCTCAGAGATCTAGCAGACTCACTGTCAGCCAGAAGTGGCATCTCTTGCTATGCTCTTACTATCAGGATCACCACTCATTAGTAAAAGGAAATCTTTGTATGGATTCTGTAAATCATAGTTGACATGTTTTTGTCACTTGTAATAAGGAGGACATCCTATCCATACAGAACTGGGCTACAGTCTGATGACTTGGTGGCCCTTGTCTAATGTGTAAGAGCATGATCTTTGCTCATGTAATGTGAGCCTAAACACAGACAGGTATGTTTGGATGACACCCTTCATACAGTGCTGCAAGGCCCCCCCTGCACTCTGCAAGCATTCTCAGACCACCCATCTCTTTTGGAAATCATTCCTGACAACATCATTGTCATCATGTTACATTACAGAAGAAAAAAAAACAAACCACCTTCAGAAGACTGCATCGTGCTGCAACTCAGAAACCCATGTCTGTTTATATTACAGAAAAAAAAATCAAATAGAAAAAGAAAGGCAATCCATGGTGGAAAAAAACCAACTTTTTTTTATACCTGAAATTCCTAATGGGTGATGTAGAAGACACTCCTTTTTGTTTATGCCAGTGAATAATGAGTCACAAAAAAAGTACATGAATTCAAGCCAGTATGATATTTTTATGGGTTGTAATGCTTGCTGTGACAGGGAGCCCAAAGAATACAGCTGGGCTATCAACATTTTTCCTTGGGGAAAAGCAGGAGGGATGAGACTTCCGTGGCTTGAAATAGTTCAGTCTCCAAGAGGGAAATGAAACGTATGCTGAGCAGCATTTTCATCTGCTCTGACAGACTGAAATCCAGCATGAAAAGGCTTCCAAAAAGTTGAGAGAGAAATTAATACATCTTGGGGATAATGCATACATCCCAGCTGTAGTATACCTGTGGCCTGCCAGAGCTGACAACCCTGGAACTGCTCTGTCTGGGATGAGAAGCAGTTCTCCCTTCCTCTCCACAGCGTGCATATAAACTGCCCATCACATCTGTTCACTCAATGGGGCAAGACAAAACACAGCATCCTTTCCACTCCGTCTTTAAACATTAAAAGTTGAACAACAGTTGGAAAAACACATATGCAGATCCCAATAATTTAAAATTAATTCAATTATTCAAAGAGAATTTAAAGGTAGATAAACTTGAAGGCTGAGATGAACAAACTAATCAAGGATGTTTACAAACAGTTTATGAAATGGATTGTGACCTTGTTTAGACTTTGCATCTGAGACAAATTGCAAGGATTTTAAGGCACAAACTGATAAATAGACAAGTCTAACTCTTCTATAAAGTATCCAAGTATTTAATCTTCAGTGACATTACATATATAATAGCACAAGCATGAAACATAGTTAGAGGCAGACAGTCAAATCTCAGTCCGTCTCTTCCTCTGATTTTAGGTCTGAGATGCTATACATAACCAGACCAACCATAAATCTGATATGACAAAAGGGCAACGATGTGGGACAGCTGGCAAGTTCAAAACCAAATTATTTTGTCTAGCAGCATTTGCTCATGTAACTGTGACCTCAGATGAAGGTGTATCTTTACCTGAGAAAGCTCCAGCAGATCAGCTTTGTCCCCATCTAGCCCTAAATGCTGCTTCCTCCCCACAATGATGCCCAAATCCTGGTACCTGTTTTCCTTTTTCTCCACTGCTAATATGGGTACTGTGGACTGTGGTATCAACCTTACATGAACAGAGAAACTAAAGGCTTTTTCCACAATGGAAGTGGAAAATGGTAGGGGCAAGGAAACAATATTGGAAGGGTCAGGCTCTTGTTTTTCTTCTACCACAGTTTACAAGAGAGGACTTAAAGTCTCACTCTCCATTAGATTCTGTCCATAGCCCACACTGCCAACATCTATCCCCATATGCTAGACTGTATCTGCAACCTCAAATCTAACATGGGCTGATTTCTCTTCAAGCTGCTTGAAGGGGCCCTTCAGCAATACCAGGGGACTCTACTTACCACAACTTTTCTATTGAAACCACAACCCCACAGCTTCAGCATGGCCAGGGAACACATTCCTGACATCTCCAGGCTGCTGTCCTTTCCCACTCCATCACACAGCCTCCCTCAGAAACAGCCAGCACGTGTGCACAGTTATTTTTTACCTCCTCCCAAAGCCACAAACCATCTCTTGTGAGGCTTTCAACATTCATTCCAGGGGTGAGGAGGTTTCTCTGGTCCTGCCTCTAGAGCCACCATATGTCCACATCACAGCCTATGGACTGCAAGCCTGCACACTCTGGCAGGAGAGAGGCAGGATATCACAGCAGCAAAAACCTGCCAGCCACCCCACCACATGCCATATGGCCTCTCATTACTGAGCATGCAGAGTCACCAAACCATGCTAACACTTTGATTTTGGGCTGGCATGAGCCAACTGGAGACCATCTGCCAGCAGCTGCAGCAGAGCACGATGGAGCCAGACTAGCTGGGTATCTCCACTCTCTTCCTGCTCAACAGCTCATAGAAAAAGACTTGTCAGCTTGTCAGGCAAGTGTCACTCAGCCTCTGCATTGCATGCAGCCAAAAACATTCTGCTACTTGTGGACACCTGCATGGAACTTACCCACCCAAAGGAGGGGGCCACAAGTTGGGGCAATGAACTTGTCCCTGACAGGGGATGTTCCTCTCTACAGCTTAGTCAAACCAACATTAAAACAACCTGTTCCTAATGCTCTGGGACTTTGTAATTTAATCTGAGTAATTGAAATGAGCATAGAGTTCACATAACCTGTCTCCCTTCTCAGCGAGAGAGTCAACACTTGCACTGACATGAGCTGAAACAATAACAAGGGGCCATCTATATCTTCCAGCACGTGTCAAGTTAGAATCAAATCTGTAATTCCCCAAATGAATGGATCTGAAACACTCACCCTGTTACAACTCTGAGTCAGTGGACTGCAAAATCTGCAAAAACTGTACCTTTCTATGGAGATCCATAAATATATTACCTTTAGTCTTTTTAGTTGATCTCTTCTTACATAGCAGAATGTTAATTAAGAAACAGCAAAATAAGGTATGTTTTTATCAGTCACCATATGAGCGAACAGACAAATAGATGGCAGTGCATCTTGCACAACAAACCAAAATCTGGTCAAAAAAGCAACACAAGAACCTAACCTTGTTGAAGAGCAACTCAGTAGGATTGTCATTGAAACAATGCATCTTCAATGTGATTCATGTGTTTCTTCACAGAAAGCAAGTCCTAAGCAGGAAATTATGTGGTGTAAATAAAACTAAAACTAATTCAGGTGATCTTAGTAAAAAAAGAATGGCTTTCATACTCACTTATATTATTATCTCAAGAGCAGAATAAGCTGCTGCACAATTATCAATGCCCTCCTGAAACCGTATCACAAAGTTCCTAGCAGAGGGGCACTTTCTTTGTTCAGGTTATTCCCATCCACATGGTGCTTCCCCAGAAAGCTAAGCCACACTCTGAGCTCTCACCAGCCCCAGTACCCACAGATTTCTGATAAACACACAGCCACAGCAAACAAATCAATACAGAGCTTAAAAGCACATCCATCTATCTTCTTGCAAGAACTGCAAAATAGAAAACACACAATTTATTTATACCTGTCCCCTTTTTCCCTCATTCCATGCATAATCCAGAAGACAGCATCTGAATTTGGGCTGTCCCAGTCAGATAAAAAGGAAATTTTTTAAAAGTTTAGGCTCTGGTTTTTCGGTCTGAACAGAATTTAAGGATTCCTTCTGCAGCCACTGCAATTTCCTTACAAAGTCTAAAAAAACCCTTTTTAGCAATATAGCTAATCTTTTACTGATTTAAAACCTTGACAAAAGTTCTTATAGGAGAGGACTTTTAAAACAGATGTTCTCTCCCTAACTTTTTTCTTAAGATATGCCAAATTTCCTTTTTCCCACCTTACTTATTTGGAGGAGCTACTTAATTTTACTGTTCTGTCACCAAGGATCTATGTACCACATCTGAGGCTAATCAGCCCTAATTTAATCTGCTCCCATTCTTTGGAGCAACAGGTCCACTCCCTAAAAGCAAGCAATAGGAATCGGTACACTTCTGTATACTTTACTGCAAAGGAAGACAAGAGACAATCAAAACCATTACAAAGCAGCACCACATGGCAGAATTAAAGACCTTTGCAAGTCCTCCTCCTCCTTTTAATTTCTTAAGTTTCTAAAGCTATTTAATCACCATATGACGAAATACTATAATTTACTTTTTGCTCTTCTCTGCCGTACTGAATCACCTTTTCTTTCCCTCCCTCCTCAATACAATAGCAAAAGCAAGCACAAAGGTTACAACTGAACAACTATGGACATATGTATAGCTAATTATTAATCCATGTTTTGCTCTTTGTTTCTCATAATGTACATCCAGTATCAAAATGTTGCCCATAAAATGAACAGAATGAAGACTGCATGCTGATGTTAGCCTGCAGTGAAGTTTCAAAAGCCGAAAATATGTAAGCAGGAACAATTTTCCTTAGGTAAACAATTTTCCATTCCCTACATCTAAATGCCATCACATATCTTGTGATATATACAAGCTTACACAAAGGGCATATTCCTTTGCCATTAAGAAATAGGGTAAATAATAGATTTAAGATCTTACACTGCATACTATTTAGAAATATTCCATATTTCCCTATTCATAAAAGCATTTCCTCTTTCAGAGAGGAAGGCTGCCATCAAGGTGGGAAGCTCTCTGCAATCATTTAAGCTGGGGAAACACATTGTTGAGAAGAAGGTGATCTGATTTTCAAAGACTACCCAAGTACAGAACAAAAACTGCTTCAGTTTACCTCTACCAGAACAGAATTGGCAGTACAAAATATTTGCTTGTAAACCGGACTACAATACTTTCAACACAGTATATCTGCTTCACTTTACAAAAATGTACAGTGAAAAGAGAAGAAACAGGCAAATGATGCTAAGCTTGCAGAAGACAAGCCTTAAGAAATGAAATGAACACTATATGAATGATTATTTCAAAAACATTATTTAAGAAGCAGACCATATTTATGTATGCAATGGAGTATTACAATTTAAATGCATTATTTTTGCTATATATTAATTATTTTATAGTTATAATATATATATTATATACATATATTTATAATTATATTTTTAATAATATTTGCATTCATAATTGGGGGAAGAAATGAAAATTATTTTGAGTTATCTGAGTACATTGGCATGCTTCTTACCTGCTGCCATCACACTGAAAAATAATTGCTATGAAAATTGGACCTTTCATCAAAATGTAATTCCTAAAGGGTGAAAATCAGCATTAGTTTCCTTACACATGTAGCTAAATTCATCATAAGATAGCTCAGCTGCATGAGCCTTTGAGGGCACATAGACAAGCACTGTCTTCATCAGCAACTGTCAAGTAAGGCATGCTCTTTACATGCCAATTTTAAGAAAGCTAAATGACACTTTAAAAAAACTCCTATGGAAACTTACTCAGTTTACATTGTCTCCACTCCCACCAAAATTAGGAAAGCAAATGCTAAACATGGACATGTCTAAAATTTGGTCAAGCCTTAATGAGCAACATGCACCTCAGAAACTGACATGCCAAGTCACAACAACTTCTACACTGTGAACGATGCTTGCAGCTCAGAGTGAATAAAGAAGTGGATGGTTGCAAATTTTATCCTTAGCTGAAGTCTTTTAGCTGCAGCATAAGACCTCAAACCTTTGCATGTATCTCTGTTTGCTCAACTAGAACGAACTCTCAGCTGATTTTAAGAGAATGGTGGTGTTTGTTTTTTAGTGCATACCTCATACATCAACAGTTTGTCTAAAATAATAACTAGGTAGCCATGATTGCTGCCAAAACTTGTGGTGGGTGGCTTTTTTTGCATTGTTGCTGTAAATAAATACATGGGAGCTTAACATACTGCGAAGTAGCATAACAAAATCAAGATTATTTTATTGTGTTATAACCCAGATACCAGAACACATTCTTGAAAAAGTGTGACAGAAATAGGAAGGGTTAATTTAGTGGCAGACACTGCAGCACAAAAAGTGGACTGCAGATTTTCAGCGGTATTTGTCCTTCATTTTCCTTAGGGAGCTCATTGCAGGACTTGCAGAAGCAGAAAAGGACTTTCAAAGCTTACCTGGAGAACTGCTGATAATCAAATTACAGCACGAACTACCAGAGCTGCAAGATATGTGAACATCCCTCTCTGTGACCTAGTCTGCTCCCAGTTGCAGGGAAAGGAGTAGCATAAAAAACAGTTGAAACAAATTTCTTAGCATCACTGTTTAACAGCAAGATTTTTTGGTCCATAACTAATGAGATTTTTATCTCAAGTAGGAGTTGGCCTCTCACACAAGGGCTATAGAGATGAATCAAGGTTTTCAAGGTGCCTCCCACCATCATCTCCCTATCAGCTCAGCGACACCCACAGATGCACTGCTCTTCATGGTGTTTACCTCTCTGCTGAGAGCTCGAGGCAGCTGGCCTTGTTGCAGGACAGCCACATAAACCCTGACTCCATGCATAAGGTGACCTACAGCTGCTCTGGTGGCGCTCCCTTTTCGGCTGTATATTTTGGAGCTGGGCATTTTTTAGCTCATATGGAAATAAACACAGCTGTGTGTGTGAACACCACTCAACCTCCTCCCCTCCTGAAAGATTTTACATGTGGCTGCTATGCTCAAAAAAGCTGCAGAAACTAATATTCCCAAAAGTGCTAAGTAGCAAGGCAATGTGGGAAGGCAAAACCTGAACAGATATAACATTAGGTATCAGGAGCTCTTTGCTCAGAAACCAAAAAGCATTAAGTTAAAAAAACAACAACAAAAAACAAAACAAAACAAAACCCTAACCAAAAATATATAAAAAAGCAGCTTAAAAATGCCACTTTTGTTTTATTGACTTGGCAGCAGTGAACAGTGGCAGAAGGAATGCAACTGTGGAGAGAACAGAGAGAACATTTTGTTCATTCTCAGCAGCACACAGGTTTTTGAGGCAAGGTGGGACAGAACAGCAGAAATCACTCCCTACACTCTCTAGACCTGTGAAGACGCCCGACAGCCCCTCCCATGAGATTAGTGTGTATTTACATTGCTGCAGTAACAAAATAGCAATCAAAGCAATGATAACACACTTTAAAAAAACCTTTAGAAATCACTGCTACTCTATGCATATGAATATTATCTGTAAAGTTAAGTTTCATCTTATTAAAAAGTGTTGATAAATACTGCAAGATAGAGTTGACTCATAATGGTGACAACTGCTGTCTAAAGAAGTAATTAATTTCTACCTGTGAACAACTTTAAACGCATCAGTTTCAGAAGAATAACTGTTGCAAACTGAGCTCTGTATTTACTCAGAAATTTGACATTACTCCATTTGCCTGTTTCTGAAGGGGGGACAGAATAAAATCAGAGACAACAAGCAGCTCGAAGATACTTGGACAGTCCTTCAGAAACGTTATTAGTTTCATCCATTCACCACACAGAACAAAGTACTGTAGGAAAGCATGTTCCACGAGCCACTGTGCTCACATGCATTATCACTCATGGTGAGCATGACAGATCCTTGAGCTCCTTTCTCTGCAGCACTGAGAAGCACTGGTCTTGCCAGATGAGCTGCTACTGAGCACAGCTCATCTTAACAAAATCCAGTTGGGCTACTGAACGCCACCCTCTCGCCAAAAATGGGACGCACTCTCCACAATGCAACAGCAATCCTGCATGGTATCACCAAGTGGCAGCTGCACAGCTTTATTCTGAGTATAAAGGAACTTGGAAAAACCCAAAGAAAAACAGCACCTCACAGTCAGATTTCAGAATACCAAAACAGATTATTTCAGAACAGAAGGTGGTTTCCACAAGAACAATGTGCCCCAATGGTGATCACATTTTCAACAAAAATTAGCTTTTTTCTTTTTAAACAAAGTTTCACAGTTCCAGAAAATTACTTCATTAAAAAACTTACCATGTCACCCTCTTCAGCATCCAAACAGCGATTAATGACAGTAAAAATTCACTTCTAACATTCAAACCACAACACTTAAAATCTATTTGTGGGACACTATAAAGCAATTACTTTTTTTTTTATTTTCAGCTTTAGTATCAAGGCATGTGGTTTCTGCTTCAAATCAAGTGGAACCTACACAGTTCATTCTCATATTTGTCAAAATCATGAGTGGGCATAGCAGTGCATACCTCTACAGAGCAACCATAAAGGGAGTAGTGGGGGAACAAACATCATGCTTCTTACTATCCCTCAGGGCCAGCTGTATTTTGCACCAACTCATAGTTACAGCATGGGCGGAAATTTGCATTAGTGAGAAGTAGGAGGAATAAATAACAGGAATAAAAGATAAACAAATCTCCCAGTGAATGAGTTTTAATTATTTCCTGCCAACTCTCTCACACCAACCTCTAATCCCAGATGAGATTATTTACTAATTTTATTTATTGTCTATTCTTTATGTCCTAATCAGTCCTGTTCTTGATCTAGCCAGATCTGTTGATTAAATGACTGTTACTTTATGTATATTACAAAATCAAAACGCATCACAATGGCTTGTGGCATCCTTTAGCAAACTTTTGTCAGAAAATTTCTGAGTGTCTATACAGGTGTAAATAGGGAAAAACCTCGGCAGGACTGTAGCTTCTGCCCCCATACTACAGGTGCTGCAGCAGACTGCCGAATATTCCCAACCAACACAATCAAAGGAAAACAGGATAGGGAGATATGCTGCAAGCTTTTTGCCAGGAACATGTATGTGAATAGAGAGACGAGTTAGCTAACAGCAAGATTTAATGGAACAGCGAGGACCCCGTTTGATTTTCAAAAGGCAATAATCCACTAAAGCAGCTAGGCTAGTAACACGCTGGGTGAGCCTGCTTTAACACTCCTAAAAGCCTCGGAATTTCAATCCAAATACCAAGACCTGCAAGCCTCCCAGGATGTAGGGAGCAAGTTTCACAGGTGATGGTGGCTGCTCCCACACAGCTTGTGGTCTGCACTGCTACCAGTTTGCAGTGCCTTGCCTTTGCTCCTGCGAGATGGTTAAGATCTCACCGCAGGGCCATTCAGAGAGTGAAAACAGCAGCAAAAACACCCACAAGGAGACACTGCCAATTTAGTAATTGAGCAATTCATTTCCCAGACCAGCCTGTAGTGCTGGGACCTGCTGAAGGCAGCGTGCATATGCCCCAAACCAAAGCGTGGGCCGCCCCATCCTGCCCTCCAGCCCAGTTCTGCAGCCCAGCCATTTCCTTTAGCTTTATTCCAGGGGATTCGGGGAGCTGATACACTGAAAGCTAACAGCAAGCACATGGTATTATTATTCCCCCCTATTTTGCAGAATGTCAGAGGGAATATTAACAATAGGCAAGCACAGGATGCACAAACACCCAGCTTTCCCAGGCATCAGTGGTAAAAATGTGAAAGCAGTGGTCCATGCCAACTGATAAGCAACTCTTTCAGTAAATTCACAGGAGAGTTGAGCCCAGGTTCAAAGCAGTTGCTGTGAGCTCCCACGAGAACACTGTGGCTGACCTCACCCATATGGGTGTTTCTTGGTGTGTAACCCACTCTGAAAATGGTTTAATTGCCCAAAAATTGACTGAAATACTGAACTCCATTAAGTGAAACTGGAATTTTCAGACAAATTTTCTCCCAGATAGAGAAATCAAAGTTGTAAACTCCAACTTTGTTACTCACTCCCTAAGCTTGGTCAACCTCTCTGGCCAAAGCATTCAATGTAAGGACTCACCCTTTCAGCTGCAGATGCCTCTAGCATTTTGCAAGGTGTGACCATTTTCCATTAAATAGTCCAAGACTCAATACATAAAATGAGCAGGTATATATATCTACCTGGAAAATACAAGTTTTTCAGCACAACTTGAACTATTGAGGGCAGAACCGGCTAAGGCTAGTGTAAAACCTGGCAGCAATATCCATCTTATTTACTGACAAATGGTGAATAATCAACAGATAAAAGGACTACAAATCTTATTTCTCAGCATTATGTCTGCTTCTTCAGGAAACTATATGTTCCCCACAGTTCAAACTAATTCAACCAGTATGTAATCATGACAGTTTTCTAAAACACTGTGCTGAGAGTACTGGGCAGAGTTTTCTTTGCAATAACCCAATATTTTCCTACAGGAGCTTCACTTGTATAGGAGACATCCTATCAGCAAGACCCAGCTGCACAAATTAAGCTTCCTTTTGCCCCTAGTGAAGGCACAGACATTTAACAATTGTTCCTGCCAATAAATTCCTCTTCTCTTACAGAAATATACTTGACTTCAAGCACATTCAGCCCAGTGGTTATAGTATAATACAAACTAGTTATTACTCAATTTTCTGTAACTTCTCTATTATAGCATATATGCATTTCCATTTATCTTTGGTAGACCACAGTCTTTTGGCACTGCTAGCTCACTTTTAAGTTCAGCTGAAAGGAGGGGTTGAGTTTTCTATTTGCTTGTTTGTTTGTGAAACAAAAAGCAATAATTCTTAATAAGCACCCTTGGGGCACTGGTCATCCAGAAATATTCCCTTATACTGCATACAGTGCCAACCATGTCCTGGTAGAGGAGACCATGAAAGAGAAACAAAATAGAAAGGATGTGTTGTTTTTTTTAATTTATTTTTGCTAAAAAAGGAGAAGAGAAAAAGTAATGCACACTAGCTTTGTTATCCTTTTGAAATACAAGACAGGCAGAGAAAACAGATGGTTTGTATGAAGTGAAAATTGAAGCATCTTTTCTCCGTATTTATTTTTTTAAAACTTGGACATGTTTTGCAGTTTATGTACCAAACCAGCTGCATTGTCTTTACCCAGAATACCTTTCCTAACTTTTGCTCTGAAACTTGTCACTGCTTGTTCATTTCAGAAGGACAGCTGGACTCTAAGATATATATATGTACGCTAATATGACCACATAACATGTTGTGGCACTAACCTCGTTATCTATCTCAAAACAAGATAAGGCTAGAGGTTGTTTATTCTCTTATTATTATTTAAGCAAAATCCTAGACATTTAAAATAAATAACATAGTATCTTCTCATGATGACAGCTGAATGAACTGTGCCCTTGTTTAAACCACATTAATTAGCTTAACAGCTAAGCAAAAAATGACATTATTTAAATGGCTGGCAGTCCAATTTTATTAGTAGAATGAATGATGGCAACTTTCAGCATGGCTGTGAATTATGGCAGCAGCCATAAGAGAGGAGCTAAAGCAGGGGTGAGAAATCAAGCAGGTACCAGCAGAACCACAGACTAGTACCAACTCTGCGCCCAGCAGCCTGCAGAACCATCAGAAAGGTTAGCTGAGGATGAAAGCACAAGCTCTGCTTAGATGCCACACACTTCTTCAGCAAGAGCCTAATCTTTGTCTATGTTTCCAGTTATCTTGTACTTAGAAGAGGGCCCTTTTCCAACCAAAAAGATTGGAGCAGCAAGATAAGAGTTTCATGCCCAAGCAGTAATTGTTTTATGCAGTCTTCTAGCTTTGTTACTCAGGCAAAGCAGAACAATTGCATGCAAAACTCCTTTATAACATCTGGGCTCCTTCTTTGCCTGCCATGCCTCCCCACAGATGCTCTTTAAATCACTGTCTGGGAGGACACAGCTGTGACAGAGCACCAGCATTTTGCAAATTTTCATTCAAGGCACTGAAATGCAGACCAATCCTCAGCACTGCCCCTTACAATCATTTAGAGAGGGCAAGTAAATGTCACTCAATTTGTTCTCTCTGCATGAAAGAAATGTAATCTGCATCTGAGTATTCAATTGCCTATACCACAGAACAATTTCTGCTTAAGAAACTTTATATTAAGAAGCTTAATAAACAATAGGCAAAGAGCAATGGACAACAGAGAATAATTACTCATTCCAATAGCATACATTCATGGACAAACTCTGAGTTGTATTCATATTAAGGAATAATGCAGTGTGTTAACTAGCAGACATCCAAACAAGACTATATGGATCCTGCAAACACAAAAATTAAGCTTGTTGAGTTCAGCATTCTGACGATTTTATTTCTAGTTAACTGACATTAATGATTAAAACACTTTTATATTAAATATATTTAAAATATTCAAAGTGTTTAAACATATTAAATATATTTAAACAATAACATGTATTTTATATATGATACATTAAGAACATCAATTAAATAATTTTATTTTTCCCAAACCTGCTTGCTGTATTCTCAGTACTTTTACAAAAACAAGATGCATTTTCATTTGAAAGGTTTTGTTATACATACATATAACATTGTGTGCAAGCCAAGATTTATTCCTACAGTTGATTATCTGCAATTTTTTAATGGTTATTGTATTATCTTCTATACTTTTGTCTCATACAAATAGCACAAGCCATGGAAAGAAGCTGTCACTTTGACAGCATCTGGGTATTGGATACCTATTTGCAATTAAACGTTTCATCATTTTCTCCCCTAACAACATAACTAGCTTCACCTTAAAACCTTTCTGATAATTGGTCTCAAATCACTAATCATAATTTCTTATTTGCATTATGTATGAAAGCTAAAGGATATACCACAAAACACTTGGTGAAAATACACTTTTACACATCTAAGACAAATTTTGCAGAGGTGCCTGAATGGTACTTTTTCTAGTTATACCTAAAGGCTAGGTTGATAGCAACTTTTTTACCTAACTCAAAATAAATTCAATTGGATTAGCCACTGATTATCTAGACTTTCTTCCCAGGTGAAATCCCTTTTCTCTTCTGGTTAACAGGTCTAGCTAAAGGGAAAATGTGGGACCACAACCCCCACCATCTCAGAGACCCATGCCTTGGCATAAATGGCTCAGAGTAGGGATCATTATTTTTCCCAGCATCCAACAGGTTCATGACCATCTAGTCAGAGAAGAACTTTGGATACCATGTCTCAGTTCAGGTCTGCCCTTCAATTTCTTTCAGTGAAAAGCAGCACTACTGAATTTCAGTAAAAAGTTTCCTGGTGTTCACCAGGATTTTACTCTCACATTGGCACTCAGGTATGGGATAAGCATCCAGATGTAACTAAGCTTATCTACTTGTGTTTAATATTTCACATGTATAGAAGGATGCTGTATTTTTCCTAATTATGGCTTAATTTTGATAATTTGATAAAGGTTCTTCAAGGTACCCACAACTTCATACACCTATTCATACACTGCTAAAGGCTGACCAATAATGTATAATCATACTAAATCATTTTAGCATACTTCTCAATATTTAGTAATTGTCACTTTTCATTCAGCAGAATCCTCCTCAGGCTTGTGTCTGCAGGACAGCAGCAACACATCTTTAGAATGTGTAGATGAACACTCAATACTGCAGGACCCCAGCTCTTCTGAGATGCAAGAGTAGAAATGAAAAGGAGAATCACGCAATAATTTGCAACTCTGAAAACTGACACCTCCTACACAAGCTTTTCAGACCTGAAACACCCGGGGAATACACATTTTTCCCCAGCACAAATGTGTGGTGGACAAGCAACAAGAAGAGATTTTGCCATCACTAGAAAGTGATTTTTAATTTTATATTGAATAGTTTCTACCATTAATCTTACAATTTTTCTAATAAAACAAGTTTCCCATTGAACTATCCACACTGCCATCTAGTGCAAGAAGCCGGGTTGTTGGAGTTTTTTTAAAAAAGATGAAACTGCTGGTTTTAAGGGAGTAGACTTTCAGCATGTTTCTTTCACATAAAGCAGCAAAAAGAGAAAAAAATTGCGAAACACTTCTCCTGTATTTTCAATGGCCAACAAAAATTATCTTCTACTTTCGCTATTGCAAACCATAATAGCCAAAGGTGTGAGATAAGCATTGCAAAAAAAGACTTGTTCAGAGACTGAAATGAGAGTTTATTATTAAATCAAGTATTGGGAACAGAAGAGGTTTTTGTGTTCCCTTTTTAATAAGCACATCAATTATACAGAAACCAGGGTGTGTCTGGGAACCTAATGAAATCCATCCAGCAACTGCCAGCCCACGGGTAGAACACACAGCCTCACCCTGAGAGGATGGCAGATGTTACAACAAAATTATTATTTGCGCGTTACACTAATCATTATGCTGCATCTGAAGCCAAAGCTCTGCTGGCTGTCATAGCTGTCAAAAGCAAACTGCACAGGACAAGGGTTACACAGCTCTCTGCTTCCTGCAGCAGCGTGGGAGCCGCTGCTGCCAGGGGCACAAGGGACAGGAACGAGCAGGGTGAGGCAGCGAGCGGCACCTTGGGGCCATTTCTGACCACCTGCCTGCTGGGGGCAAGGCAGGGACACAGCCCTGGCCACTTGGTGCTCCTTACCTGCCAGAGCAAGTCATCATGCCAGGCTGAGAGCCACCTCTCTGGTCAGCAGGATGAGTAAGGAAGTCATATTGCTAACTAGGCATTGAGCCTGGCAGTTTCAGGCATCACTGTCTAGCACCCAAAAAGATGCATAATGTCAAGTAGGGGCTGGTTCCTAACCAAGGAGTTCTTGTGTCTCTAATGTTTAGCTCCCTGTTTAATATTAAGTGTGGGGGCCTTCCTCTGTCCGGGAGGGGAAGAGATGGAGTTCCCCTCAAGAGCTGGGGTCAAAACTTAGTGAATGCTCCAAGTTACCCACTGCAGGAGCCTCCTGGCTTTCTCCACCAACCTATAAAGTTGATGAGGAAAATGACAACTGCCTCCTGGATGATATGCCCAAGTTACACGACATTCATCATCCATGACACTTGCATTTCACTGTAAAGTGATGCCTTTGCAGGACCTTGAATGCATCTAGCTTTTAGTATTTTGAGTTTTTCTACATGAAAAGTAGAAATGTGCACATGACCCAGTGATGCTCGCTCTCTCAACAGCATCCCAGAAAACAATGGAAAGTTCTTTCAATTTTGTTATAAAGAAATAAGCTCCACCAGTTTACAAAAATCACAAAGGTGTGGAGTCTGAAGCTTCTTAAAAGAATAAATTCTTTGCTAACTTACTGGCACAGTCTGAAGGAGACTCTCTTCTTTTATCAGATATTTCTCTGTGTCTCTTAAAAATCATTGGAGAGGATCCCATGGAGCACATAAGCATTTGTATACCATGTAAAGTGGTTGCTTTCTGCGCTACTTAGCTCACTTGCATGGCCAAACAGCTCAGAGAGATAAGATCACGAGTCAGTGGACATGTTGTCCCAGACTGGCACCTTTCTTTCAAGTGGAATCACCAGGCTTTTTTGCTCGGTAATAGGACAGAGTCTGCTCCCAGGTGTGTGAACTGCACTGCAGAGAAAAGTAAGCTAGCCCATGGCACAGACAGCTGCCTGGTAAATCCTGTCACCTTTGTGACCAAAAGACTACAACTTGCTGTGTGTGGACAGGACACCAGTCGCTCCTATCTACCCTCCTGCTGTCCTTCAGCAACAGAAAAGCTTTGTCTAGACCCGCATAGATCCATTACCTACAGTTGAGCCTTTACCCCAAAATAAAAAAAAACACCAACCCTCACCTTTGTGAGCTTAGCAAAAAGTATCTTAATGACTCAGTCAAAGACACCGCAGTAACTAAAGTGACAGCAGTAGTTGTCCTGAGGGCAGTCACCACTAGTTGTGCCCACTGCAGAGGCCAGGGTGGTTATCTGTTAGCCTGTCTCAAAGTCACTGTGGTCAGCTGGTACACAGCTGATACAGTGACTTTAGGAGACTTTACCTCCAGGTACAGACCTGGGTC
Organism: Tychaedon coryphoeus; assembly: GCA_013398595.1. Lineage (NCBI taxonomy): Eukaryota > Metazoa > Chordata > Aves > Passeriformes > Muscicapidae > Tychaedon > Tychaedon coryphoeus. The sequence continues at coordinate 459,339 of WBND01000430.1, read as the reverse complement.
CAGCCTAGCCACAGCCCATTAGTGGCCACCACGTCATAAATGTCACACCAGGTCCCAGAGGGACAGTATTCAGGTCACCCAGTACCAAGCAGACTCCCCAGTGACATTTCATCCTGCAAAGAAATCCTACTGATAAACTGATCAGTCATAAAGCTGGTGGGAAGGCAAATGTCTTTCGGTTTGGGACGGAGGAGAATTTGGTAACTCAGGTCTCACCATCTGCAAGCAGAGCTGATGAGTGGTGATGCTGCTGATGATATGGCAATTAAGAAATCAAACCTGAGCTGCAAGGAAGGAGAGGAATTTCACTGTCATAGAGTTTCCTTTTCTCTCGCACTAAAACAATGACTACCAAATGCTATGAGAAAATAAGCAAGTCTTTCTTAAATATGTAAAATCCCAATCTCTGCTATTGTATGCACAAGCAGAACAGGATCTCCTTGTTCCCTGCCCCCCTCCTCCTTATTCAGTTCTACAAATACTCAAAATATTTTAAAATGGAAGACAAAAGAAATATATCTAGAAATTACCCAATCATATTTTTACAGTTTAGCAAGAAGCCTCCAACAGCAGCAAGGAAAACCAAGTATTTTTCCTAGTATTGAACCATCAAAACTAGATTGTGCAGGAAGGAGAAATAATGTGTGTTAGCAATATACTCCCCTACACCATATTTTAAGTATTCTCTAATTTGCATTTCAGTAATTTTTTTAAATTGTGATTTGAGATACAAAGACGCTGCTTTCCACTGCAGGGAGAAAGTTTGTGTGGCTGAAGCTCAGCTGGAATTGAAGCTGGCCACAACTGTGGGGGATAACAGAAAGCTTTTGAAAATACATTAATAACAAAGGTAGTGCAGAAGTGGCATTGGCCTGTTACAGCACGAAGATGATCACAGAGACATGAACTTCTGTGGGATCTGCTGCTCCAGCTGGATCACTGTAAATCTGTGGGGCCTAAAGGGATTCCGAGAGTACTCAAACAGCTGGCTGATGTCAACTACAGGGCTTCTTTCAATGATTCTTGAATGGTTTTGGGAATCTTGAAAGGTCCTAATTGACTGGAAGCTGCTAACATTATCCTAGTTTCCAAGAAGGGCAAGAAGGATGAGCCTAGAAACTACAGGCCTGCCACAGTTTCATTTCAGTGACTGACAAAATTTTTGAGATTACTCTGTGAGGTATTCAAAAGCACCCGAAAGACAACACAGTCATTGGTCACAGCTAAAACAAGTTAAGGGGAAAAAATCCTGCCTGTGAAATCTAATTTTATTTTATGACAGAGTAATCCACATAGCTGATCAAAGAGAGATGAGTGAGTCAATAAAGTTTTTGATACTGTCTCTTACAGGATCCTTCTGGATTCATCATGTGATGGGTGAGCAACTGGCTTAGTGGCCATCAGAAAGGGTTACAGTCAATGGCATCAGGCTGGCAACCTGCCACCAGTGGGGCTCCCCAGGGCTCCTCCTTAGGGCAGTGCTCTTCAACACCTTCATAAATGAGCTGGGTACAGAACTCAAAGGGATCCTAGGCAGGCTTGCTGACAATGCCAAATTGGGAAGAGCTGTTGAAGGCAGAGAGGCCTAGGCAAATTGAAGGACTGGCAATCACCATGACATGAAGTTTATTATAATGACAAGTGCCACATCTAGCACCTGGGACAGGGCAAGCCTGGATGTACTGACAGACCGGGACACAAAAGGCTGGGAGAGTGGTCCCTTGGAAACGCACCAGTGGGTCCTGCTCTGTGGCAAGTTGAACATGAGTCAGCAGTGCCCTGGCAGCCAGGAGGGCCACCTGTGTCCTGGGGAGCATCAGGGACAGCATCACAGCCAGGCAAGGGAGGGGATTGTCCTGCTCTGCTCTGCACTGGGGCAGCCTCACCTCCAGTGCTGGGGCAGCTCTGGGTGCCACAATAGCCTAATGTAAGGCTACAGAGGGTCCAGAGGATGGTGAAGGGCCTTGAGGGGAAGCTGTATGAGGAACAGGTGAGGTCACTTGGTCTGTTCAGCCTGGAGGACACTGAAGGCAGACCTCACTGCAGCCTACATCCTCTCCTTGTGAGGGGAAGAGGAGGGGCAGGCACTGATCTCTCCAATGTGGTGACCAGTGACAGGACCTGAGGGAATGGACTGAATTTGTGTCAGGAGAGGTTTAGGTTGGATATCAGGAAAAGATTCTTCACCCAGAGGGTGGCTGGACATTGGAATAGGCTCCCCAGGAAAGTGGTCACAGCACTAAACCTGACAGAGTTCAAGAGGCCTTTGGACAACGTTCTCAGGCCACCATCACATGGTGTGATTATTGGGGTGTCCTGTGCATGGCCAGGAGCTGGACTGGATGATCCTTGTGGGTACCTTCCAACTCAGAACTATGAATTTTTACTGATGTGAGAGAAAATAAAAAACTTCCATAACTAAAAAGACATGAAATAGGTGGTTTAAAAACTATGAACAGATTTACAGGAAGCAAATGTTTCCCAAGTTTACAAAAACTAGGCGATATCAGGCAGGATAAAAAGAAAAAATAAAAATGAGGTGCATTCACAAAACCAAAGTAGTTCACGAAACTCCTTGCCACAGGATGTTACTGACTGTGCTAAAAGTCACTCATACTTATAAACGCCAGATGGAAGAAAAATACAATGTATTTGTCCACCAAAGGCTATTGAAACAAACAATGTGGCTTAAAACAGTGCTGGACTACAAATTGCTAGCAATTAGTGGTATATTCTAGGAATGTACTATGTGCCTACTCTGCTCTTACATTATATTCCCTGGGCACTTCTCTTTGGTCACTGTCAGGAACAGACTGAACCCTGTGGACCTTGACCTGATCCAGTAGAGACACACCTGTATAAACAAAACAGAATAAAAATGACAGAGGGAAAGCACCACTTCAGATAACTTCTTCCACTTGTGGCAGCCTCAACAGAAAGTGGTTTGAGGTGACTGTGTAATTTTGAAGTATTCAACCTTATCCTTTTATGGACAAATGTATGCTAAACTCCACAACTCTAGAAAGAGACTAAGGATAGTGTAGCATACCTGCACTTCTCTGGCTTCCTGGTTTCCTTTTTTGAATCAACACTTAGCATTTCTAAACAATTTGGAACAGCATTTCAAAGAAAGCACAAACTCTGCATCCCATCTCCAGACACATGCCAAAACTTATCCATAATTGCTAACTAAATTTCAAAGGCATGGAAATATTTTACTGGCTCTCCATCAGGTTGTGCAAGTGTGTCCACAGACAGACCTTCCTTGTGGGGGTGTTGTTCCTCTACCAATAGGGCATTTTGCTAAGGAATGCCTAACCTAAACTACACATTTTAGAGAAACCTGGCAAATCTATGGATTATTGCAGACTAGGAAATAAAGGATCTTTTCACTCCCACAGTAAGCTGTGCTGAAAATTTGTTTTTCTGAGATGGGAAGAAAATCTGTGCACCTTTCTAATTATAATAATTTATTTATATACACGCTATGTTATGAAAAACAGTGCTTGCAAAGGAGGCCATCCTGTTGAACAGAGACCAAGAATATCCTTCAGGGCATACCCATGCAGATTTACACTGATATTACCTGATAGCTGAGTCCTAAAGCAGCCTGGCTCTTGAGAAAAACAGAGATGCCTGCTGCCAAACTGCTGAGGCTGCTCACCTTCCTCACGACTGTTACATAGACTCCTGGGAACTTCTGAAGGTCTCTTTGTTCATTCTTGGCTTTTCTTCACACTAAGTTTTATATCTTGATGATTATTTCATGCAGCACTTCTTCTCTGCTGAGCTACCTACTGCATGGCACCAGGATTTTCAGCAAGGGAAGGCCAGAGCCCTAGAAGAAAGCCAAGCCTCTGGAGCAGTTTTCTGCCCAGAATATACTAACACTTAAAAAGCAAAGCCTTTAATGTATTTTTTTAAAAAACTGTTCACACAGGCTTACCATGAACATGCATGAATCCCAAACTGCATCACCTGCCATTTGCAGGCAGAGGGGCAGCAGACTTGTACGCAGAGAGTGCATGGCTCTCACTCAGGCATCAGTTGTGTCCTCATCACAAATGCCATTAAGGAATCTCTGGGTTTCAGTAACTGCACTTACTGTACAGACCCATGAATTCCATCTCTGGTCACCTTTCTGCCCAGCTCACCCCTTGTGGTTTCTGTACTAGGAGATGAGGAGGCTAGTAGGAGACTGATTAATGAGTCATCCAAACACTTAGACTAATACTCTTGCATATGATATTGAAGCCAATGCAGGATGATTTGTATAGTATTAACACTGTGCACTATTAACATTTTTTTTTACACAATCCAAAGCAGACTAGATTAAGAACAATTCTGGCTTTCACATTGCTCAAAACTGTCAGTCCTGCAAAGCATCTGACAGCTTATAGATCAATTCATGTACAGTATCTTTCTAGGGGATCTGAAGACTCATTCAGCACATTTTGCAACGACTGACCATCCTATAGAATAGACACAGCCATGAATTATGGAAAACCGTAGAGAGACAGAAGAAGAATCTGGATCACCCTGGGTGGGCAACACCATGTAGGGACAACGTTGCTGAGTGCAATAGCACAAGCAACACCCCACTGCAGCCAAAGGGGGCCAGCAGGCCTATGGAGAGAGCAGGAACTGCTGCATTCAGAGAGACACAGCAAGGACTGCAGTGATAAACACTCTTGTCAGGCTTCCAGGCCAGTTCTGCAGGCGAGCGCAGAAGGGGACTCTAGGGGACACAGTCCCAAGTGCCCATGAACAGCCCTGAACACGACCAGCTCACTGGAGCTCACTGGAGACATGCCTTGTTCAGAGAACAGCAGGCACCAGGAACTGGGAGACGTAGGGAAGCGCCGTGCGGGCGCCAGCTCTGCTGCCACACAGGAGTGCCAGAGAGGGCTTTGTCTAACTTTGTCTGGATCCCATGATCCTGGATGGGATCCAGGCTGCTCGGATGCTCCTGGACTGAGGGCAAATACTACAGCATATCTCTGATTTCCTTCCAGTTCAAGGCTGTAAGTCTGTGACCCATAAATAATGCCAAGGTTCACCCACTCCCCTCTTGCCCCTGGCAAGAACATTTTTGGCAGTGTTGATATGGATGACTTAGAATCCCCTGGGAACTGTCTCACTATATATCACTGCTTCTAATGCTTTCATTGTGAAGTAAACCATGCTTCGGAAACCTTAAAGCCAAGTTTCAAAACTTGTGATTATTTTGGAAGCAAGTTGTGTTTTTATGCATAGATACAAAGAGACAATACAAAGACT
>WBND01000430.1:412457-424358 GCA_013398595.1 Tychaedon coryphoeus | reverse complement strand
TATTCCTGTCCTTTCTGCCAAAAAAATAAGTAGAGAGACTCTCCTTAAAATATTAATACACTCTCTCTGTCCACATACAGAGCACCACTGCACCTGTCCCCAAGACCTTAAGCACTAGATTTTCATGCTTCAGCCCGCAGACACTAAAGTTGTAGTCTAACAACAATATTTCAAAGTAGATTGGGGAAAACACACATGTGCACAGAGTAATTGTCACTGTATGTTTCTCCTGAATAGCTAAAAAATGTCACCTACATGCAAAAGTTCCATCCACCCACACAGCACACAAAACATGAAGGTCACTAAGCAATGTGAAACTCAACCAATTCTTCCTGAAAAGTTGCAGGCTCTCATTTGCGAGGGCAGCCAGCAAAAGGCAGGGGAGGGAGAGCACAGAATGGAAATGCAGATGAAAAAGTCAGCACGAGCTTTGCAATGCTGCTTTATCATCTCAGCATGCTTGCAGGTATTCTGGGTCAGCATGGATGAAAAATCACCAATTTAATTGTCATCCCACCACCGCTTCTGCCGAGCAGAGTTTGACTTGTGTGGGGCTGTCCGGGTTGTTGCAGCAGTTTGCAAACAGTTTCTGCACCATAAAGAAACACCAACCAGGCACACACACACATTTAATACTCCTTTGACATTACTGCTATTCAAAAACAAATCCCCACTTCAAGCCACAAGTACTCTCCCATTTAGATATATTTTAAACAGTCCATTAGATTGTAAATCCAAAACCTACCCAGTGACACAAACCTGATCTGGTTTCACTATTTCCTGAAAGAGCAAAAAAACCCCAAAGGAACAGTATTAAAAACTTACAGGGCTGTTAGTCCACCGTTTCTCTCTGGCACACGGTACATTATTTAACTGCACTGCCTGAAACAGTAACTTGACCTCTCTGGGAAGGTGGGCGGTATTATTCAAGCTGAAACATTAGAAACATGCATAATTACTCTGGGTATTTGCCACGCATTCTTTCATCCGTAAACCAATATGAATGGAAAAGTCACACTGACACTCCAGGTTTAGATCATATCCCAACCATCAATTACAAAGATTTTCTCATGAGGTCTCAGGAGAACTAAATTTCTTAGGGCCAGAAAAATTTCCTCTGGACTTAACTGTGCATATGTTACCAAGATAAAATGTCAGTGCTGCCAACCCAAAGCCAAGACTTCAGCGGGCTAAACCATGAATTTTGAGCTTTCTGCCCCACCAATGACAAAGATAATTTTGTTTTCCCTGAACCCCACAAACCCATTGCACCCATCCATGTGGATGTTCACTTGTGAGGAGGCCTGCTGTGGCACCAGCCACATCCCATCATCCATCATCCATCACCCAGCCGTTCCTGCAGGTGATGCCTCTCACACCTGTGCGGTGCCTGCCTGCTCCTCAGCAAACCCAGGGCAGAATCAGACCATCCACCTTGTTCCTGACTCCAGAGGCATCCACAGCTCACACCACGGCTGCCTGTGCTTATGGCAGCTCCCCCTTCACACCAAGCATAAGTGTCCTCTGCATACGGCTTAGTCTTCCCTTCAAGGATAAAGCAGCATTCAAGTTTTGGGTGGCAGAACCACAAGAAAAATGAAATACTACAAGCCAATATTCTCAGCTGGAGCTGTGAAATACACAATATTTTCAGTACTTTTAAGGCTAACATCACAAAATGCAATTTTTCCTGAAGAGGGAGAAAATGCTGTTCACAAGACAGGATGAACTGCACATACATGTCGAATGATTGTCTTCCCTAGCTAAGTTCTCAAAACTTAGCTTTAAGATTCCTCAAAATCAAACCTAGTTGCACTCCTGACCACGTTGAGATGCAGCAATATCTATAGCTGCTCTGAACCCAATTGCCCCTGAACCAACATCATACCAACATCTACATGTAGCTGTTCTGGGCAACTGACCTGGCTAACCTTGCTATAATGGAACTTCCAGCATTCTTGGTTCAGCCAATTTCACTCTTGGTGCTTGGCACAAATACATGTGGAATACAAGATAATCATTTCAGCTAATTCCCCAGGCATTAGGGACAATGCATGCATCTGGAACACTGTTCCAGCAAAGACGCATGAATAATTCTACAATCATTCTTCTGCTTTGTTTTTCAAGCAGTCCAGCTCCCTGCATCTCTTGTTCATCATTACGTACTTCCAAAACTTTGGAAATCATACCAATACACACACAGTGAAGCACCTCTTGATATTTTAAGTCAAGATTTTGTAGTATCAACAACGTGTTTTCCCTTTATTCAGGATAACCATGTATGTCAGAGAATACAACTTGTGACAGTAACTTCATACAAAGTAAAAAACTCCAGGGCAGTGTTTTCCACGTGTATTTGAAATCTCAAGATATGAAAATTGGTCAGTGTTAAGTTATTTTGACCATATAACTAGAACTTGCTGGAGATTTTTCTTTTGTAAATTTTAAATGTTTTTGTAAACAATGGTTTAGGCAGAGTGTAAAACCTGTGTACTTCCTTACACATGTGTGAAAAATGTGGACAGCTTTACTTTGAAGATTATCTCCCTCTTCCACATAAACTAAAATCAAATTAAAAGATGACAGAGTGACCATCTTAAGCCTTACCTAAAGTATCTATTCAAAAGGTCTGAGGTATGCAATGAAAATGCTTTAAGTCAAACAAAAGTGGCTTGTGGTAAAGAGGGGAAGCAGAACAAAGATCTGAGTTTGCATCAAGTGTTGGTTGAAATCATTTAATTACCACTGTTCAAGAGAAGGAATTCCTCAAGTCTGTTTCAGTATTTGCTATTCCAGTAAACACAAATAAAGGGAAAAGTCAACATTATAGTTTTAAGATTCCAGTTTCAAAGTAGTTTGATAACAGCCTTCCCCAAGTCATTCTCCTGGGAAAGAGTTGCTAGAGAACAGAGCTAATTAGGGCTTGTCAGTTAAGCTCTTTCTCCTGCTTTGTTCAGAAAACCTGGACAAATAGCTTATCCATGGATAGACCTGGGGGCCTTTCACAAATATTTTGTATTCCACAGCAAGCTTAGGCACATTGCATAAACATCTGGAGTACGCACTAGAAACATGAACACTTCCCTGCTCTGCCCTGCAGCGAGTGTCTTCATGGCACTTTCATCAGCAGTGACAGAAAGAAAACAGTATTATTGCGGGCTTCCATCCAAAAAAATGTTGTCACGTATAGCCTGTCTGTATGCACATGAGAATTTGGGGTAAAAGGGAGGAGGGGTAATTCAGGTGCATAAACAAGTGTTCCAGTCTTTCTTCTCAGCACTTAAGTTCTGAGAGAAAGAAGGAAAAAGAGAGCCTTGTATTATTATTAAAAGAGAGACTATTCCCAGAACAATTGGAGACTAAACTGCTTTGGGGGGAAAACAGCAGTGAAAGCAGTTATGTTCATATTTTCCCTGGAGTTGCAGTCTGGTTTGGAAGTGCTCTTAGCACACAGATATTCAGACAAAGACAAATCATCCTGAGGTACCCCAGCACCACCCCAAGAGCATAGAGAAAACCACAGACACTGAATGAAAGAGGGGCACCTAAAAACATCCCTGCTCTGTGACCATGCCAGGGCCCACCACCAATAAACGAGTTGCTCACAATGGAGCAGATACTTTGATACCACGGTATTTTCACAGTATAGCTCGATGGGAGCCAATAATCTACTTGCTCTGGGAGCCAAGCTATATATAAGGAGCAAAAGGCACAGGTCTCTAGCATGCTTTTCCCTAAAGAACCGCAACATCTGTGCCTTCAGTTTCTCTGCAATTCTGCAGGAATCTTTGCAGTCTATCAAGTCTAACCACTGGACAAATTTTTTGTGTATTTATGTTTCAAATCCATAGAGATACACACAGAGATACATTACAGCAACTGCATAATACGCACAGTTTAGCTATTTCAAAATATTACCAGGAAAACAAAGTCTTTCTCTTCACTGCTACTCCACAGGAGAGCACTGAAGGCTTCTGGTAAGAAAGACAAAAGCAATAGCAACCAACCAGTGTGATAAACCACCATTCACGTTTTACTCCAAGGAGCAGTAAGTGGTCATTTAAAAATACACAAGATCCATGCATGTGTTAAACTTGAAAGAAGCTATCCTGAGAGCTGGATGCTCTGAGATCACATTTCAAAGCATTGCAGTATTATTCTGTTAATCTTTTGGGAAAACCAGCATGGATATTCTGCTGCAATGTAATTAAGGCAGGAATTCCAGCCCCTCCATTGTGACCTTCGCAGAAACCCCAGGGGTCAAGAGCAGTAGCCTGTACCCTGCTATGCTAATATAGCTGAACTATAAACAAAAACCCTCCTGCAACAATAGTGCCAACAAATTTCAGGGAGCGAAGGGGCGGGGGGTACATGTAGATATACTCAAAGATACACTGCCACAAAACAGCTTCAACCACAACCATAACTGAAAGTTGTTTTTCTAAAGGTAGTTGCAGAAATTTCATTTTTCCTGCGTAGGTGGAAAAAAGGTTGACAAATTTATTTCCACATTTTATTATCAACAAATATCCATGCTTATCAAAATAGTAATTAAAGACTCGGTTTCTTAGAGCAATGTTTAGTGAAAAAAATGAAGCCAAGGGAAAGGCAACTTCTTGCTGTAACAGTGAAGTCCTACACAGGGAGAGGGAGAGTTTGGAGGAAGTGTTGGGTTTTCCAGCCCTTGAGGCACAGTAACCCCCTGGTGAAACCTCATGGACACAAGCAAGGCTGCAGCCTGCAGTGGCAATGCTGATTCTCAGCCTTCCTACTGCAGCAGTCATGCCCTTTGTCCCCAGCACCTCCCAGCAGCAAGCAACAGGACTGCACCACACAAAGGACAGGCAGAGTGTGTAAGGTGGGAATGGCAACACCCAGCTCTGCAAAGGCCCTGTCTGCTGGAAACTTTAACTGTACTCTACCCAAAATGCTTGGCACAAGCTGTCTCGGGTGGGCCAGCATCAAATAATGAAAAGAGATAATCAGGTGGGGTTTTTTTTTTCCTCATTCTTACCCTTTGCAATCTGAGAACAGTGAAAGAGGACACCCCCTAGCAGGAAGGTTGCTAATTAATTCCTCCTCACCCAGGCATTGCAAAGCAGCTACATGAAAAGTCCCTGCTTATCTAGGTATAAGCACTTGACAGCATTTTAAGAACGGGCTTCATTTGTTTTGAAAAAAGCCATTAAAAAGACACAATCATCTCAATATTTTCTCTATCAGCAGCGAGGAAGAGTTAAGTGAAGCACCATCGTGCTTGCCTGACTGATTTTCAGGGCACCAAGTCACCCTGCGCAGTGAGTCTGGTGGGAGGTCAGCATGCCAAAGGCGTAGATGCTTTCAAACGTGTAATGAGATCTCATATCTCTTAGTTGAAGAAGTTTCCTTGAAATAAACGATTTCTGAACAAGTTGCAACAGGGCAGAGAAGCCTTGCTGTAAGGGCAGGACCAGAATGCAGTTGCAAGTGACACGCCAGTTTAAGACATGGGTAGCTAAGGCACTTTAAAACCAAGGAAGCAAGACTCTGTTGTTTTAAGTGTCAGTTATCTTGGATCAAAGGCTAAAAAAAGCCGCTGGATATAGGACCAAAACAAGAGATGAGTCACACAGAAGAAACAATGGAAAAACACTCCACAAAAAGAGTTACAGCACACTTTTCACACTACGGATCTCAGACATTCTGCAAAGACTGCTCTGTTAGTACCTGTTAGTATCACAATACAAATAATAAAAGTACCAGTAGCAAAAGTCAAAACTCCGGGCTGTCATTAGCAGATACATCCAGAAGTTAAGCATTCTCTGGAACATTTGCACCCAGCTGTAGCATTTTGTAGTGGCAAAGGGACATCACAATCATTAAAAACGTAAATAAAACATCCACCTGCCTGAACAAAGACTCAGTAATCCAACATACACTTCTCCTTTTCATTCCATTTATGACTGAGATGCCCCACATTTTAGCTAGAACAAAAAACATGGCGTTATTTAAATGAATATTTTGGGCTTACTTTTTTAATGAGGAAGGACAAGATATAAACTTGTGCCACATCCAAAGTAGCTCTAATCTCACTGCCCTTTTCCAGTTACACTAGTAGCTCCCAGCACTACTTCTCTTCATCTTTGCTCTACCCAGAGTGAAACAGGAGCACCAAGACCACATCTTCACAACTGCATGAATACAACTGGGCAACAAGCCAACTGGACAAACACAGCCAATGGAAACAAATTTTTTTTTGTGTTATCACCCTCTAGATACACACAGCTCAATGCACTGCAGATGTGCAGCCTAGCCAGCTGTGTTTTCTTACACAAATTTTTCATCCCTTTTTCATCCCTTTGTCCCCATCTTTTTCTTTCTACCCACCCACACAGCAATTTCAGCCACCTATCTCCCCCCTGAAAAAAAAAAAAAAAAAATATATATATAGTTTCTGGTCCTACAGCACACAAATTTCATTGAAATCTGAGAAGCGATATTGTTCTACTTCGTTTGAACCTGGAGACACCTGCAATTCAGTCTCAGGTGAGCAATTCAGAGCCAACAGTAACAAAACGAGAATGTCAAGGACCAGATACTTCCTTGAAACAAACTAGACTCTATGCTGGGAAAACAGGAAAATTATTTGTTTTGCTTTCTTCCTTTTAAAGCAGATATCTTCATTATAAGATACATTATTCTAGGTTAATGAGCCCTTCTGTGACAAACTGACTGGCTTGAAGCACTTCTTTGGACAAGAAATCAGGAAGAGGTCATTTAAAAGACCCTGAAGATGCACCAGGCGGGATCGAGAGTGGTGATGTCCAGAACCCAGGCTGGGTAAGCAGCTCTGCTTGATTACCAGGCACTTCAACCAAGGCTATTCCATCTGAAGAACATTACAGAGGACAAAAGGCATAGGGACACATTTCCTACTACATTCTGTTACCTCTCAAAAGCAATAAAATGCCCCATTTTTGAATACGGGAATAAGGGCAAGTCCTTCTGTACTTGGAATAAACACACCTGTACACATTCCTTCCTTTCATGCTGTGTACATCCCTACTTGGCATTGCAAGCTGTTGCAAGATGACTCAGCTCGTTACTGATTAACATCTCATTTTATGTCTTCTCTGTGTGCCTCAATCCAACTCTTCTCACATCCATCAGGCATCCTGACACCATGCATTTCTTTCCATTTTGCCCTCAGGCATACAGACAAACAGAAACTCAACAGCCCAGAGTTTACTAGGTACCACTAATTTTCTTCTCCCCTCTCCAGAGCACAACCCCCCTCCTTCAAGCTACACAGTGCAGCAGCACAAGCCTTTCACATCCCCAAAGGCACTGCAGGCAGCAGAGCAGGGCTTGCCACCTCAGATTTCCATGCCTTCCTTTCCCTCCACATGGAGTCACAAAGAGGTGTCAGGTCAGACATCTCCAGATACCTGAGATACACTGGCAGCTGAGCCACCATGCAATGCATCATCAATTTTTTTCTGGAGTGCAGGGCCTGGCCTTCCTGCCCAGAGAGGGTATGTGTGCACATACAGGGTGTGTAATTATTTTAGGCTGGCTGAGAAACGTGGTACTTCAAATCAGAGAAAAAAAATGTTTCTTCACTTTTGGGTACATTTCACCCAAATACAAATTTTATAGGAAAAAAAAGACCCCACCTGTTCCTAAATATTGAAGAGAATGTGCCCATCCTTCATAATGGGACTGCTGTCTCAAATAGTCATCTAGAGCTGTGTGCTCTCATGGACAAAAGCAATCACCAACCCCCGCCCCCAAGAAGCTTCTAAAAAGTGGTGTTACCTAGCCACTACCTCACTGCCTTGCACCCTGACCTCCCCCCTCCCACCTTCTCCTCAGGCATCAACACAACCTTGCTGAGCTTTATTTCCTCACAGAACACATTCCCTAGCTGAAGACCACCTCTGTCTGTGCCTGCAGCTCCTGCTTCTCCCACCAGCACGGGCACCTGCACAGACACGTACACACCTGTCCCAAGAACAGACCCTACCTGTGTTACAGGGAACAAAGGAATCCCAGGCACAGGATCTACCCCTTCTCTCCCACAGCATGGCATTTCCAATAAAATATGTGCAAACACACAGACACACAAGCTGTGAACACTGCCAAGTCCTGCCCAGGGGGTCTTACTTCACTGCATTTTGCGTGGCACAATGAGCACCTGTAAATCCTGCCATTCCCAGAAGCCCTGAGAGCAGGGCACAGGTGAAGCCACATCTCCACGGTGTCACTAAAGCCTCCAAAGTGCCAAGTGACGTGCAGCTGTCCTTCAGAAACAGAGGCAGAAGAGGAGGCAAAGAGAGAGGTCACTGTGGACACTGGAAGCTTGTTTGCTTCTTTCAGGATTGCATCAGCAGATGAGCTCAGAGACTTTTTGCCACATGCATGCAACTTACTGGCACACCTGATCTAATTTCCAAACGTGATCTCTCACAGTCCATGCAGGCTGCTCTGTAAAATTAGCAGGGCCAACACCAGTTTTATTAGTTATAGCCAAAAATCACTCCTATGCAAGGACCACTCTGTCCCAATAAATATCACACCATATTTATATATGCATCAAACCCACAGTTTGGCAAAAAAAAGTTAATTCACCCAAGAGCGCTTTGATCCTCTGACAAATCATTTCCTGATTAAAGCTGAAACAACAAAAAGGACTTTGGACACCAACCAGCTGTCACACTTGTGTTGTGCACTGGCACTAAATCCCACAAAGCCTGGGAGGAAAGATTTAGGTGGTGGGAGGGGAGCAAACGGTCTATTTGCATTCACAGCATGCAAGAAGTTCCTTCTGGAAAGGCAATTCCTTCTCTTGCTACCCATCTGAAGCAAGCTAACAGAACAGGGATCCATCAAAACTCACCAAAAGGAAAGCAAGCAACTGTAGCACACTTTGGCAGTACTGAAGTATTGCAAAACTTGCTGGATGTACTACAGCTGGGGGTGTTGTGTGTTAGAGGAATTTTTTTATTTTGTTTTTTTTTTTTCTTTGCTCTCCAAAGGATGCTTGGAAACTGAATAATTTCAAATGCAATGACCCATTGGGCCTGAGCTGAGTGAGAAGAAAACAAAAAATAAGCTTAACAAAGATCTGAAAAGTGAAAAGGAAAAGTGAAGGCAGAGCTGAAGTTTAGTAGTCATCTCCTTTTTTTCCTACTAAAATGAAGTATTCACAGTTACTTATATTAAAAAAAAAAATCCCTGATGCTAGCAGACTTCTTTCAACATTCTTCATCAGATAGTCTTTCAGTTATTAATATTTTCCCGTGTTTCTACTGGCAAATAGAACACTTGGCAATTAAAAAGAAATGCAGCTTGGGGGGATGCAGATTAGAAGCATATTTTGCTACATAGTTCTGGTATGATGAACTCTTACTTAAAAAAACCCCAACAAAACCCAAACATTATTAATCCAAGGTGTTGAAAGAAACAGTCCACAAAACAAAATAATTTCTTCCAAACTGCAGCCTCATTTTAACTGATGTATTTTATTACCAGGCTTTGAGAAATTGATTCTACAATCTCATCAAACCAATAGGCCATAATATACAAAATAAAAGAGACTGACTAACCCTTGAGATGCTCTTGCTATCTCGGTGTTTATTAACTTTCTTTTACTAGAGATGCCATAAAACTGAACTCCTAAAATCTCTCCTTGTGACAGACTTGTTACTTTCCTATTCTTTCTCATTAAAACAAGTTTTCTCGGCAGGCAGCTCTCAGATGTGCTGCTTGACCTGCCACCTGCCTACTTCCAACGAGATCAGTATCTTCAAACTTCGCAGCACAAAGGGACCAACTTGATAAAACTCATGCCTGGCACTTTGAACTGCCTAACACCAGATCCAGAGCTGACATTACTGCAAGCCTTTCATAGGGCTCTGTTGTTATGCTAATAAAGAACAATCCCCAGACACAAAAAAGTCATTAAACCGGAATTAGGAGTTATAAGTAACTGGCAGGCTGAAGGAAAATCTGGGTTAAAAGGAACACCAAGGAAAGACCTACAAAGAAAGTGGGAAAGGTCTGTTTACAAACACCCTCCAGCCAACAGGAGCGGACAGGTACGAGCACAGCAGCGCTCTGCAGCCAGCAGAGCTTGGCTCCCCGGGCTGAGCCGGGCACTCACATCACCCCTCTGCCCCAAGAGCTTGGCAGACTGTGCCACCCAGCCCTGCCAGGGCCGAGAGCACTGACAGCATTTTAACTCTGCAGCCTCCGCTCACTCCGGCTAATGCCAGCCACAAGCCAGCTCTGAGTGCGACCTGCAGCCAGCGCCAGCCAGGCTCCCAGCAGCTCCCCAGCTGCTGACCAAACAGGGAATTGAGCAAACTGGGCAACAGCAAACACTCACATGCTATTAGGTCAGGAGTTAAAATATCTCAATGACCTGCAACTTCCACCATGAACAAGGGCTGATAAATGCCAGAGCCTTAGGGAATACAAACTCATCTACAAAAAAAACCCATCCAGGGTTCAGAGCCATCCAGGCTCTGATGCAATTTCTGTCACTTCCAATAGACAGCAAGACAAAAATAAGGAGAGTTTTCTTCCATTCTGAAAAAAAAATAAAATTAAAAAATCATGATGTAAAATAAAGTTTTCAAGAAGGGATCAAGGAAGTGGATGGGTCTAACAGAGACTCCCTAGATCAGAGAGAAGCTCAGCACGTCAGTATAGCAGGACAAACACTTCCCCTTTTTTCCTGGTAAGCAGCCATGAAGCTAGGAACCTCTTTGCCGGTAACTCCATCTTCAACATCAGCACTAACCACCTCATCCATCAGCACCATCCAGCCTGAGTCCTGACTGGGCCATCCAAGATGAACTGCAGATCAATCACGCGGCACAACAGCCACCTTTCCACAGCAGCAAAACGTAATTCACACAGGAATAGTCCCAACACAGAGTGGGGCTATTCCTGACCCAGAACATATGCAGTCCTGTACCAACCAGCCAACCAGCTGTAAATTAGCATGTTAACAGTGAAAGGAAATAAAGAGATCTGTAAAAAAAACAACAAAAAAAAAACAACACACAAAAAAACCCACCAAAAAAATAAAGCCCCCCAAAAAACTTACCAACGGTAAATCAGCCTAGAATAGTGCTCACATCTAAGAAAACACCGGATTCCTGCAGCAAGCAGGAAGAGCTTAAAAGAGCAAGTAGGTGCTTTGTGCCACAGGCACAGCTGGTCACAGCCCATGGCCAGAGCAGAGGGCAGTGAGGAGGCTAATCCACAGCCCCCACAACCTAGCTGCAAACCAGAGTGCTCACCAAAGCAAGCCTGGCACTTTAAGCATTTGTGCTGTGACCCCTGGCCACTATATGGTTTATCCCAGGTTGTATTCTGCTGAGAGGAAGATAAAAATGCAAGGTCTCAGATACTCAGAGACAAGACAAGGTCATGCCAACATTCCTTACCAGAAAAAGTTCTCTCTGCACACTGCCAAGAACTAGTATACATACCTTTTATTAGCTACACAAACTTTCTTTGCAATGCTGAGCCTTGAACTTGGTACTAAGAATAGTCCAGGATGCTTCTTTTTCATTTCCAAACTAGAACATTTTTTAAGACTGCAACAGCCTTAAAAGTCACGGCAGTCACCCACTGCTGCTGTGTTGCAGTGAGAGGCAGCTGTGTCTTCCCCCCATCACTTCAACAACAAAAAATGGAATTGCACTACTGGCTTATTAGTCCTGCTCCTGCAACAGCCTCATGAGACAAAGTTCAAAACTAGCAGAAATCTGATGACAGGCTGAAAATGTGAAGCAAAGGACAGTTTCTCAAGAAAAAGTTATACTTGTCAGATTAGACAGAGGAGCCTGAATTCTGTCAGAGACAGCTTTTTCACTTCTCCCTTTATTTCTTCCATTTTCTTCTTAG
>WBND01000430.1:400739-411137 GCA_013398595.1 Tychaedon coryphoeus | reverse complement strand
TTTGCAACACAGCACAAACATGAATCTTGAGGCAATACAGAATACAGGCTCCATCCCTTATTTTGGCCCCTCCTGCAGTCTCTGCAATACTCTGGGTTTTGCACAAAGATCCAGGGATTAATAGAAAGGAGAAAGAAAAAGCACATATGGAGGAACTACTGTGTCTGATTTATAGTACATATACACTGGTCACACACCCACTTATAGCAACTTTATGCAGGAATGTCAGGGCAGCCTTGTGGCTTGACAACTTCTACACTGAAATCAAAGTGATGAGATGCTCCAGCTCCAACAAGGCGAGTTTGACTAAGCTTTAATATAGATACAAAATGGTTGTTGGCTGACAGAAAATTGTTAGTGCTCCTAGCTGTGTATAAATACATTATTGCTATTTTTTACTTCCTCAAAGAATCTCTGGCTTAGCAGTAGTAAGACATGGGAAACAGCCCACTGTTTCTGAAGACAAGATGTGCAGGAAAGTGCCTCACATACCCAGCTGGCTCTTCCACAGGGCAACACCAGTATCACAGGCCAGACAATTCTCCTCCTTGCAATGAGACTCTCAGCACTGATGAAAGATTAGCTGCAACTGGACATTGTGGTAAAAGAATATTAGGCAGTTTAATTAAGTTGTATTTGAATGAACCAGTATGCACAAAGCAACCCATAAATTGTCTCATTTTCACTCACAGTTGAAGACAATTGCTATTTTCTGAAACACAGTAAGAAGACAAACCTGGCTCACTTTTGTGATGCAAATCAGCAAGTTGCTTGGAGGAAGAGGTGGGGAGTAAAAGTCTTTTAACTGAAATTACAATGAAACTTCCTCCCTACACAATAGTCACAGACACCAGCTCCAGTGGTGTGTCCTCCAGGACCCCAACACTCTCCTTCAGCCCGTGCACAGCCAAACCTCTGGCTTGTGACTGCACATTCTCCTCACTGCTGCATCCATCTGCCATCTCACTCACTCGCAGCCCCCAAAGAGATCCTGAACCACCCAGAACAGCCACCAAGCATGTTAAACCCGGGGACACAAACCGCTGCTCTTCCATGAGGATGTAGCTACAAGACAACTTTCTGGCCAAGCAGTAACAGCCTCCAAAGCAAAACACCATCCCAAATGAAATGTGGCTCAGGAATGTGAGCTATGTGGGCAGGGGGGCTCTGATGGATATAAAGGGAGGACAGGAGCAGGCAGGCTGCTTTCACAGCAGTGCCTTCCTGGCCAGAGCAGAGGACCAGCTTAGCTGCCTCCCTCATCCCACTGTGTGCACGCAGAGCTCGGGAATGTGAGCAATGTGGACTGGGGGCCAGGGGGCTTTGCTGCCCGGGAGAGAGGGGTGGGAGGGGGTACCAGGGGAACAACACAAGAAGACCAAGAGGCAGCTGGGGTTGCTGAGGAGTTGTAGGGCTCTTTTTAAGGGAGGGGGACACGCTGTGGAGGGGTCAAAAGGCTCAGCTGCAGCCTGCGAACCAGCAAAGGTCCCTTCCTGTCCCAGTCACCCTGTGCTTGTGGAAACAAAACTTCAAATGTAGCTTTGCAATAAAACTGTCATTAATCTCCACCAGCTAAAACAAACTGCAGTCCCTCCTGCTTTTTTAGCTAGTTGCTGGCATGAAAAATATACCAGCATTAAGACTAATAAATCCATGCACTTAACACTTCCCGAGCCAGAGGTTTAACATTCAGCTGTACATGCACAAACCTTCCCTCCCCCAGACGGAATTGCTGCAGGTAACAACAGCCCTGAAACCCTCTCAAGTCTACTTCACCAATAACCCCTGACAATGTGAGCAATATTCTGTCAGCTGCTTATTTATAAGATTCTGGAAGAACTCCATTTTATTTCTGCCACATTTTCTTGATCCCCACATCCCAGTCCGACGCTTAGTGACGGAGCAGTGCCTGTCTGTCGGAGCAGCAGCCTGCCAGGAGGTGCAGCTCCCTCTGCCCGGGAGAGCCAGGGTGAGCACCGACGGCATCTCCCCAGCACGCCTCCCGCCTAACTCGTGACACTCATGATGTGAGCATGGTACAAAGAGGGGTTTGTTTTCCTTACATTTCCTCACCGAGAAGCCTCCCGGCAGACACCAGTATTTTTGTCGCTGTGATGCTGCAACATTGCTTAAAAATATGACAGTGCACAAAAGCAGCAGTAGTGATGGGATGAGAAACTGCAAGAAAAACACAGAGGAGATAGACTCAGTGCTAAATCACAGGTGGGATCAGGACCAAGGCAACTTCCACTACACATATCAGAACCCTCACCTACTCAAAAAAACCCACAAAGACATGCATAAAGCAGCCCATAACACCACAAGAACAAAGAAAGAAGCATATATCAAGTTTGTCAGCCCAGTTAAACGATGCCGACAACATACATAAACTGCAGCTAATCATGCCTACATCATTTCCAGCATCTCTTTGTTTCAGAGAGATTTCACCTTGGTCTTTCAGGTAATTATATCTCATCTTTGAATGTTACTGACTTGTCATGCACAGGAAGATGCCTGAACAGGCTGCTGGTAAAATGTAAGTTGAGAAAATGGTCAGCGATGCCAGAGTAAGACTAGCATTCATATGAGGGAAGAAAACCCTTCAAGAACTCCCCATCAGGGGAAAAAAAAGAAAGCATCAGTTTGAAAGTTTAAGAACAAGTTCAGCCCCACATATCAGGAAGGAATGTAACTTAAGCTAAAAATCTCTTCTTGTATTGCATTTTCTAAGTCTTAAGATTAGTCGGGGGAAAAGACGATTGTTTTAAAAGTGAACTTATTAATTAAAAAATGTGAAGTGTGATTTTTTAAAAAAATACCATAAAGCAGCTTAATTCTAATCATGTTCCTGTAAACCCAGACTGAACACCTGAAAACAACCAGATGACTTTCAGTGCCTTAAAAATGGAAGGAAAAAACCAAAACCTGTCTCCCCTGCTCAGGAACCCTAGCATTTTACAGCTTGGTTTGGATTTTTTCCCCCCTCTCTTTTTTGGTTTGTTCGGGCAAAACTAGGTATTACACACAGAGTTTAGAGCAACTTCAAAAGTTACCTTTCTATTAAGTTCATTGTGAAGCAGTTTCAAAACTGAGTAGTGACAACTGCTTTTCATTCAGTGAGCCAATTTTCTGTTGCTAGACTCCAGAAGACAAAGTGCTACTGCCAGACAGAGAACTGAAAAATACAGAGCAGCGAGAGAAGGGCTCTCAAAATCAGAGGAGGCTATAGAAATTCTGCTTCAATATAGCTCTAAAGTCCCACCTAGACTAAGCTGCATGATATTCCATAACATCCAGATCAAGTTTTGACAACTGTCCTCTGCTTTGTTAGGATCTCTCCAGCATTCTGCACCCATCTTTTACTTCTGCTCTCTTGTGCACTTACACCACACAGAACAAAAAAACTAAGCCTGGCCTGCCAAATTACTTCTGCTTCCTGTCCCTGTTTGCCCCAGAAACCCAATTACAAAGTTAACTCGTGCTAATGGAGCCTGAAGGGACGTGCACTCACACTCAGCTACATGACAGGCCGCAATGAATGAACAGCCTGATTTTCACCCTGGTTTGGTATCTGAAATGTAAACAATGCACACTGAAGTTATCTATTGCAGAGTGGCAGATACATCTGGGTGTATCTGTGGCTAATTGGAGTGAAAAGTCAGATTCCAACAGATGAGTCATTACCCACTAAAGCACTCTCCTTAAAAAACAAAGCAAACAAACAACCCCCCCCCATAGTAGGACTGACCCCGATAGAAACACCATTTTCTACCCTGAAGAAAGATTCAGCTAAACTAAACATCTCTTAGCAGGTATTTTGCTGGGTCTGTTGAGGTAGAAACACCCGGGGGGGCGGGCGGGGAGGGGGGGGAAGCAAGGCTCTGCCCTCCAAAAGCTGAACTGCACTGGGAAGTAGGTTATATCTTAATGTATCAGTCTACTAACACTGCAACGAACACTGAAAAATCGAAACAGTACAACCTGTTTACTAACAGGTGTGTTAATAGCAAAGCACTGGTCAGAAAATACCCACAATTTTAAACCGCGTTTGCCAAGCTGCAAAACTGAGAAGACCTACCAACTTTTATTCTGATTTCTCTTCTGTTGGAAGACTGGAAATTGGGAGACAAATCCCGCAATATTGTTTCCTTTAATAACTATGCATGAGTCAAGTGCCCGTGCTTTTGTCTCACGATCAGTATCTTGACTGTCCTTTGTTACTTTTTAGATTCTAATTTTAAAACACTCAAAAGTGTCTACATAAATAGAAAGGCTCCCTAGTGTAAATCTAAATACGACTTTCCCCAATCACTCCACTTCTTCGCCAATTCCCTGTGGAGAAACACTGAAGAGTCACATAAAACACTTTACTTCGCTATCCAAACTAGATTAGTTTGCTGTGACTCTCGGACATCCTCTTCATGGCGGTATGCTGAGACAGATGGAAAGAGCATCATTCGCAGAGAGTTCACTATTGTCGGAGGCCCCGAGGGCTTTTTGACACAGCTGTTCCAAAGCAGCTCAAGAATGAGCACCATCCTTCTCTCGTTTAACAGCTCATGAAGTGAATGAAAACACTGTGATGGAAGTCCCACCATGCACAGCCATGTTTATGCACCTAAACAAACACATTCAACCTCTGACATTGCCTCACTTCAGGGAAGACTTACAGCTTTAACTGGGAAAGCAGTTAAGGTCAATAAAAAATAAATAATTTTTTTTTAAATAAAGGATCGGAATAGCTCGGGGGAGATAATTGTCTTAAACTAAACTCTTCATCTTTGAGACTAACAGGTTGCAGGCTGGTAGCATGACGAGTAGAAAATGCAAGGCAAGGAGCTCGCCCAGTCCCACCCAAAAAGCTTTGATGGTCAGTGCTTCTGATCATCATCTGCCAGAAAGGTTCTAATGGACCAAAGCTGAAAACGCATCACATGGATTTCCAACTGCTCACGGGCTCGGGAGGCAATCACAGTACCATGTTTCATGCCTATGTACTTCCGACACATCCCGTGCTACCGCTGAGGCTTCCCACCCTCTCCTGCTATGTTGGCACAGCCCGTGGGACACTGTGCACACATCAAATAGCCGGGGGTGAGGGGAGGAGGGAGGAATTCTAGCACGTTTGTTTCCAATCAGATCACCGTTCCAATCTGTTTGTCCCACAGCCACGTTAATATGAGCACCAACAGAAAGAAGGTGGCAGCAAAAGAGAAGAGCTCGCTGCTTTCAGCCAGGCACATGTTCTACAGCCCACCTGCAGCCCCTGCAAAGCCCCTGTGACACAGGCAGAGTCAGCAGGAAAGAGCCAGGAGGTGTGGAGATTGGTATGGGTGCTGAATAAAACAGAAACATTTCTGGCACCACTCGGCAATTCACGGTGCAAAATTATCTGAGTCAATCTGGGCAGCATCCTCCCCCTCAATAATGACATTGCAGAATTGGGAAGGGATTGGAAACACTTAACAAATCGTGAAAGAGGCTTCAAAAAAAGACAGTTCAATCTTTAACAGACCAAATGACATTATTTGGAAGTGGCTGATGGATTACATAAAATAATAAACTGTGCATAAAAGCTAAATCAGTGTTTGTCCTTATGTCAAGAATTGTTGATCAAGCCATACAATTAGGAGGCTGAAACGTGTGCACACATGCTACAGAACTCATAGCAGTTATAAAGGCTATCACCCCAGTGAGACCAAGAGGAGGACTGATCATTTGTGTGGTATCAGCCTTACTGGAGCTAAACTCAGGAATACAACTTGAAGTAGTAAAAAACTAGAAAAGAAGTCCAGAGACTTAGGGTTTAAAAGTCAATGTTAACTAATTACAGACCCATACAAGACATACAGGACTGATTAGCCCTCATCAGTCTTACATGTATGGGTACCTCACATTTGATAAAAACCCCTGGTACAGAAACCTCCCAACCCAAAGCAGCCTTACTAAGGCTAGTGCCTTGTCCAATAACCTACATTTTGACTGTCTGCATCTTCCTGGAAACCTCAGCAGCAGTGTAACCCACTCCTGGCAGGGCACTGCTGTTTCATGTAAATGCTCTGGACTCTTTGGGCCCAGAAGATGGTAGACCAGTAAGAAAAGGTAAGGTCCCTGGGATGAGGAAAGGTATCTTTGGATAGCAAAGAACTGAACAGTAAATCCTTCTAGATTTATGCAACCAGCAACTTAGGGCATCTCCAGGCAGGAAGGACACCCTTGACTGCAGA
Source organism: Tychaedon coryphoeus (assembly GCA_013398595.1). NCBI lineage: Eukaryota > Metazoa > Chordata > Aves > Passeriformes > Muscicapidae > Tychaedon > Tychaedon coryphoeus. Next base: position 404,910 of record WBND01000430.1, on the reverse strand, counting down.
GCACTGACACAAGATAAAACAGGCCTAATGTATCCCCAGGCCAGCACAAACCACCAATCCATCCTGTAAGTGTGGTGTCACAAACATTTGTCCAAGAGACCCAGTGAGGTACCCCCACTACCCTCCTGGACACCAGCCACCTCCAAACACCACAAAAAGCTGTCTGTAGCTCACAGCATACACAGCTGCAGAGAAGATGGGAAAACAGTCATATTGTGCACGTAGGAGATTTCTCTCACGGACACTTCTTTGTCTTGAGCTCTGTGTGTCACACAGCAACATCCCAGTGCTCCAGAACAGCACAGACACGTCTGTCTGTGTGAGGAATGGGATATAGGCACCATCCCTGAGCCCCAGAGCAGGCTGGGACACCCCCAGTGCCCAACACCCTCCCACCATCGCCTTCAACAGAACATTTTCGGGAGATGCCTTGTTTTAGGGAAAGGTAGTTACAACCTCACACCCGTCAGGGCAGATATCTGGATCTACTTTTGGCTTCTGTGTGCAATAGAGAGCCCATACACCTGAAAAGTATGTAAACAGCAGTTTGGCTTTTGAAAAGACCAGACTCAGTTTGACAATGCTTATCCACAATTAAGTTCCAACTGATCTTGTCAGACTCCTCTGCCTTCAGCCTACTCACATCTCTAAAGAATTAAAGGGACATTGAAAACATGCATTCATGACTCATGTTTAATTGTCAGCTGTCCTTCCTCAGTACACCTCTAATTAGAAATCAGAATCACATTTTTGAGCTTAGAAAGACAAAAAAATTGGCATTAACTGACGAGGGAAGCCTGTGGGAGTGCTTTAAGTCCAACAGGATGCCACCTTCTAAGTTATGCTTTAACCAAACTAGTTATTTGGCTTAATACAGGGTTAAGAGCCCAGAGTCTGTGGCAGCCCAAAAGAGATCAGATGCTCTTGCCACCCCTCCTGAATGACAAATTTTTCTCATTACTGTCAAAGCTCAGAAAGCATTTCCTGTATTCGCTACGGCACATTACAAGCTATTTCCCTTTTTCCTCATCATGGACAGGCACACTCTTAATGGTGAAAAAGTGACTATCACCACATACATCTTTCTGCCATCTGGTGTTTGCCAGGGAACCTTTGGCAAAGCACAAATACAAACATGGCCCAAATCACTATTCAAATTCAACCACAAGTCTCAACACTAGTGTCATGACTTGCAGATACAGTTTCCCAAGTAAAATACACGGCAGAAATCAAAATTAGACAACATGCTAGATAGACCTTACAAATATAATTCACAATACAACACTGCTAGGAAAACATATAAACTGAAAAAAAAATCAATTATGCCAATTTTTCATTCCTGACATGTATTTATTTCTCTTCAGTACCAGTCTTTTGATAGCTGGGAACAGTCATATAATTTGCATGTTATTTCCCTTCAATATATAGCCTCGATAATAGGAGCAAGAGACAACTGTGGAGTGCCAGAGTTGACAAGTCTAAGTAGTCTCCCTTGAGATGCCTAAATGCCTTTTTACAGCACTGCCAATTATTCAACCATGCAAGCAGATACTATTAAGATACTTAAAATGAATAATTTCCCACCAGGCTCAAACGCATTATAAACCTCACCATAAATCTCAATCTCTAGTCAAGATGAACTTATTTAATAATGTTCATAAATATTTTTATTTCATAAAGGCTTGTGAAATATGGTTATATACATAAGGTTTATAAAAACACAATGTGATTTTTAGGTATTTTTATATAGTTCAAACAAGACTTCTCAACTGAATTCTGTAAAAAATTACAGCTGGCATTTCAAGTCATCTGTAAATTACATTTACTGCATCTAACTTTAAGAAGTTAGGTGGAATCATAATTTTTGGAAGCAGTTCATTGCTACTTCTTGTTGCAATTCCACATGAACTCCTCATCATCATTACAACATGAAAACCTAGTCATCACCTTGACACTTGTCATCTTGACACAATCCACAATAATTCTAGATAAAATTCATGTGTGTGCACATACATACACACAAGCTTTCAAGCCACTTCCAAGTTCTACGTTTCTTCCCTTTCTCAAGTGCAGAGGACAATTTGGATGGATAAACAGTACAAGCAATGGTGCCTGAAACACCTCCTTTGGCCCATTAGTCAATTCCATTAGCTAAATGAGTAGGAAAAAAACCTCTTCTTCTCCATGACCTACCACTTCAGCAGGTGCTGACACCACAAGAAAATCTGCAACTCTCCTCAGTTAACAACTAATGTTTTAGCAACTAAAAGCAGGATCAGGTGCCGATTCCTGACAGTTCTTCACAGCTCTGCATCATTTGCAAAATTGACTCTTCATTTGGACGTTTTCATTTCACTTTCAGCATCTATTATTTAGACATGCAGCGCACTGCAGAAATGGAGATGACAAGCTGTACCAGAAGCTTACAACCTGAGAAAACTGCCAGAGTGAGAAAAGGCAAACAGATACCAAGGGGGAGCTACTGGACCCACTCACCTCAAACTGAAATAATTTGTGCTAAAGAAATACCTCCATTGCTGGTTCTCCCAAGGAGGTGGGATTTTTAAAAACACACTGAACTGACACCTAAAACCAGCTCACAGACAGTTTTCAACCAGTGGAGGAAGCTTTCTCCAGTGCAATTTTAAAGCAAAGCCCAATCTTAAAAGAAAGCAGGCGTGCACAAATTTAAAAACCAAGACACTAGGGACTCCCATATGGGGTGGAGTGCTACAGAAGTTGTCACTAAAACACACTTTACAATATGAATTTCCATCTAGTTAGATCACTAGCAATACAAAACGGCAAACCACGCTGTGATGTCAGACAAATGAAACAGACAAATGTAACACCAAATTCCATTAAACACAAAGCTACAGATTCTGAGGCACACAAGAGCCTGTATCCACCTATCCTTCAGCCCAAGCTGCACTCTGCCACAACCTGGGGTTGTGCTGCTCTGCCCCTGGCGCTGGTGTGACCCACACTCAGCACTGTGTGGAATGCAACAAGTTTCCACACCCCATGCCATGTGGGGCATGAAGGGCCCCACACCTTCGGGCACCAGAGCTGCAACCTCTCTCCCACAAAACCAGCGGAGGAAGGACACAGGCTGTCCCCTCATATCACAATACCTCATCTCCTGTTGAGGAGGCAGTTTTGGGGTGGGATCACATTTCACCTAGTCACGAATATCTGGCAGATGTTCCCACACAGAAGAGACACAACACTTCAAAGACACTGCTTGCAGCAGGATTGGGTGCAGCCCTACTCCTGTCAGGCAGCACCACTGCACCCTACCGGCACCCACTCCCTTTGGAAAACTGACCCTGGGCTCGAAGATGCAAGCAGCACTTCCAAGGACTTGAAACACCACTGAACAAAAATGTCAGGGCTTTCTCTGCACACCATGAGCACTTAATAAATTACTTTGGCCTTTCTAAAATTCACATCAACCTGACCAGCTTCCTCTCACCTTTCTCATATTTTCCTTCTTCCACAACAGGTTCCTTTGCAACGTTTAATAAGACCCAGTCGGTCTGACAGAAGGGGTAAAATAAAAGGGTAAGATACAGCCGATATGTTTAATCAGCAAATTGTCATGGTATCTTTTATGGCTTGCCAAGATACAAGGTTGTCAACTATGCTACTGAACTGCCAAACGGGCTTTGCTGCTACTTAAATGTTTGAGAGCTTTGATTTAACAAAAAGCACAATATGCCTGATCCTAATATTGGTACAAGAAAAGTTAAACTAAGCTTGTTCTTATGAGCTACTCGGGGACAAAGCAGTCACAAGAAAGTCACTATCATTACTGAGACTTGTAATTACGTCTGAATGAGTTTTTACAAGTAAATGTGTATCAAGTTACTGGGTCCCACACGTTGTTTCAGAAAAATTAAGACTGTTTTCAAACACTTCAGGACATCTTTAAGAGCTGTGGGGTTTTTTTTATTTGTTTTCGAGCTTTTTTTGTTTGGTTGGTTTGGGGTTTTTTTGTTTTGTTTTGTTTTTTTGAGATTCGTGAAGAGCAGCCGAAGTTAAGGCACTTTCGTGTACTAAGCATCAAAGCCCAAGACCTTCCCCTAATCCCATCCCCCTCCCCGCAAAAAATTCTTTACGCTTTAGAAGTGCCGGCTCAGAAGTTAGTGACGGTCCATTTAAACAAAGC
>WBND01000430.1:351924-392322 GCA_013398595.1 Tychaedon coryphoeus | reverse complement strand
ACTGGTGTGAATGATGCCATGCAGTGGGCACAGCAGCTGAAAGGCAGAGTAATCCTCTCCACTGCAAGCCTGTAAAAGCCCAGCTTTTTCTCTCTTGTGCATCTGCTGTCCTGACTTGCTTTTAGGGATGCAGCAGTTTCAGTAGATGCATGTTCTGTCTCTCTTTTCCCAGCACAGGACACCACTGACAATTCACACTGCATGGCTGGTTTTTGCAGAGCCCCATCTGCAAAGGAGGGGTGTTACACAAACACAAAAGAGGGCAGGGCATTTGTTCCACCCTAGTTCAAGGCTCACATCTCTGGTGGCAGGGAAAAAATACCATATGCTTGCCTGGGAGTCCAGAGTGAAATGGAGGAATGCAGCAGTGCACCTGATTTTCCATCATCATAGTTTTCAATGCCGGAGGGTATGTGCTGCTGTTTGCCACACATTTTCTTGGATCTCACCATTGGGCCTATGGATATTTGAGGCAGAACAGTGTTCTTGATTTGTGCATGAATGCACAAGCATGCAACTCCAGAAATCATTTACTAGATGAAATGTAGCACTTGCCTTTCCCCTTATCTTTGGAGAAGCAGTATCAAAATATGCTCCCCAAGGTTTGAGCAACTCGAATACAACAGAGGAAAAGTTGCCACCGAACTTTTGTCCCTGAAATATTTGAAAGAATGCTTGATTGCCCAGAGCTCCCAGACCTTTATTTTTGAGCAGGTCAAGGAGGCCACTGCAGTTTAATCTAGTTGTATTGTCAGTATAAGGAAGTTGCACAACCAAGCTCAATCTCTGCAAAAGGCCTTACTTGGACTTGATGCCTGTCATGATTCATCTGAGAGATTAACAGAATAATATCCTTAATGAATATGTGCATACAGCAACTGGAATTTCGAACTAAATGGAAGAATCATGCTGAAACATTAAGTTATCACCCAAGGTCTATTTGGATGGCTGTGCTTGGAGAGAGCACATCTGCATGACGGCTTGCAAGAGGCAGAGTTGGCCTGAATGAGTTTGGATATTCACTGGATACCTGTCCTACAGGCCAGGGCAGGGAAAAAATATTTTACAGCACCCCAGAAGCAAACATGAGACCGATAAGTAAAAGGCAAAACAACTGTAGGAAGAAAGTAGGACAGAAAAACCACAGGCAATTTCTTGGGGGAAGGAGAAATTTGTAAAATCATCTCCCAAAATTGACTCATTTGATGCAATATATAATTTGTGCATGTTCATTCCAAGGAATGGCAGAATGAGGAAACTAATGACCTCAGCATTTGTCTCCCTAATGCATGGGTCATTGGAGGAGTTTCTCCTTGATTGTGGTGATAGGTAGGATATAGGTAGGTCTTATGCTCTTTTGCATAGACAAGATTTGTTTACATTGTTACATGATGATTTGATTTAATCAAATTCATTAGACAACTATCCTCTTAGAATGGCATTTCTCAACCTTCATTCTAGTTTGAAATTCATGAGAGGATTTTAACTTAGAGGCATGGTATCTTTTTTTAAAAGGAAATATGATTAGGATATTGAGGGCCTTGACTGTAAAAATGCAAGAAAAAAACTTGATGCACTTGGGCATTTTGTTGAGAAGGGTGGTGGATCCATCTTGTTTTTTTCACATGCTGACTGATTTAACAAGGGTCCATTTGATGATCATTTAATGATGACACTCAACACTAAAGGTCTCATGTTGATTAGAGATCAAGCTGAGGAAGACAACAGGTCTTTTGTTCGTGTTTGGAAGACATCAGTGTGAAGCTGCTTTGCAGAGGCTGGGGACAGTTCATCTGTTCTTCAAATGCATGCCATGCTGATTAATCTGTGCTGTATATCACTGGTTGGGGGTGTAGGTCCTCTCATAACTCATGAAGATTTTTCATCCTGAAGCATCCAATACTGGCTGTTGCATCAGCAGGGGAACAACATGCCTGGTTTAATAACACTGTATTTGTGTTTCAGTGAATTCATGATTAGCAGTGTAAGCCTTCAGCCTTCAGATGTACCTACTGTCAACATAATCTGGTACAGACAGTAAGTACAGATTCATCCATTAAATGAAACCCTCGCTTTATTTTGGTAGTCAGATGCTTCGTCTGGGACCTGGCAGTTGTTGTATGGACACAGGTATCCTGTCACTACTTCAGGTATCCTCTCACTGTCTCAGACCACCCTGGAACACATGAGTCCTAATAATACATGGTGTGCAGTTCTCCCTGGATGCAGGGAATGCACTTTGGTACTTTATTAACGCAGAGCACTGCTGAGGATTCAAAAAAATAAGTTAATGCCCAAATGACGCACTGAGTTTGGGCAGCTTTCTGCCCTCCTTCCAGCAGTGGCACTGAGCAGCTCCATCAGTGTCCTGTGCTGATGTGTCCCAGCTCTGCTGCATGGCCCCTGTAGTGTGCTCCTGCAGCTGTGCCTGTGGAGCTGTGAGCCAAGATGCCATCCTTCCAGGCTGCTAACAAATCTCCAGCCTCTGAGGCTAGTGCTATCAATTTTTGTAAGGTTGTCCTTGCTCACAGCCCCTTGTCCTGCCCCCTTCCCCTTCCCTTCCTTCCTCTGGGAAAAATGCCTCCTCAAGGGTCTGGATTTGAGCCCAGGCTTTTATGCCTTAACTCAAAAATGAATACACTCCTTTGGAGCACTTACAACCTTTATTTGATACCTGAAAAAGGAGCGTTCATCTCTTGAAAAGCTGACCTGCAAATAAAGGAAGGGATGGGGTTTTGTGCATACTTCCTTTCTTCACTATGTATTAAGTCCAGACACACTTGTTTGCTTGAAGTTCTTAAGGTTTTAAGACAGTTTTCTGGCACTTTCAAATTCTTAACATATCAGTAGTGCTAAGCTTGCTTTTGTTTGTTTGTTTGTTTCCACTGAGCTCTTCTTGGGGAAAATAAATTTGCACAGATGTTCACATTTAGGAGAGTCAGAACTGTGTGATAGGAAATCTTCCCTTGCAGTTGTTTTATTAAATGCATGAGATGTAGTCCTCTTGCCATCCAGCTGAAATACCTTGTCCTTTTGACTATTTAATTTTCTTTTGTAATTTGCATCCTACCAATAGCTGCATGTTTAGAAATATTCCACAAATAGAGGCTGATAGTGAAAAACCTTATTTCTGTAACAAGACATAGTTCTAAAAGAACATAGAAAAAAGGATGTGTAATGACTTAGGTATATTTTAAATTCATGAAGAGAAACTTAAAAAAAATAAAATTCAACTTTGTATTATTTTCCTAAAGCGAAAATTTTGTTTTGAAAGGCGCAAAGCATCAAATTACTTAGAACAGATAAGCATAACAAAATGTTACGACTTTCAAGGCCTTCTAAATTATTCTAATGAAAGTTTATTGAGCACCTTCAAGGGTTTAGTTTGCTTGGTTTGATCAGCTAAACACTTTGTTTGATGTTTTCAGGATCATTTACTGACCAATATTGAGTGATAACATTGTTTGCAAAAAAGTAAAAGTTAGTTTTAAAATTCTTGAACAGCTGCAAAACAGTCTGGTTTTGAATGAAAATTAGTAATTTAAACCAATCCCACAGTAAGAACATAAAGAGTCACAGAAACGTATGCACCATGAAGTGCTCAATGAATGCCAGAATTTACTGTAGCTTTCCAAAACACAATCTGAGTTCTACTGTGAGGATGCATTGTCTTTATTGATATACTCAAAGGGAATTTTTCCACAGGGGGCTCTTCTCCTTTCACGGCACTGATTAAACTGGAATATTACCCAACCTGAGATGACTCATTCAAGTCCTGTTGACCATTTTTTAATCACTTTGTTTAACCAGTTTAAAAGATGGTTAAAACATAGTCAGCCAAGCAACTCCCTGAACATCCCACTCCTAAATTCAGCACTAATGGCAACACCCTATGAACACTCCTTGTATGTGTTCCTCTCTATCAGGAGACATCAGCAGTGCAGTGAGGTAAGCCCCAGTAAAACACCATTATTGTCTGCTTCATTTTCGTAACAAGCATTGCTTTGAGAGATTGAAACACCTAGAAGAGTCCTAGATAGCTCTGTCTCAGGCTCTCTGCTAAGCCTTAATTGCCCTTTCTGAAATATTTGATATTTCTAACAGACAAAATGAAAAACAACAAAAGAGAGTTTAAATGTTTGCTTTTTTTTTTCCAAGTGTTCACAATTGGTGGGAAACATAATGAAAAAGCACTCAGCTTCCCAGGAGAAGTCAAATAACCCACACCTCCCAATTTTAGGTGAGAACACTGCTTTTCTCTGTACCTGACACAAATGTGGCTACTCCTACTCATGGTCATGCCTGTCCAGTCCATCACCTCCTGATGTAGTGTTTTCTTTCATGCAGCATGAAAGGTGTGCTCCCTGTGTAGATGCTGTTCTCCAAACCAGGAAATCCAGTGTTAGGGCTGTCCATGGATGAATCGTAGTGCTGACCAAAAGCAGGTATCAAACTGCTATTTGATTGTTCAAATGTTTTCAAAATGCACTGCCATTCATACTTCCAGGCATCATTGCTGGCCTCCTCATAGCCAGCACGGGCTCCTTACATTTGCCAGATGTGCAAGTGTATGCTGACACCCAGTCTGGAGCAGGTGCTCTCTTCTGTGGCAGTGGGGCTGTCACAGACCTGAGGCTGCTGGTCACCACCTTGCCACCTGTGTGCTGCCACAGGATGGGGCGTGGCTGACATGTCAACAGAGAGACGCTCATGCTGAGCTAGAGGATTCCTGCGCCAAATTCAGCACCGTGCTCCTTAAAGCTGGTGCTTGCTAGTGGTAAGTGCAACAGGTGAGTGAGCCCTGGTGAACTCCCAGACACATCTAGGATGGTGTAGTGCTTATCTGCTGGTTCCTCTTTGACAGCCTCAGCAGTTTAGCCCTGGATCTACCTAGTTTGGACACACAAAACTCTCCCTAGTCTTGAATTATCCAGATGCTGAATTCAAGAATCAGGCATATTTCTGCTCTACAGCTACAGACCAGAGGAAGAAAGGAGGGCACTACTATCACTGAGCTTCCCACTGACATTTTTAACATACACTGAATGAAAAACAGAAATTGGGAAGCAACTTGTTGCCTGTAATCCTTGCAACAGGCACAATTTATCCCAAAGACAGACCAACAAATCATCTGTCCAAATAAATGTATTTTTTGCTAAATGATGCTTCTACAAGAAAATGCTCCTCCTACTGAAATTTTATTTCCAGCTGCATTCTATTGAGGTATAAGATGCAACACAAAGGCACTTCTAAGTATGCTGTGTAACAGTTGCTTTATTGCAAAATGAATATTGTAAGACAGAAAAATTGTTTCACATAGTTCAGCTCTTGAAAGAAATGTACAAGCCATGTTCCATTTGTAGAAGGGACAATATGAAATGCAAACTGAGGGTAAGACTGGCCATTCCGAGGTGCTCAGCTTGTAAAATGGGAGTGAAGAGTCTGTCAATATTCCTATTACCCTGAGTATTATTTCAGTTCAAGGAACCACTTCATTACTTTTATCTAGTATGTTGTGCACCTGTTAGGGGTTTTATTTACCTGAGGTTTCTGTTAGTTTGGCTGTAAAGGACAAGTATCTTGTAAACAGGGATGTTGAATTGTAGGTTTGATAGATGACAGCATTCTGACCTTTCTCCTAAACTGGCAGTTAAAGACAGTAGATAAAGGGCTAGATTCTGATAAGCAGAGATCTCATAGCTTCCAGACTTCGGGAAATAAGTGATTTTTCAATCTAGAGCTGTTTCAAAGCAACTTGAAAATAGAGAAGCCACTCTGACATAGAGGCACTCTGACTTTTACTTTGAGCTTTTTATACCATTTGCTTATGTACTTTGGATGTGCTCACTTCAAAGTCTTTTTCCTGATTTTTGCATTTACAAATACTGTGAATGAGGAGGGAAATTATTTTCTTACACTCCAAGTGCTGTGTAACTACAGGGTTTATTTCACCTATTTCCACATCTTGTTTGACCATCCATGCGAATCTTCTACAAAGCACATTCAAAATACGATACAAATGTCAACGAAGTGCTTGGAATATTTGTATTATCAAATGGCAAGGCTGCAGGTGACTATAAAAAGCAAAAATGCTTCCACTAAAAGCAACAGCTTCCTGATAGAAACATATGGCAGCTCTGAGAAAGTTCACTGTAATTTTCTACAATGAAGTATGAAGGAAAAAATTTGACCATTTCCTTGAATTTTAACATTAAATTCTGTGCTTGGGCAAATGGAATTGGTTACTTTAATCAACATTAAAGTATCATTTCCAAAACATTGAAGAGGTGCAGGAGAGGAAGTAATATTTAGGATGTTTTAACAGAACTTTGTTCCAAAATACAAATACTATGTGGCAAGCATAGTCACAATAAAAACTGTAGTTCTTCCACTGCCTCACCAAAGGAGTTCCAAAAGTCCTAATGAGTTCCAAAAGTCCTAAATGAGTTTCAAAATCCTAATTTCTCCTCTCTCTTTGCATCTTCATTTGCAAAATTGTAATAACATTTCCATACTTCAGGTGTAAAGATTATTTAGCTTATGACTCAAAAAATACTAAGCACTAGGTAATATAAATTTCTCTTATGCTGCAGTAAAGCCCGAATCAGGTGATTTGCAGCTTCTTTAATTAATTTTGATAAGGTTATCTACATAAGAGCTTTATGTAATAAAGAATCACTCATAGCTTAGCATCTTCTTTTTAAACTATGACTTGTTAGCTCTGTTAAATATGTCACAGATTACTAACTGCATGTCAAGCCACTACGCTGCATGTCCCTATATTTAGAAAAAAAATTAGAAGATTTGTAAGAACTATTTATTACTACTTCTTGATTTTCATGCTTTGGTTAAGAAAACTTGCGCAGAACTCCCTGCAGTTAAGGACCATAACAGATAATCTGTTCAAAACTGATTGAGGAAATTATCATTCCCTAGAGTGACAGCTCAGCAAACATGAGCAGATAACCATGTCTCTTCTCATTAAGACAAAATTTAAACATGTGATTAACTTGCAGAATGTGCTTCATTGCCAAAAGCACATGGATAAATGCTGTCTTGGGAAAGGACCAGAAACATACATAATTTGTTGCTATTTCTTACACATGTTAATTGGATTCACCTCAATCAAACCACACAAAGTTCTGTGTCTGTTACCAAATCATGACTGATTTCATGCCACTGACCACTCTAAGGTCTACCCCTCTGCATTAGGCCATTATTGTACAATATGTATACAAAAAGTATTTTGTATACAAAAGTATCTAAAAAGCATCCCCTTCCTTTCCAAGCCCTTGTGATATGTGCTTGATTAGGATTTATCCCCTAGTTTTCATTCAGTGATCTTGTGTAAATGCTTTTCTGCATATTGTCCAGAAAGCACAAATGCTGTCTTGTGAGAGATTTCTGATTTCATAGATGTGGAATAAATACTCCATCACTTCTGTCTTGCAGCATGAAGCTCTTCCTTGGCCAAAGCTGCCAGTCCTTAGGTGCTTTGGGAAGAAGTCTGGGCATCATATTTCCTAAAACTGTGGTTACGAAAAGATTCCCTGCAATGAAATAGATTCATAAATAGAGTTGGCAAATGAAAAACAGTCAAAGAAATACCTGTCTTGGGAAAAGGAGTTCAGCTGAAACATGCTATGTGTTGGCAGGTCAGAGTTGTCATTTCTTCTTCTCCCACCCCAAACTGGGCACAGTGGCTTTGTGAAGAAGCATATAGTCATAATCAAAGAACATTAGACTCTTCGGTATCAGTCATGTGACTAAAAAGGATTATGTTTTCTGTAGTGAAAGGATGACTTCATGTTGCCTAACACCACATGTGTTCTATCACACTTGTTCTATCTCCCTTCTGGTTTCAAAGTTTGAAAAATCATAAGATGTTTCCAGTAACTTTGTTAGGGTGAGGGGGAAGTCTTATCTAACGATGTATTAAAATTACATAAATACTCTACCTGGGAATGCAGGGCTTGAGAAACACAGCTAGCACTACAATCATCTCCAGTGAATGTCAGCAGGTTTCTTTAATCGCTAATGGAGTTGTCAGTGCATATTATGGCTTGGTTTTAGCTCCCAGTAAAATTCCCTTTCTTCCTTGCAAAAAAATGGCCTATTTTTTATACCCACAACAGACAACCCTGCCCTAACTATACCTGATGCTATGGACTTTTACCACGGGTTTGTACAGCTCTGGGATCTTCCTCTCAATCATGGGTCTAAGGTTCTCCTTCAGTTTCATGTAGTTTCTTTTGAGCTCCTGATGATATTCCCGCTGGTCAGCAGTAATAAGGTGCTTGTTTTTCTCCACTGCTTCACCACACCTAGGCAAAAGGAAAGAAGAAAAAACATGGTATATATAATCTACTTCTGTTAAATTCCCTAATTTTGTGTTAAGTAATTTAAATTGACAAGAATCCAATTCCTTTAGTCTAAGCATTCCTCTGATAACTTGTCAAGACCAAACTGAAAATAAACTAATAAGAAAGCCCTGTTTTTTCAAAGTACATAAATTGAGGTTATTTTTTTTGGATATTAGGAAAGCATGAGTGAACTAATAAAAAGCAAATTTAATTACTGCAGAATACTGAGCTAGATGCCTACTTACTACTTTTATAAACAGATAAATTGGCAATAGCAATACTTAGAAGTTGTATCATCTGCATAAGACTTGTTTTTATTTAACTCAAACTTATCCTTCATCAAGGAGGATAGTCTGGACTAAGGAGATGAGTCTCTTTGTAAGTAAATATGCTTCTTGAGACTTACAAACATATCTAAAGCAAAGGCCGTGTCTGTCACTACCACTGTGTCTGCTTGACATATGTGATTTTCTTATGAACAGCTTTCTACATAAGAATGCAATTTTATTAAAAATTAAATCAAGGCAATAGTCTGAAATGTTTGATTTCTATAAGACATCGAAAGATAAAACAAATGGAAGATCTAAATTTATACATTATTAGCTGAGAGTGTTAACATTTCTTCCCTTTGAGAATGCAATGCTTACCTAGGCATTAATGTGAAGCAGAAATAACAAGTGTGGTCCGAGTGTTCAAAGTGTGAGATGCCAGGATTCATGATGCTAACTTGCATGGTAATTACTCAGTTATATTATCGTTGCATTATTGCTAATATTGAATGTATTGATGCAATTCAGCATTTCAATTTAGTTTTACTGACCTCATTATAAACTCTTTGAAGCACAACCTCAGCTTGTTGTGATGTCGATAAAGTTTGGGGTCTGCTGGAATATCAGCCAGGAACACTTGCGCTACCTCTAGCGGTCCCTTATAGAAATAACACAGAAACGTCAAACCCAACTGCTTAGACTGAAAACAAAACACACATTTGTTCAAAGCTGTTTGTTATTTCATGAGTGTAATCACGAAAGGAAATAAAACTCTGCACAGCTACCATAACAGGATGGGTTTTAGCTCCCTTTCCCCAACAATACTTCCTTTGGAAAGCAGAACTTTTGTCCGTCATATTTTATCCTCCCCTGTTATTATTCCTTCTCCAGCTCCACAACAAAGGGAACAAATTCTATTCAGCAGAGAGGAGCTGGGACAGCCCTAGTGACAAACCTGGTTATATTAGAGAAACACAGCTTCTGTGTGTGTATGACAAGACCTTCAGGCAATAAGCCCAGAGCTGAAAAATCACTCTTTGCAAAGCTTATAACAATACATTATTTCATAATAGATGCTTTGATTGGTGATCAGCCTGGAGAACCTGAGAGAATTTAGGCCTTCAGCAAAAAAACCTGAGCTCTGTGAAATTGTGTGTGACACTAAGTTTTTCCTCAGCCATGTCTTCTGCGTTCCATTTTAATTTTTTTTAATTGCCTAGGCTTTTTTTTTTTTTTTAGTGTGTATGTTTATGTTACACCTGTTGCATCTCAGCTTTATTTTGGGGCACTCAGGTCTTGACTTCATGTATTGACTTAATTTCCATGAAACTGAGCTTGTGGTGGCTCCACAGGAGAATTGTTATTATTATTCCCATTCTCCAAGGATACATCTGGAAGGAACAAAATGGCTGAGATGCCTAGCATGTTAGAAATGAAAAATTCCCAGATGCATTCACAAGGCTTCTGTCAGTTTCTGCACCTACAGCCAGGACAGTGCTTCCCATGAAAACCTTCACCAAAATCATAGCTAAGGAACAGTATACAGTGACTAAATATCAATGGATGGAGTTTAAATACACACAGTGAATAAATGTGTCTGACTAGATGTACTTCTTCCAGTGCAAGAAACAGGAGTGCAAAAAAAGAACACACTGTGAGAAAACTACACTTCACCTGGCTTATTTGAATCCCTTACCTGATTTACAGTGGCTCCAACTGAGCCCTGCAAAACCATCTGGAGCATTTTGGCATCTGGTGGCTCCTGGTTGGTGGCTGCAGTTAGTTCCTGTGTTTTTTTACGCATATCTTCAATAGCAACTTCAATTGGGGTTAAAATAAACTAAGGGAAAGGGAAGAAAAGATGGTCCATTTCCTGAATCATGCATACAGCTGACCTGTTCTAAATACAACAATATCACTATCATTCTCCCATTTCAAAAGCTGTAGTTGTGAAACCCAGGAATACTATTTAATCTAACTTGGTCATTAACAATGTTCAATCTAAGATGGTCATCTTGGTAGATGGTGCATCTGATCCAAAGCTCTTAAGTGTCTTAGCATTTGCAAGAATAGGGTGTGAATCAGACCTCCTGTTCCCATAAATTCATTCTTACTCTAAGTTACTTCATGCCTTAAATGGTGTTGCACTTTATACAGTATAAAGCTTCCCTGTCTCTAAACAAGCCCTAAGCCAAATCTAGTTCTCTGACTGTACTCCTATCCTACTTCTGCTTCATCAGCTAGAAGTATAGCTACAAACAGTGCTCCACATATCCTCCCACACAGTACTAAAGCTAGGAGGTCAAAAGAAGAATGTACAGTGGCTATGGTCTCTTCTCCATAGCAAATCTCTACCTTGCCTTGTCTGTCCCTTCTTTGATACTCCTGTTTACAAGAGCAGTGCCTGAGAAATTCAGCATTCCTTTTTTCTGCCAAGCATAAATTTGGAAATTTTCCCACCCAGAGACTCCTTCAGTCCTTGAGAAATTAGATTTGCCTTCAAAACCCAGTTACCTCTTCTCTTTGGATGACATTGATTCTAGTTTTGATGTATGGGAAAGCATGCATTGTGGTTAGGATGGTGTTCCTCTTGTACTGCTCACTAAGCTCTCCTCTGGGACGCCCATCCATAGTGAAAGGCGTAGTGTACATGAACCGACAGATGTTGAAGTTCTTCTCAAAGTAGGTAACCCTGTCCTTCATCTCATACTCATCAAAATAGGGCTCCACAAAAGTAATTTGTATGTATGCCTAAGAAAAGAGGGAAGAACCAATACAGTACTTTACAACCCAAGGAATGTAAAAGGAATGGCGCATGTGAAGTATCCCATAGTACACACTGGCTAGGGAAGGTCTGGAAAACCACAGAGCTGAAAATCCTTCAGGGATCATCATCTTATTCAGAGATAACAAAACTTGCATCTAGGAGGACACAGCTTAACCCTGGGCATCAGAACCAGGGCAGGGACCAGAGATCAGAACTTTTAAGTTCTATACTTTGTGACAAACTACCATGCTAAGCTGTCACAGAGGTTTTAATATCCTTGGGCACAGAGATACCAAGCTGGGTGGCTTCTTTTAGTGCCTTAATATTTAAGCATAAAAGTTGCAATGGGAGCCTTCTCATTTTTCTTGTGTGACAAAGCACTCAACCCTCTCAGTAGTACATTCCCTACCTTATTGGGATCCAGCTTGGTTTTGTCTACAGGAGCAGAGTCCTTAATCACTTCCACAGCATCCTCCCCAAAACACTGGCCATAAAATCCCTAGAAAGGAAACAGAATTATCCCAACATTTTAGTCCTTAATGCAATGCTAATGTAATTCCAGGAGAAAAGAGTGACAACCATGATGATATCTGGGCTTTGTACAGTCAGTGTACTGCTCCACAAGCCACAGCTGGCCAGCGTATGGCATCTTCTGACAATGATCACTGTGAGTTGCTCAGACAATCACAGAACTTGAGGTAAAACAATCGGAAGGGAACATACCAATTCTACAAAAAAACCTGAAAAGATACCAAAGCAAATATCTGGTGTGCTCAAAATCACTCAATATTACAGGCCTGCTTGTAAGAGACATAGCCTCAAAAGAATGGATCACTTAGACCACTATGCTTTAAAAACAGATACTGTGGAAAGGATATGCACTAAGGAAATAATCTATGCTACAAATCCATTTATTATTGATTTTTAATATAGCAATAATAATAATATTAGGACTCTGTGGGTTCATTGAAAAATATAATATACCATATTGAGATCATGTTAATATAATGTTTTTCTTTACCTCTAATCTGTGAGAAATCTCAGGGAGTTTTGTAATTGCAGGCTCCTTATAAACAAATTCCTGTTCATCCAAGTCCCCAAATTTGGATCCATAGAAACCAACACGGAAGTAAGTTCCAAACATTCGTTTTTGACCCTAATTGATAAAAAGAAGAGGAAATTTACATTTGCTTTATTGTAGTATTTTGGATGCCTTTTTTCACCCCCCAACTGATGCATAAGAAAATCCACTAGTCCTACATTTTCCCTATTTCAAAGCCATTTCTATATATCATCAGTGCTGATGCATTAGAAGCACAGGACAGAAAGCATACAAACTAAGGGAACATTTGACTGCAATCTAATTTAAAGTTTAAGCTGATCAAGTAGGAGGCTTCACAAAATGAAGGGCTTTATTATTTTTTTAATTCCTTTGAATACATGTAACAAAATCAAAATTTTACAATTTTGCAATGAAAATTGATACACATTTGAAACTGACCGGGCTCAGCAATAAGGTTCTTCTGAAGAAAGAGAAGGGACAGTATGAATGCTGAGATTTAGATGGGTTTTCATATTTCTTCTGGTTTATACCCGAAAAAACTAGTGAATTGACAATAAAGTTATTTTTGTTAATCAGATGTGACCAGGTAGACATAGACATGTTCAGCTAAACTCATTTTATATTAATCTCTGCTTGTTTGTTTGGAGAGCCTTTTTACACTGTAGGCTATGTAGGTAGACCAAAGCAGATGGAAGCTTTTGTCTGAAAAAGAAAATGGAACTACTTCAAATTTTGGCAGGTTGGTCATGGCAGGATGCCAGGTACCCACCAAAGCCACTGTATTATCCCTTTCTGCAACTGGACAGGAAAGAGACAATGAATGGCTCATGAATTGACATAAGGATGTGGAGTGATCACAAATTGGTTACCATCATGGGCAAAGTGCACTTGAGTTGGGGAAACTAACTGAATTTACTACCAATCAAACTCAGAACGAGATTACAAGAAGTAAAACAATTTTTAAAAACACCTTTCCTCCTTTCTTCTTAGGCTCTTCATCTTTTGTCCCAGTGGCACAGGGAGATGGGAAATAGGGAGAATGGTCAATTCATCACATGTTGTTTCTCCCACAGCTCAGGGAGAGGAGTGTTTCCCCTGCTCCAGCCTGTGGCTCCGCCCTGCTCTAGTGTGAGCTTCACATGGGGTCACCGCCTTCTTTCAGGCATCTACCCGCTCTGGCGTGGGGTTCTGCACGGGCTCCAGGTGGATCTCTGCTCTCCTGTGGGTCTCCATGAGCTGCAGGGCCAGAGCTGCCTCACCATGGCCTGCACCATGGGCTGCAGGGGGATCTCTGCTCTGGCACCTGTAGCATCTCCTTCCCCTCCCTCTCCACCGACCTTGGTGTCTGCAGAGCTGCTGCTCTCATGTGTTTTCCACTTGTCTCTCCTCTGAGCACAATTACATCTGGCCAGTAACTTTCTTCCCTTTTAAAATATATTATCCCAGAGGTGCTGCCACTGTCACTTACGGGCTCAGCCTCGGCCAGCCTTGGCCAGCAGCTGAAATTCGCTCTGTTGGACATGGATAAAGTTTCTAGCAGCTTCTTGTTGACATGACCCTTTTAACCCTCCCCTTCCACTATCAAAATCTGGCCACACAAACCCAATACACACCTGAATAGTTTTATTAACACCAGTCTTAAACAAATAGTGCAACCCAGCAATGTGTCTTGCTTGCAGTGCCTTGCCCCACAAGTACCTTATTAATAATGCTGTCAAAGGCCTTCTGTAGCTTGCTGTGTGTCAAGGTAAGCTTCCTGAAGTCTCGATGTGCTTCCAGTATGGGGATGACAATTTTGTACACTTCATTCACAGTCTCATACAAACCTCCCTTTGAATAAAAAAAAAAAAAGAAAGGAAAAAAAGGAGTTTTTATGCACTCTGAAAAGAAACTATATCTCCATCAATGGCTTGGCTGAAAAGCAGATCTATGGGACTCATCTGTTAATTTGCCATGTTGCTTGTTTTGGTGTTCTGAAAACTAGTAATAGTAAATGGGCAGCTCTGAACAGCAAAGAATGAACTGGATTTAATTTGGATCTCTGATCTGTCAGGCTCTCAAGCCCAAATTCCTGTGCAAAGCCCTGGTTTCTGCCTCAGGACTACAAGAACTAGAAACGCAGGTTAGCAGCAGGAAATTGATTTGTTTGTCATGTATGGCTCAGGGCAACCACAGCTGTGTCTGGACAAAGGGACCCAAGTGATATTTTTAGAGATGTTAAATTGTGAATCCTTACATAGTAAGCATAGATTATGGGGCTCGTGGTTATGTGCTGTGAAAAAGTATAGGAGTAACCCTCATATGCCTCCTAAAATACATACTTTATGCAAGATCTTTTTCTTAAATGTATTATCCCATGGTAACACCAACTGAAAGTGTTGGTTCCTGCCTGAGACAATCACTTTCTGCTGATGCTGCCTGTGGTCTGCACAGTAGAGGTGGGTATGTAGCTGAGCTAGGCTGAAAAACCCTAGCTTAATCAGACTGAGGCAGTACTTGGACAGCCAAAAATGTGTCCTCTTGTTATTCGGAGTGTGGCAGGTCTGTGATGCCTGGTTTAGCAGTACTATATTGCTTCCTTGTGTGCAGGAAATGAAGCTGTGGATCTGGCCTAGGTAGCCCACAGTCATTCCCTCCTGGTGATTCTGGTCCTCACTCACCGTGCTGAAGAGCTCTGCAGCTTGTTCCAGCAGCCCTACCAGGCCACTTTCTGAGAAATACCTCCCAGAACATATGCCATCTTCATCTGGAGACAAAACATCATCTGAAACAGCAGATTCCTCCAGCACATTGGATGAAATGTTCTAAAATACATCAGAGCACAGAAATCAAAAACCTAAATCAACAGTACATCACAAAGATTGAGGAAGAAATTGTTTCGTCATATTTACATGATAGGAAGAGGAACGTATTTTTTTCAGGGGCAGACAGGGGACACATAGTTACATTACTTTTTAGAAGTGAACGTAACATTATAAATCACCATAGATGGCAGATCAGGAGTTTTGCTGCAAGAATCATTAATTTTCTTTCTAGCCTCAGGTTTAAAATGCACCTGTAGGTGCCAAACCAGATCTTCTCTAGTGGCTGGATTTCCATGGAGCTCCAGTGAGCTCAATCCCCAATACTACTAGAGTCACAAGCAATGTGCCCTTCCTTGTGCTGGCACTTGGGGGTAGAAAATTCCAAAGTGCACTCTAGACTTTCTGCCACCTGCTTGAATAAATTGAACTTTCAGGTTTTTATTCACCTTTTCTAAGCAGAGAATAGGACATAGACCGTATCACTCTAAAAACAACAATTGATTGCTTCTTCTTGGTTCATCCTCTGCCATACTACACTTTTATCCTGCAGAATTTACTCAGTTTTTTGTTAATGTTATGGATCTCATTGTGCATTTAAATAAAACTAGATGAAGTCACTCTTTTGAGATCCTAGGACATGAAATAATGTGTCTACAGTTCTTCAGGACTTCTTTTAGTAAATGACACTGGGTGGCCTCAACATAAAAAAATTTACAATATATGGAAACACATGCTAAACAACAGCAAAATATGTGTACATATGGTATGAGACTGGCATATGTAACTTTCAGCAGCAGCAGAAAGGCTAAGCTTCGATTTTCTATTAATTAAAAGGAGTTAAATTAGTGTCATAGTATCTCACTTCAGCAGAAACT
The DNA here is from genome assembly GCA_013398595.1 of Tychaedon coryphoeus. Taxonomy (NCBI): domain Eukaryota; kingdom Metazoa; phylum Chordata; class Aves; order Passeriformes; family Muscicapidae; genus Tychaedon; species Tychaedon coryphoeus. The sequence continues at coordinate 376,181 of WBND01000430.1, read as the reverse complement.
GGCAATGACAATCTGTCTGTGTGCAGGATGGATGCCAGCTGGCTAGCTAGCTGAGTCCTTAAAGGCTTCTTTATAAAACAGCAGAGACACTGAGGGCTGTTACTATTGATCAGATTTCAGATAAAGAATTGGCACCACACTCCACTAGCAGCATCAGGATTTTCCCCCTGGGTTTTATGGATGTATTTATTTCTCCATGGGTGAAATTTACTCCAACCAGGCTGCCATCACACTGCCCAGTCTGCACATCATGTCAGCACCACTGGAAGGGTGAGCACAGACTCAGAACAGCACTCACAGGAGTTAAGAATATGTCTGAGTTTTGGCCAGAGAAGAACTACAACACATTTAGCACACATATGCCACATTTTACCGACCAGTCTCATTGAAGAGAGTGACTTCAACCAGACTTAGGTTCACTGGGACATACCTGCAGAAACTCACAAGCCATGCAGATTAATTTCTGGTTTTCCTTTTCTGTAATAGGAGCTGCTAAGGACTGCTTTCATGTGACTCTGGTGGCTTTTATTTTTATTTTTATATATATCTTTTTTTTTTAATTTTTTTTCCTTTTGTAGCAGAGAGAATAGACTCTAGAGAAGCAATTTACATACAAAAGTAATGAGAAAGTCATGGACACCAATTATTCCTTCTCCACCCTTAAGCTTCTAATAACTAATGCCAGGAATGTACTTCCATGTTTTACAGTCCATGCACTCTAGGAGGAGAGAGCTTGCACGACATACTTCTGGGACTTGCATGATCTTTTGTAAAGTGGACATGCCTCACACAGCTTTAGCCTTGATCCACCTTTCATATTGAAGAATTTTACATATCCCTTGTATAATAAAGGCAATACATAAATTATCATGTATTTCATCAGCAATTATATTGAATTTCACAAGCCTAGTTTTCATTAAGAAAAAGAAATACTTCTGTGAACTTAAAAACCCCTGTCACCCTCAGCCCTTACCACCATGTTAAATAAGACCAGGGTAGCCTGCAACCTAGATGCCCAAGCAGCCCAGGCAAATTAGGCTGCTGCTGAGCTTTGTACCTCAGCAGGTAGAGAGACACACCAAGTGCTTGTCTGTGTTAATATGAAGTGCCTTTAAAGTCAGTCCCTATGCACTTCATAGTCTCAGTAATTCTGCTTTACTGCTTGTGAAGGGGATTTAGTGTAAACATGAATTAAGTTCAAACAGAATTCCACTGAAAGTGATCCCACTCTGATTTTGAGGGATAGTATTGACTGCATAGAGGGAAGCATTTTGTCTGGTACAATATAAGGAAAAGTATTATTCTGCTGACAGTCAGTTTTCTGGATGCTAACAGACTCACTGCAGAAGATCAAAATCAGAACTGATTTGATCCTTTGCTGACTCATTTTACTCATCTGTAAAATGGAGATAATACTTCCACTCATCCAGAATAATATTTTTATTCACATTATTATCATCTTCAATTCCACAACTAAATGCATATCACCAATATTAATTGATCTCATATCTGAGCCAAATAACGAAATGATCATAGAAAGAGTTAGTGAGTGAGACCTGTAACTACAGATAAAGCCAAGCTAGTCTGCATAGTGTTCCCCTCTTTAATAACAAGGTCATCTGAATAAGATCTTCACAGCTGCTACAAAACATAAACCTGTTTGTAAAGAATGGAAAACCTTTTCGTGAAAGCCTATATAGAAATGCAAAGGTTACAATAGTTAATTATTGTTATTGAGTAAATTGAAATTCAAAATTGTGCTGTCAGATAAAGAGTTGTATAATTGGGTTCTCGTCATTAGGCATTTTATTACCTCTCTCCCATGGGGCAACTGTTTCTTTGGAAAGCATGTATTTACACAAGCATTTTGATGAAAGAAATTGATTTGCTGCTTTTAAACTCCTAAGTTTTTGCTTGCCTAGTGCCTTATACAATAGACTTCAATTCTCTAGCATAAATGAAAACATATCCATTTATAGCAATAATCTAGGAGCGATGGAGGGAAGAATTGCATTAGGGTCAAGTGTGTGAGCTTACAAGCACTCAAGGCAGCCTGGGAGCAGGATGACCTTGGGGAGGGAATGCAGATTTCACTCATATCCAAATGATGATAGTATCTAACAAGTAGAGAGAAAAGAAGTGAATAGAAGTAATGCATGGAAGTTGGAAGTTTGAAGGTATACAAAACTGATACGGGATGCAAAATGGCAGAAGTATAAATCCATGGCCAGAAGTTTAGCCATTGAAGAGTATATACAATCATCTTGATATTAAAGAAAATCAAGAATAAACACTTGTCCATCACCTAATCACTAAGGTGGAATTGCAAATACTAATGCCCAATAAACTATATTCATTGCAAAATGCCAAGTGGCTCGATCATGTTCATATTTACTGTTTTGAAGGGATACAACCATACCCAGATGGTATGGTTATATCAAGGGATGATGAATGCATCAAGTATTAGCGTTAGGTATTTCAAACTCACTTTGACAATAAAATTTGCTCTGCAACAGATCCAAAAAAGCTAAGCAAAAGCATATTTAAGCAATGAATCCTGAGCTGTCAAGTGTTTTAGAAAACTGAGGATATTCCAGAAGACAAAGTATGCTTTGGGGATCATCTGTTTCTTTAAAGTGTACAAGATGAACAGATGGTAATAGGTTTATCAAACTGCACCAGGACATAATGATGGAAATACTGATACAAAATTACTAAAGAAAACCTTAAAGGTATTGTACTTAGCCTGAATCAACATCACATGACACAAGCCTAAGACTTTTTAAAGGAAGGGATTACAATCTAATAAATGTAATACTGTCTAAACAGTAGATGTCTATATAGCATCTAATGTGATCCTACAAAATGTTTCCACTAATTAGTTGAAATCATTTATAATTTACTCTAATCATAGCAGCCAACAATTAACTGGCTTCAGGAAATAATGATAAAAGAGACATTATCAACATATGGCAATAAATTAAGAGTTTGGTCATTTTTTTTAACAATGTGGAGGAAAGAAGCACTAAAATAACTGAATTTGCATATGAATTTGGTTCAGGTAAGGGTATCCACAACTGCATAATCTGATAAACTAAGTGTATATATATCTGCATTGAAAATGTCTAACCACAAAGACTTACGCTTTCATCTATGTGATGCACAAAAGTAAGGTGAAAAATGAAACCCAAGAAAACTGTCTGGAAAAGATCCGTTTATTACTGAGTAAAGAGCTCAACAATGCCAAAAGAACCAGTGGAGTCTTCAGAGAGATAATGTGAGAGCTATGCCTCATGCTGAAAGAACTTACGGGACATTTTTACTTGACTTGTATATACTAGACTTACTGCAGTGATTGTGCTATTCATCAACCAAAGAGGTTTGGTTAGTAACTTGAGGGCAGTCAAAGGATTGGTGAACACGCCTGAAGGAACTGAGCAGCTCCAATTATCTAGATTATGAGAAGGAAGTTTGAAAAGTGCATCTGTCACAGTTGGTAAGTAACAGCCCTAGAAAAAGCATGTGACAATGGAGGGGTCCTACTTAGCAAATATGAGATTACAGTATCAAAGTGCTGGAAATAGAAGCTGGAGACTGCCATTGTAACATTTGCCCCATACATGCACTTCTGCTTTGCTCAGCACAAGAACAAAACACACACCAGCACTGCCTCATGCTGTCAAAGCCTTTTACCTGGAAACTGACACTGCCGACAGGGAGATAGCTCCGATCCTCAAGCATGCTCAGGTACTCTGCCACCAGTGCTGCAGCATGGACCAGGCACATGGCTGCTTCTGTGTAGCATTTCCTCTTGGTGTGCTTCTCTGCCATGTTCTGCAGCCAAGTCAGCCTCAAGTCCGGCGATGTCTGGTATCCTTTGGCAATTCTGAAAACACAGGCCAGAAAACAGGTGTGAATGACCACTTCCCAAATAACAAAACTACCTCTGTAATTCTTCCCCTGGGTTGAATGGAAGAAAATGTCTCTGTCCTCATTCTGTATGATTCATTAAACAGAAAGCAAAATAAATGGTTAGGCAGTGCTAGGCAGAAGACAGAGGGGCTAGGAGGAAAGTAAAACTGCTGCACCCAGAACTCTTCAATGTTCCTGACTCTTCTCCTTGCCCAAATTTATGTCCACCGCCCAGAGGGTGCACTGCAATGGGCTCACTACTGCAGCCTGGAACCCTGTGACAGACCAGCTCTGCTAAAGAGGGAACGTACACAAACAGAACAGATAGGAAGTTTGTCACAGCTTGTCCCTAAAATGCATAGTTCAGCTCACCTCGCTGCAGAATTTTCTCAGTAGCAATTCTAAATGGATTCACCTGTACATGAGGTCCATCAGCATCTCTGGATCTTCCTGAAATTCCCTCATTTTCACCGTATCTGACAGGATGCTGTTCAGATTACACAGTAGCTCCTCTACCTGAAGCAAGGCAAAGATCAGTGTGCAGTTCTCAGGTGTTTATTTTTTCCTTCTGGAAAAACAACTGCATCTGCATCAGATGATGTTACTCTCTTTAAGCCTCATTTACCCAAGGAAATGTCAAGATGTTTTCTTCAGCTCTATGCAATGCAGCAAAGGCTGCTGACACAACAAATCTTACACACACACATTTTAATTAATCAAAAGGAGCTGAAATCCTTTGATCTATTTATTTCTGAATGAAAAAAAAAATCATATGTGCTAATGGAGTTCAGCTTTAGTTGATCTTTGATCTGAAACCAGATATTTTTGTTAAGTCTTCAGCACACCCTGAGTTACTCTAAGGACTTTAACAAAGTATTTGATAGCTGCTTTTCATTATTGCTGCTGGCACCTTACAAGCTGGCAAAGAGACAGAAGTGTCCTGGATAGTACTTGTCTGAAAACATAAATCAAATTCCATCTTGGGAAACTTTTACAGGGCATAGCTCCTGCTGGGGTCTAGGAGAAAGCTGTACTCAAAATCAAGAGATGATTCTTCTGTAATGGGATTTCAGGGGAAATTCTTAAGAGTTTATTTTATGAAACAATATATACTTCTTCCTCACTTACTTTTGTGCTACACATAAAACTTAGGCAATAACCTCTTCATTCTTATTTTCATTGCTTTTAAAGACCAAGATCTAAAACTTGCTTCAAGCACAGTCCTAAGCGAAAGCTCCTAATAAAAGCCACAGATGCCATAAAAGATCTAACCTGAATGGGAAACGGTGTTGCCTGCATATCTGTATCTTCCTCTGCATAGGCCAGGATGGTTCTCAAGGATCGTCGGAGGAATTCCTCATTAAACTCAGGTGATTTTCCAACCAGAGAAGCTAGTGACATGGTCACCTGCATCTTCACTCTTGAAAAATTCTTCCAGAAGAGAAAAAAACAAAAACATGAAAAAATGATGGCTGCACTGTGGTTCACATATCTATCTCCTCTATGAAGCAAATCCACTTTCTCCTGCCCAGATTTGAGTGCAGTAGACTCACTGCTCACATAACTGGCCTCTGGTGCATCAAACCTAATAATGTTTTACCCACTTATGCCAAGATCCCCAATTCTGACATGTCTGTACTTTGGGGATAGAATGCTCTTGGAAATATGCATGCTTGCTTGAGACAGGAGAAAGCCAGAAGCATCCCTTTCCCCCTCTGCACAGGCCAGAGGGTGTGTGGATCTGACCCACACCAGAATAGATGAGGAAGAATGACGGGAAAAACATTCTGGGAAGCAAAAGGCCTCTGGGAGCTTCAGCTGGTGAGGCACTACACCCTGATGACCATGGTGTGTCTGCAGTACATTTTCCTTCCGCAGAGCTTACACTTTTTACATATCCAAGGTTTTTAAAGTAATAACCAGTGAAAGCAATTCTGTGCAAGATCAGATACTATCCAAAATGCTAATGCATATCCTTTTGTGCTAGAACACTATTAATCTACATGCACAATGTATACATTTTGCCCCATGTGTGTGGTAAAAATCAGAGCTTAGTCCTAAGACCAAGGAGCTGGTGAAGAATTCCCATTAACACAAGTATACAGGAGTTCTACTGAGGTCGCAATTGCATTATAAAAGAACTAGACTGAGTAGTTTGGACACAGGAATGGAAGAAAAAAGACAACGTGAAGAGTATTGCTTATGCATTGTATAGTCTTTGCTGTCAGAGGCCTAAAGCTGCTCTGTTTGAAGCTGCATTTACAGATATTGCAGGACAAGTTTCCTGAATCAAAGCAGTGAACAATAATTAAATAATTAAAGCTACTTTTCCCCTACACTTCTAGCACTTCTCTTGGCTCAAATATGTCAAACAGCAGACCAGGTGACTGCAGATGCATTCCATTTGCTGTTGCAACTTCAGTCTTTGTTTCAATTGATCACAAAAAAGAAGGCACAGAATATACTGCTGCTCTCAAAATCTTACACTGGTAGAGCTGAAGCTGTATCTCATGAGGAGATAAAGAGTAGCACAGGCTTGAGTCCGTGTAATATTTATGCTGCTGCTGCAGTGATGGAGAACTCTTTGGCACAGGTCAGCACACTGTTCAACTTCCTCTTCAAACAGCAAATCTCCAAACTAAGGGAAAGAGAAGAAAACATTTATTACTCTCATAAAACATCATTATTATAGTGGACAAAAGTCACAGGGTTCAGAAAAAGTCTAAAGTTTTGAAAAACTACATGTTATATTTCCTTTTATTCAGACTTCTGATTCCTGTAATGCTGTAGATTCCATATTTAAGATTTTCTACAGGAAAGAAGGGTTTGAAAATAGCCTTTGTGTTTTGAAAAAAGAGAAAGAGATAGAATAAACTCAGAGTATGATGGCTAGGGGTTTTTGAAAACATCAAATATTGTAAAATTCTTAGAAGCATACAGATCTGCTATTTTCAGAATACATAATGGTTGATGAAGCATCCAAATATTCCTTAAGTATGTGGAGCAATTTTTAGCTCTTTGCACCAACGCCCTACCCTTCCCCAGGCCTCCAACATGTTCTTCCTCCCATGGTGTGTCACAAAACCTCCGCTGCCAAGCCTTCATGCCAGACCCTCCTTTACCATGCCTTCCCAATGTGCATAGTAGGCAATAATCTCAGGGGGCAGGATGTCTGTCCAAAGAAACTCTCAGCAGAGACAGCACAGATGCACCGGTACCATGTGTACATACACAGGACCGAAAAAGGTGTGTGAGAGAACATAAGATATTGTTTCCAATTTGTAGACCCATTTCCCAGTTCTCATACTTTCTTCAGTCCATTATCTCACTGTTTTGTGTCTTATTTATATTACAAGCCTGCTGGCACAGGGTTTTATCACTTCTATTTGCAAAATAACATCTATATGCCTACAGTGTAATAGAAATAATTGGAATTGCTTAATGAAATACAGAACCGAGTCAGCTTAACATCAAGATCTATTTCAATGAGAATTACAATTGCTTCACAAAATTCATTACCGTAATTAGAAGTTAGCTTTTAAAGATAAAGTAAAATGAAAACATAATTATTAGTTTCATAACTATTCAGATATCTACCCTGTAATTAGACTTTGTCAGCCAATCTGCATTTAAGAGCAGACAGGCATTACTTGGACAGGAGTATCCTGTTCCTTATTTGTGTTTTACAATAGTTTAGGGAAAATAAACATTTCAAGAATTCCTCCTTATTGGAGCTGCTTTTCTTTGTAGGAGAATGAACTTTAAAAAGATTTTAGAGTTCTTATGAAACACCCAACCCATTAAGACTTCTATCTTAAAAAAAAGTCTTTGGGTCAATTTCTCTCCTCATATATGGTTTGAAGTTTGTGGGATTTTTTGCTTTGTTAGGGGTTTTTTTTCCTTTATTGTTGTTGTTTTTTCCGATCTGGAGTTTTTTTATTTGTGATACAGAAGTCATTGTAGAAGACAGATGAGGATTTGGCTTCATTTTCAGGAAGAACAAAATGAAATCTGTCAGTGCTTTAGAATCTACTTAGAATTTTGAAACCTGTATTAAAAATAGAAACCTAGAATGATGCTCTTAATGTCTCATGAGTTTTGATTTCTCTGCTGCTCACCTGATTGGAAACTAGTCTAAATAGTTTAAATTTGACTTTATGGAATTCTTGTGCAGTTCTTGTCATTAAGATTCCTAATTAAAATCAGAATGTATTTGAAATAAAGTGTGTGGAATTGCTTACCTATTATTATTAAATCCTATCTGTTTAAGAGTAGACTGCCAAACCCACAAGAGTATTCAGATTTAATTATTCCACCTTGTGTGGTCAATTAAATAACCTTACAACAGATAGAGAAATCCTGTAACAAACCTATAGATAGCAATTTGTATTTACATATGCAAAATATATTTAATAAATGTCAAAGAAAAGTGGTAATTGAATGCACACAGCTCTGCTCTAGAAATGTTGTTCTATTAATTTGATTGGAAGAATGAAAACAAAAGTATATCAAGAGCATACCTTGGCAATGAGTGCTCTGAGAGTCGCAAAACAATGAGTCAAGTAAGTGGTGCTCTGATCATAGCCAAGAGAATTTACCAGGACCTTCAAAACCCCTCCCAAGAGATTATCTCTGCATTCTGCTGCAAAGCTTGCCTACATAGGAAAGAGAAAAACAGTAACTGTATAAGGTAATTCAGCAATGAACTGCCACACAGGAATTGAAGCTCTGCTCTCTGGCCTATGAAAAATGCAGGAATTTAGAATCTGCAGTTTCTTAATTTTTAACATCAGCTTCAGAGAAATTTCAAAGCACTTTTGTAGTGACCAAGAAGAGAGAGGGGGAAATGTCCCAAACATTTTCCAAGTCCTGAAGATTCTCCAATGCGTTCTTAAGTTAAATCAGCTTCTGCAGGGATTTTTGAAGCTCCACCTCTGTTCTTTCCAATCCTTCATGTATACTTTGGGTTAGGAACTGATCCAGTGGTGGGTAAGCACCATCCTTTCCCCTGCATCCTTGATATCCTAAGCACCTAGGCTAAATACAGACATACTGCTATGTCCTGATCAAACCCACAACCAAAACAGAAGGGAGATGAGGTGCTATGAGTGATGTCATGTGAAAATAATGTCCAGTACAACAGAAGTCTAGCAGATAAATGCTTTTTTACTAACAGGTTTTCAAGCATGAAGTTTTCTCCTCCCTACCTACGAATTTTTTTCTATTCAAGACTATACAAATTTACAGAAGATCTCAAAATATTTTGTACTGTCTAAGAAATAAAATGAAATTCAATCTTGCTTCCAGTGGCTTCTGAGGGAGCAGAGATTAGTACTAAGCCACCTCTACTATTTCTCACCTGAATGATGTTCTCTTGCATATCAAGAATGATCAAGTTAGCTTCAGTTGCCAGGTTTCCGCTGATCAGAGCTTCTTGGTCTAGCTCAGCTTTTGTCCTGCAAAAAGGAGCTCTAATTAAAGCAAGCAGAGGGTATCCCAAGAGCTAGATAACCTGCTGTTTAAATGATGCCTGAATACAAATGCATATGATTGTGAATGATCTGATAGGAGCAAACAATGACTATAGTGTTCAGAAGTTTTTCTTAAAAACTACGGAGTGAATTTAGGAAAGCTCCTATCGCAGAAGAGCAGTCACAAAAGGGACTTCTGAAAATTAGGCTTCTAGACAGTTTGGATAGATGCTTTTCTTCCTTAATCTGCATAATGACTACTTAATGTAATGTTCAGTTGTTCAGTAAACTATGCTGGAATTTCTGAATGCATTTCCTGTAGCAGGACACAAAATTCCAAAATGGAATAATGGATAACTGATCTGACAATTCCATCAAAAAAAAGTAAAAGTAGTAGACTAGACCAAAGTGGAAATTGCCCCAGTGCCATAGAAGCATTATTTAATGTAGGAAATTTAAAATGTTGATTTCTGAGACTGTTGACAACAAAAGACAGCAGGTCCATATACCAGTGTCCCAGGCCATTTAAGAGAGAACTGAAATATTGATAAAGGACAGGAGATAGTGATACATTCTTGGCTATGACTTAAGGACAAGGTCTGGAACACTGTTCCTCTGCAGCTGAATAAGCACAGGAGCAGTTACTAACAAAACTGCATTTTCACACATCCCTTCTATGCCAGAAATGCAAAGAGGCATTTTTCTTTTTCCTAAGTTGCTCAAAAAGGTGTTATTGCCTGGCTAGAGGCTGCTCTCTAGAGCTTGAGATTAAAGATCCTGTGACTTCGGCCGAAGTTCCTAAGGTACATTTCTGTGGCTGGAGCAACAGCCTTAAAATCACACTTCTTAGTGGCTTCAAAATGTGTAGCTACTCTGCTCCATTAATTTACCCAAAAATAAAACCAGAGGAGCAAAGAGTTATCCTTCGGTGTACAAACAGATAAGGCTAAGAGAGGAAATGAGGGAAGCTATATGGTTATTGACTACAATGACTCAAAGCAACAAAAACCAGAATGGACTGTCAAAACTTTAGTGCTATAATAAAGGCAGAAATCCCAGTAAGAGTGAGAACTGAACAAATTCAGTGAACTTTACAGGTGTTTGGACCATTTCCAGCAATCACTGAGCTTTGTACATTAACCATGCTGACTGGATCTTCTCTGGCATGACACATATCTTATAACAGCTGTTACAATCTCAAAGCATTATCTTCCCTGACTCCTGCTAACAGAGCTTCTCTATATTAACATAGCATGTCAAACCTAGCTTAGCTGGATAAAATATATACCACAGCACTGTATTCACTGAGGAGCCAAAATAAATGCAGCAAGCTTCTGTGGTGTATTTGATGACTCTATCACTAAGTAATGTTTGCCACACTGTAAATAAGAAAAAAATGTGTAGACAGTTATTTAAAATTCTTCTTCTAGTATTTGTGATCTCTTTGTTGTGTCATAGCAACAGTTGGATATTTCCGTTACATAAACATTTTCTTCTTCTTTCTCTTTGACAAAAGAGGGAAAGGATTAAAACTACTGATTTCGTAATAAAACATCCTAGGAGCAAGAAGAAAACATAAAAATCCCAAGCAGCTTGGTTCTAATAAAAACAATATGCGTCAATTAAATTACTTACTTATCTTGTCTCTCATTTGCCTGCCGCCACTGTGTCTGCTCCTTTCTCCAGCGCAAATTTTCATTTACCCCTGCTGATCTGTCATTCCCTAAGAGTGCAACATATGCCAGAGATTAAAACAAAAGGGGACACCTGAAGTCTGATAGCTCATCAAAACAGGGAGATATATTTCTGTAGCAGTCTGTCAGAACTAAAGCCATTCAACTTACAGGTTTAGGGCTCTAGTAAAAAGACTCATAATTTCTTTTACCTAGGATTTTTAGAGCATTAACTTGCTTAATATGTACAGAAACCTATGAAAACCAACCCACAGATTTTCCATTTATTAAATGAAGCAACCTTTTCTGCTATGAAAAATTTGCTTTTAGTTTTTATACCATTTGTGAAAGTTTTGATACAATTTCTTAGCTATTGATTAGGCACTAGCACAATTTTTTAGAAGATCTTGAAATGTCTTTCTTGGCTTCATATTCTTCACATGAGAGGAGCTCAGTCCTAGCTACACCTTCGATAGTTGGAACCTAATGATATTTTCATCCATGCAAAACCAATAATTGTGTGAAAAGGAATGGACTGTGGGTGAAAAGGAGGTGAAATGGACAAGGATGAAAATGGATAGTGCACACAAACCCAACAAACTCATTTATGTCTACAGCCACCTGAATTCCTCTCAAAAGGCATGGGAGGACAAGGGTAAGAAGTACCAGCTGGTATTCTGCAGCGTTTCATCATTTCTCCTCTAGCTCCTTCTCCTCTCAGCAAAGCCTCTTCTAATCGAGCTTTCACATCTCGTGACTTCTGGAGTGCTTGGGTGCTAACTTTATCTGAGCTTTGCTTGCCCTGAAAGTAAAGTTAAAGCAATCAACACCAATGCCTCAATTTTTGATCATGAGACCAAGCTACATCTTCAGAATGAAATACAACAGGAGAGACCAGTAGAGGGGGCAGAAAGCAATGAATATGATAGATTAATACATAAAGTCTAATAAATATTGCAAATGAGGAAAGAAGTACAATATGTACTGCTAATAGAAACAAAGAAGCAGTTCAGTACTACAGAGAAAGAATTTAAAGTTCAGAGAGAAGGTATTTGGTTCATTTCAGACAGACCCTCTCAGAGAGAAGAGTACTGACATCAAGTCCTGGCTCTTAACTAAAGAGTCATCCTTAGTGTCCTGTCCAGTACTTACAGCAACTGTTGGTGTAATTCCCACCAAAAATAGCCCTCAAATATCCAGGTAAAAGAAAATAATTAAACTACTTAGGACATTTTCATAGGACTTCCTCAAAAGTTTCAGCAGCATTTTGCTTGAAGGCTATTGTCAGTTATTTTATCTGAACTAGCTTGTCCAGATTAGGTAAGTGCAAATTTATGCATTGTCAGTAACAAATTTCCCCTGGACAGCTGGAATTCAAGGAAAAAATTTGATCCAAAGCAGGACAACATGTCTTGTTTCACTTACCTTATACTCAAAGCATGAAACACAAATGAAGAGGAGGTCTAAAATCCTGTTCAGCTGCATGGATGGAAGGTCTGCAATCCATTTCTGTATTAGGTTCTGATCAGCATTTTTCATGATCCAGAGGAAACAGATCAAAAGGTTGCGAGTAGTATCAGGACCTAATGTGGCACTCTGTCTGTAGGGCTAGGAACACAAAGTAAATGTCAACTGAAAGAAGAAAAAGGAGATGAAGGTCATTTGGGTGAAGTACTCTTATTTAAATCTCATTGGAATCGAATCTCGGGACTGGACTTCCGTAAATTTGACCTCTTCCAGGCGACAGTTATTGTAATTTTCACTGTATGTGTCATTAGTGAAAGGACCAGTTGAATGCATGTGGAAGACTGAGAGAAGCACCAGTTTGCTACTAGCTACTGGTTTGCTACCAGTTTATACATGCTTGTATAATAATTTCCTTATAAAAATGTAGAAGGTTCTGTGACCATTTGCTTCCCCCCTGCCATGCAGCCAAATTGCACAATAGATAAAAAAAAAGAACATATGAGGAAAGACCATATATCAAGAAAAACAAGCATCTGAATCCTAGATCCATGAATTCAGGTAAAACTGTAACTGTGGGGCTGCCACAGCGGCATTTGCTGGAAGTGAGTCTAGGTTTTCTATGGAAATGGACATAGGCGTGTGGGAGAAAAAAGTGAACAATGTATGGTAAAACAGCAATTAAATAACTAGAAGAGAATAGGAGAAGATGACAGAAGGACTATGAGGGATCCATAGGGGTTGGAGGAAACAAAAATGCAGTTTCTCGTGACTGTAGCTATTCATGGCAAGAAAGGATAGAATGAGAAAAAAGGAAGATGAAAACAGACAGAAGAAAGGAGATTGGCAGAGCGGTGAACATACCAGTGACATCAGAGGTATTCCAGAGTTCCTGATGCTGAATTGACTCCCTGCAATGGCAAGGGCCACGTTTTGATTGATTGCAGCTGAAGACTCTTCTTCTTCTACGTTTCCCGTGCGCCCCTTTCCACTGCGGACATCTGAAACTAAATTTGAAATACCCCATTGGAACTTCAGGGGCAATCCAGTTGCTTCTGCTCATGTGTAACAGTTTTCCATCAGTTTGTAACCTAGCAAAACAACTGGCAACCTCCATCCCTGAGACTGTCTGGCTGATGTACCAAGCAGTGAAAGAGGCACAGCATTAGCAAGAGAAATTGCAGCTATCTGCAAAGACTGCCAAATTATTCAAATACATAAAATACATAAAAGGTGGTAGCAACCATGAGATTATCTCTGAAGTTCAAAGCCAAGCCAGTGCTTTGTAAGACTCAGAAACATACAGTTGTAGTTGATTTCAATCAAGAGGACAAGCACAGAAACTAGACATGGATTTGGTAATATTAAACAAAGATGTAAGCCTGCTAAGAGCTTACAGATCCAGTATTGCCTGCTGACTTAAGGCTTTATTTCAGGCACCTAACTGGTTCTATTCCCAGCTATTTCAGCAAATGAAGTTATTTCTATCTATGTTTTGTAAAAATCTTGTCTGCTTCTGAGTATCTATTTTGTGTTTTGCAAGCCCTGTTTTTCAGAGAAGTGAGCGATCAGCTGGATCCCATGTGTTCAGGATGGGATCACAGCCTCTTGTGACAGATTGTCAAAGGAAAACACTCTAAAACCTAGGCATATTGGTACACCTTCATAATAACTCTTTTCATCTGTGGTATGAGGATAATACTTGGATTAAAAGAATGATGTGAGATCTAATTAGCCAATGTATAGTAAATGCTTTCACCTCACCCAATTCAAAGTGATAAATACAATTTTCATATTATTAAGTTTTTTGTTAAGACATTTGAATGTGAAATATTTTCAGAACCAGTGACAAAAATATACTCTTCAAAGTTTATACCTTTAGTAATTAATTTTGGTATCATGGTAATAGCAGTAAAAAAGCAACAGAAAAAAGAGAATGCAATCTGATTTCTGTAACTGTGGTGCAATGTGATGTCAGTAGCACTACCAGTATTTTCACTACTGATAAGCAGTGAAGTGTATCTAGAGCTAAATATTTCTTGCTGACCTTGCAGGCTTTATTTGGAAAGTCATATAACTTACGCCAAGAGATATGCAGGAGTACTTACAGATATATCTCTGGTCTATCACTTCCTCATGAAGTGAAGACAATGAAGTTTTTCCTGTCTGTAAAAATCCAGTTTACTTCTAAGTAAAGAAATATTCAACCTTACAAGACTAATCTCCTACGTTTGATAAATTATTTAGACAAACCCCTCTTAGAAGCCAAAAATTAAAAGGCAAAAAGGTCTTACTTGTAAAATCATGGAGTTGGGGTAGTGAATCCAAAATGATACCAACCAAAGGGAGGTAAAGAGCTGCAATTTTAATCTTCACCTCCTTTTTGGAGCAACGTGGGTCTAGGTCATGGGAACTCAGCAAGCTAAGGATAGCACTGACAGCTTTTCTTTGCACCTTGCTAATCCTGTTAACACAGAAACCATCCATGAGTTCCATTCATGGATCATGCACAAACCACTTATAAATTGAAGACTTAATAAACAGAGAGGAGGTGAAAGAAACAAATAATAAACACCAATATGCACTGGATAATCTCTTTCATTCTGAGCAGAGATTCATGTTTCCTGCGAACGATAGGTATCTTAAATCTCCAAGACACTTTACCACAATCAAAGAGCACCCAAGTCTTTCAAACTTCTCGTAAAAATTCATTGTGGTAAAGAGAGATGCTTAAGGAAAAGCATCAAACTCTGGCCTAAGTTTAACTAAACACTTAAGTTCAGACAAAGACAGAGGTTTTTTAGAGGGAAGAGCAACTGAAATTTTGTCTTCTCAATTTGTCTATTCAGCCAACACTACCACTACAAATATATATTTTTATTTATTGGAGGAACATACTGCAGACAAAACCATAACTGTGTCACTGCTATGTCACAGAGTGACTCACTGAAAAGAGCAGGGGAAGCAGGACTGTCCTAGAGTCAAACTATGGCCTTGTCAAGAGTAAGAGTGTGACCTGATCCCATTCTAAAATCTGCAAATTAGGATACGCACCCCTCGCTGTCTGCGTCCAGTGCTGCTGCCAATTCAGTGAAAAGTAAGCCAGTCAGGAAGTGCTGCTGACGGTATTCGGCTGAGAGGTCAAACATGCCAGTGATTTTCTGGTCCTGGAAACTAGAGCACGAGCTGGAGTTCTGCAGAAATAGATTAGAAGTGTTAAAAAATGATCACCGAGACCAATGTTTCTAAAAGAGATCATAGTCACAGTCAATGTAGCTATCAGAGGAAAACCACAGACTTTGAACAGAAGGTTGGACATTTTTGAGGAAATCATCTGTGTGTGAAATAAAAATCTGTGTGTGATTTCAAATGAGTTACTTGCTAGGATGCAATCTCATCCTTTCCATTCTGTGTGAGCAAATAATTTTACACTTTTTGAGGTGTAAAATTCCTACCCTGTATTCATTAGTTTGGACAGGATGCAAAGTCAGAATTTTCTCCATTCTTGTTCTTATTGTTGCATAGCAGCCATTAGCTACCACAAAGCAAGAAACTGCCTCCATATTAAGAGGGACTTTGGCATCAGAAGCAGTTCACTGTGCATTTTTCAGCCTTCACGATGTCTAAGATGGAAGTAAGGTCAGGAAAGACATGTGAACAGTGTTTCCTTTTGCCCTGGAAATCCTTGGCTGAGCTTGCTGGCAGCTGGCATAATTTAGACCAGCCTTCAAACTGCTCTAAATTATAGCTGTGACTGATATACAGCCAGCCCAGGAATGGAAAGTTGCTGCTTTATATGTGCTGTGAACTTCTTAGCTTCTCCAATCATAGGTGTGTGCCCCAGGTCACCTGAAATGTTTTCGTCCCTTTCTCAGTCGAGCGTAAGTCTTAGACTCTACTCCCCACTGAAGCCACTGGGTTTTATGAGTCCAAATTTTGCTTTTAATTCAGATTCTTCAGTATTCCTTTCAATATTTCTGTAAGTCACCTGGGAATAGCCCCAGAGCCCAAACACATGAAGTATCAGTACTGTAGCAGCTGCCTTCCTATCTGGTCAAATGAACCCCATGTCTCTTAGCCCCATATTTTGGATCCATGTACTCCCATTCAACCTTAAACAAATAAGTATTGGCTGTACTATGTTTGTGTGAAATAATGTCAAGTGTAGAGCAGCCAGTTAACTGAATTTGGCTTCTCTCAAAAAAATTCAAAAGATTTATTCACAAGACCATATTTCTATTGCAAGTCTAACTCAAGCTGGGCAGCACTCCTGCAGATAGGTCAAAATTACTGCAAGGGTGGTCAGCTAGTCCATTAAATCATGCAAGGGCCACAAAAGCCTTATTGATTTGCACAAGCTGCACACCATACTCCAAAAGGAGAAAAGAGTTGATGATGTTGCGCGAAGGAAAGATTAATTAAACTTGCATTGGCCAAGATCTGACTTGATAGAACTAGCCATAAGAGCTATGTTGATATTTTTTATACCCATAAGCAGAAGAGTCATATTTCTAGCTCTTTGGCATCCAAGATTAGTATTAACCAAATGTATTGTGACACCTGGCTCTAAGACTTTGATGCTTTGCTTTCAGGACCAGGAAAAACTTCAAGAAAATATTATTTACTATTGTGAACGTCTGACAACCCTAACTAAAGTATGAGATGTAGCATATCTTAGCATCTAACCAATTCTTTGGCAACGACACTCAAAAAAGAAACCATGAATTTGAACTGCTCCATTACTCAGACTGATTTTGTACCTCCCACCATTTTAGTTCCAATCCCATCCCCTCGCCTCCAAGCATTGTGGCAATTATGGAGCATTGCATTGAAATCTTCAGCCCAGTGCTGACCTCTGCAAGACCATTGAGGGGGAACACAGACATGTGAGCAGCCTCTGATAGAAGCTTTGCCCCACTGTAGAAAACCATCTGCACAGAATGTAGAGGAGAAGAGCACAAGACTGGCAAAAGCGTGTTGCGTGCCAATCAACAATTTCTTTTTTTTTTTATGTGCTTGTGAACTCTGTGGTCAGGAAGATCATGTAAGGTCCTGACCCTAAGGAAGTCTAGAGCTGTATCAGTACCAGACCAAGTGTGGAAAAATTTCTGGAGACATGAAATACGATGAAGATCGCATGGTCTACTCAGGATACCTGAGTGTTTCCACACAGAAGACCATAAAGTTCAAATAAAAAGGAGAACACTGCTCAAAAAACCACAGAGAAATCATGGACAAAGATATAGCATGATCTGTACAACTGTGGTGAGGAAAAACCGGGAAGAACAATTCTATTAGAAAAAGAAAACATGATAATCCTATTTTAAGCAACACGAAGGCTCAACAAAAATTTCGTATTCCAGGATACTGAAAACTGCAGTGTGTCAGTCACTAACTTAAATAGTGGCACCATCTACTTCCACCTGGGAAGTAAGAAGTTCAATTAGAAAGCAAACACACAAAAAGCATGCATTGCTGCATGCCATAATTCTCCAAAACAAATACTGAAATAACTATTTGCAGTTGTGTGTGGATGGGATAAGGGTGTGCCTGTAAACTGGCCTTCAGAGCTGTGTTCATTTTAGACCTTGTGTGTCTACCTCAACAGTCATTTTCTGTGTGCATGTTTCCAGGGGAGCATGTGTCTGTTCAACTTTTAACTCCTGTAGATGCAGTTTTACAGTAGTACTCCTGTGGCCGTTTTTCTTCTGTGCCTTTTTCTCAAATGGGAAATTTTTCTCCCTGATACAACAGGGAGAAAACAGCTGATTCTAACTTAAGCGTTGGAATACAGAGCAATATAAGTAATTTTCTACATGTGCCTCATGCGACGTTCATGCAATACCTATCTAATGGACAACCACCTGGGAGGACAAGGAGGGGGACGGAGATGCTGGAGCAGATGCGGATGTCACGAAGAAGAGGTTCAGATTGAGGTAATGCTCATGGCTGCAGAGAATTCTCAGGAACTCAAGTCTCATGGAAATCAGGGTGGAGAGTGAGTTCAGCTTGTTTGAAAGCTAGGAAAAACAAACAAAAAGGTGTCAAGTCATGGGCTAGTATTATTTAAATTACCATGTAGTGAAATAAGCTGCTCCCTGAAAAGGACATAGACACATAGCCCTGCATGCATAAAAATGCTCACTGTACCTAACTAATTTCCAAACATTAGCTCCTCATTATTTGACAGTGATGGTGTCTCTCTCCCTGCTCCCCAGCTGACTTATTAACTTCCCGAGAGATAACAAATGGTTTCATTCTTCTTTGCTCCCCAAACAAAAAAATACAATATTTTTTCTTTTGCAGACAAAAATCAAAAACTAACTGAACTCATAAAACGTCCTGCTAAGCAACACAGCACACCAATGGTCTCATCATTTCCCTTCTTGTCAACAATGACATCAGAGAAGGAATTAGTGGAGATACCTGACGGACCTGTACACATACAGTCTCAAAAGAGAAAGAAAATACTCTCTATTTTTAATTTCCAGATACCTGTAAAGCAAGAAGACAGATGTAATATTTTGAGTGACTCCCCAAAATCTCAATACTGTCCTCACAGAACTCAGCAGGAGGAGTCAGAAAGCTGGTCTATACTATCTGCAGACCCTACTGCTACGGGAAGTAAAAAAGTAAGGGGGAAAAAAGTGGTTCATGGATGTTTTGCAGCAGAACTAGCTATGACATTTCTAAAAGAGTCTTTACCTCCACTCAATTTTTTTCCTTCAGATCACAAATCAAAAGAGGTTTTAAAATCATTGCATATGCAATAGGAAATAGGAAATTTACCCAGTCCTTTAACACAACTCAAAGGATCTTGATGGATAAACTAATCAAACAGAACAAAACACATAAGCCAAATGCAATCTCAATCATGCATGGTGCCTACCTGATTACAGTAATGTTTGATGAGATTGAACACAAATCCTCGATCCATTAAAGAAAGAAGATCATACAAGAAAAATGCCAGGCTGATATTAATTTTTTCTGCTTGTTCACTTTCCTTAGAAAAAGAAAAAATACCAGTTATGATGTAAAAAACTTCCAGACAAGTGGAAGACTTTCTAAAAACATGAAAAATAGCACAGGTGTCAGCTCCCAGAGCCATCTCAGGGAAAATACAGGACAAGATTGTTTCAGTTCTCCAATTCATGTGATCTTGTTAAAATTGCACAGAATCACATCTGTAAATTATTTCAGCTGTTTCACAGAGAAACATCATGGGATGAATGAAGAGTTCATTTGTGCACCCCTTTGGGCTGATAACAATAAAATGGAATTCAGGACCTGTTCTGAATTGCCTATTGGCTGCAGTACTGCATATGACTTTTTTTTTCCTATTGAACATCAGAGAATGCTGGTTTAGGAACTTAAAACATATAAAATATTAAGAAAAACCTGCACTGGCTTTGCTGATGGAATGCCAAGTATTTTGTTTAGAAATTTTAAGTGCAAAACTGATAGTAACAAAATACTGGTAAGATAAATCGGTGAGGCCCACCATCGAGCAGCTAAACTCTTGTATGCTTGGAATTTGCCTGATTTTTACAGATACACAGCCTCAAGTAAGAATCAAAAAATTTCATGTACCCTCTAAAATGAGGCTACAATTACTTCAAACATGACAATTTAAATCATAAACTCTCAGTAGCCTGTGTAGTTCACCAAGAGGAACTAGTGAAGATGCCTGAGGGATCTGCACAAAATTAATGCTCAAAACTGAGGAGATGACTGTGAAAAAGTATTGTCTGTACTGGCACCTCTGACTAGTGAGAACAGGTGTGCAGCACCTCAGGGTGGCTACAATTAATTTTTTCATTTTTCAAGCTTTTTGTTGCTGTTCAGGAATATATATATTTATTTAGGCATCAAAAGCAGAAAGAATTTAATGGAACTTAAGGCTTATTTCTTGTCTTCAATTTTCAAGTGGCCAGTGCCTCTTTAAGGACATCATGGGTTAGATGACTTGTGGCTGGCTTTTGCAACACTCACAAGGAGCACTGCCTTCCTATAGCATATCCCACTGCTACAGAGAAGTCAAATGAAGAATTAAACACAATGCAGTAGGATAGAGGGTAACTGCAAAGGGGGATAAAAGGAAGAAGTCCAGCTAGGGCTGCAGTCTAATGTACTGGCTAACATGGCAAAAAGCATTTCGAGAACTGAAAATGTGTGTCCAGTCTTTCCTGCCAACAGGAAAGGGAATTCTCTTCTTGCACACTGCAACCACACTGAACAAAACCAGTCTGCAAAGAGAGCACAAGGCTGCCCTTTACACTGCCACAACTCCTGCTTAAGGTCCATGTGAGAGTATTGGCCTAATTCTAGCAACACTGCTGATACTGAAATGAGATTAAGTGTAGCTCAGTGTAACACAAGATGAGAAGCAAGGATTCACAGTACTTATTTCATCCACTTACCTTGGGTGGTTTGACTACAAGTGCAGCAATCTCTGAAGTAACCACACTAACTATAGTAGTAATATCATCTTTGAAACGATCGGAGAACCGGCTTCTTCGTGGGTTATCTTGCTTCTCCGTGTTGTGAACATACTGAGCCATACTCTTTATCTGCAAAGCACAAAAAAGAATACTAAAAAAATGTACAGGCTGGAGGTAAAATACTGCTTTAAGTTTGTTTGTAAGAGTAAGATTTCCTACTTCTTTTCCCTGATTTTAATCACTTATTTTCTCAGAGCTGCTGTGATAAATCCTACATGGCAATGACAACAGAGTGTCTAAGACTCAAACACAGACAAACATTGATTCCTGCTCATATTCATGCAGCTGGCTACTCTCAGTACCTGAAATCAAAATCACCTTCCCTCAACTCCTTGCACCTGCAATTCTGAAATGCTGCTGCTTGTAACTTTTGCCCTTCATGAGAACAGACAGGGAGTGACACTGTGGAATTCTTATTTTTTGACCTAATGTTGCATTGTTCACATGCTGACAGTGGAAATCAGTATATTTTTTCCACTGCCATGCATCACCTCAGGGCTCCGTAGAGCTGTGAGTTTGTGGAGCTTTGTCACTGTTCCAACAAAATGGAAAAGACAGGAACAGATATTGACCAATAAGTATGGGCTTGGTGTCTGAGTGTTTCTCAGTCCTTCGTAAGCTGTGGACTACTGCTCATGTAGTTCATGCAGAACTTTGCCATCCCTGCCACAGTGAGGAAGGAGGGTGAATATGAAGAATTCTTTAGTTGTACTTTCATTATTTGAGACCTCTCCTTTACACAGGGCTGAATAACCAAAGAGGTCACTACCCATCTGAATCTGTGCCTGGAGCACCTACTACATGCCACCATTATCTAATTGTAAAATACCACAATTGAGTCTTACCAGGAGCTCAAAGAAGAACCAGGCATACTTGAAGACTGATTCTCTCACCATGCCCGTGCTGACCACCATCTGCAATGCCAGTTCCTCATGGAAATGCTACATAACAAACACAAATTGTTGGAAAATGGCTTTCCAATCAACTCATCTTTCATTTTCAACATCTTCCCTGTGGGAAACTTCTCCATACTGGAGGATGAGAAGCTGGATGGGGATGTGTGGGCATCTTTGTAAGATCAGAAGGCAGATTTGACCAAAGCGACATCTAAAGAATGCTGTTGGTAACAAACTTTGAGACTTTTTTTTCTGTGGATCCAGAATCATAGATAAATGAAGAGGGAAATGCCTTTGGACCATTCTCAGGTCACTGTCGGCATGCAGGATAGGGAGCAGTCACACCTCCCACTACCTGCTAAGTGTTGTCGTTTGGCACATCCATGCTTTTCTGAGAGAAGGCAGAAGTAAGATTGACTCTGCAGCAGAAGAGAAGGACACTGCAATAACAACAGCAGACCTTGTACAGACGTTTGTAGTTGGAGACAACACCTTCTACAGTGATATCTCAACAAAAGATACACAATCCCAATTATCCAAATTTTCAGGAAATTCAAATCTGGACTACAAAAAGCTTGGTTCTACAGCTACAAAAAAAGGACAAAGAAAATAATTCTTTACAGAAGAAAGAGGAGGCAAATATTTCTGAATGGAGTTTGCTGTAACATGTCAAGACATGTATCCAGGGGTAAATAGCAGTGGAAATCGACTGAGGCTCTAAGACCTTGAGAAAGAGAGCAAAGGGAGAATCCAGACAGGCTGCTACTTGTCTAAATCTGGATAAAGAATCTAAAGACTCTGGAGCAGAAGCAAAAAAGTTTGAGTAATGTTTACCCACTGATTGCTTTGATAAAACTGGTTGATATTTTGTTCTGTTGCTTCTCCACGTTTAGAAGTGCTAATTGCCAGCACTACCTCAGGATACTCCAGGCTTTGTAAGGAGCTCCCTCATGCATAGCCACAGCCTACCTTTTTATTGGATGGTCTTGTGCTTGCACAAAGGCCTGACGTGTCATTTGTTCCTTCAGCATAGTAAGACATCCGACTGGAGCTGTGATCCATAGGCTGGGGGACACAGATGGAAGAAATACATTAATAGTAAATTCATAAGTAACTTGATCTAATTAACAAAGAAGAAATCACCCGCAGTGGGGGGTTTGTTTGGTTTTTTTAAAGTTATTCACAGACATTCATTTAAACAGTTCTTCTCTTTCCTTCTTCCTGTCCCCCTTCCCACTCGAGGCCGAAGGCCACCGGATAGCAGCAGTAGCAGCAGCAGCAGCAGTAGCAGCAGCAGCAGCAGCAGCAGCAGCAGCAGCAGCAGGGTGCAAATGCCAGCACTGCCATCACGTGCCCAATGGCAGCAATGCAGCTGTACTTAGGAGGATACTGTTCACGCTTTAAAAGGAGTAAGTTTCCCCGGCTCTATATCGAAAACAATTAGCCCCTTGAAGTCTTCCTTCCATTAGAAGTTTTGCCAACTTAAGAGACAGTGAAACGGCAGTAACCAATTGTAAATTGCTACATTTATCAATGTGATGAAGCTGTAATATCAAACATTTTAATTTTGTATTAATTCAGAAAAATGCCTTGAGCTCTGGTTTGGTTTTCTTTTTCCCCCAAGGACACAGTACATTAGAGTAAAAGTCATTATTAAAAATTGCTATGGATGGATGGATATATATGCCTTTATGAAATAAAATAAATCATCAAAGCCTACGTATCTTACTAGTTGTGATTTCATTAGCTGAGGACCAATACCTATTCATTCTAGATGGAGAGGCACATGTTCATTCAACAGAGAAAGCACTTCAAAATTTCTGAAAATAACCTACTTGAGAAGCAATAATATTTTACATAAAAAGCACTCAAAGAAAAGCAAGGGGGGAATACAGTTCAGACCTCAGATATACTGCTCTAGAGCTCTACCAGGGCTGCAACTAGCAGCACAGGGGAAAAAAACTCCTGCTTTTGCCAGAGGAAAAAGCTCCAGCTTGTCATTCCAGCTGAGTGGCAAACTCCAGGTTTTGGCTTCCCCAGACATCTGTGCACAACCTTCCTTATAAAGCTCTGAGATAGGCTGGGATGCTGTAGATCAGCAAGCACCTGGCGCCAATCAGGGAAGCAAAATCCTTCCTCTTGGGTGATGTTGACCTTTCTGTCCTGCAAGCCATTGGTGGTATATGTAGCAGTGGATGAGAATGCAGAAGAAGCTTGTATGTCACTCTGTGGTTGAATGAAGTATTTGGAAAGACCCAGGTAGAAATTATGCACATGGCATCTGCACTGTAGCTGATATAAAGCTATGGGGCTGCTTTTATGGGGCTGTAATATAATTGA
>WBND01000430.1:336128-351852 GCA_013398595.1 Tychaedon coryphoeus | reverse complement strand
TTTTTTTTAATAGGAAACTGTTTCACAACACACGAAGAAAGGAAGAAAGGTCTGTGACTGCACTGACTCTACGACTTGGACCAGACTAGGTCACCAGATGTGAACAGAACTTAAGTATCTGGAATAACAGGTGAGTGAGGCACATAAAAATAAAGCAAATACCTCTGTGGAGTGTCTAAGCCACAGATAAGAGATAGAGTTCTCACCTCTTGCTCTCCATTGGTAGGAAGCATCAGAATTTAGCAGTGGGATTTAGCACGTATCTATGCCAAATCAGCAAATGCTTCTGGTGATACATACAGTACATTTACAAGGAGCAAATCCAACCCTCAAAGACAAAATCTAAATTATTAGGTTTTGAGCATTCTTCAGATATTTGACTTAGTTCTCTTACCTTGGATGACATGATGCTCTTGACCTCCTCATCAGCAGCAGCTTGTGTAACAGTGATGTCAGGATTGCTGCAGCTTATCACTCGGCTCTGCAGGAGTTTACTTCCAACAGACACCGCGGAAGTGCGTCCAAAGGTGTAGTAGCGAGATTCTGTTGAAATAGCACTGCTGCCTCCACCTGCCACAGCAAGATGTTTGAATTAAGACTAAAGGACATACATATAAGAAAAACATGAGGTTCAAGCCAGTTTTGCTCAGTGATGTTGTAACATCAGCATTTTGAAAAGAATGAAGCGCCTGAAAAACCCACTACCACCGGCTTCATTAACAATCTACCCAGGCACTGAATGACAAGTTACAGATACTACCCCAGTCAACAGCCCACTGGGTGATTGCACAAGCACTACCAAAAGATTAATATGGCTAACTGTGTAGCAGCACTATTACAATAGCTCCTTCTTGCCATCAGATCTTTTTAATTTGCTGTAGATTAAGACAATATTCACAGGCCTGAACACAAAACATTGTGTTCAACACATATGATTTAATACCATGTTTGAAGTATCCAAGAAGGCAGGGAGCACTGCCATCAGGAATTCCACTAAATGATAGCTAGTTTTCAGTTTCACCACAGACCTTATTTTTCCAGGACAAAGAATTCCCTACTGTATGTGAATTCACAGATTTTAGCATATCCAAACATCAGTTGAAATGTCCCTTAAGGGGCATCTAAATTAATATTCCAAAGAGAAAAAGGCCTACATATCTTTAGCTCCCACAGCACAGCTGCTTGTGGTGTAAGTCATTTAACGTATATTAATTCATCAAATGAATCCTATAGACTTTAGGATAATGATTGCAACAGAATAACAGCATGGTTGAGGTTGGAAGCACCCACTGAAGGCCATGTAGTCCAACCCCTAGTAGGGTCACCTTGAGTCAGCTGCCTGGGACTACCACCAGGCAGCTTTCTACTATCTCCAAGGTGAGAAGCTTGGGCAACCTCTCTGGCCAACCTGTACCAGTGCTCAGTCACCCACAGAGAAAGTGTTTCCTCATGTTCTCTCTGTTTCAGTGTGCACCCATTGCCTCTGATCTTGTCACTGGGTGTCACTGGAAACAGCCAGATTCTGTCTTTGCACTCTCCCTTCAGCTCTTTGTGTACACTGAAGATCTTCCCTGAGGCCTATTTTCTCCAGGCTGAAGAGCCCAGCTCTCTGAGCCTTTCTTTGTTGAAGAGACATTACAGACCCCTTGTCATTTTTGTGGCCCTTGGCTGGTCTCTGTCCAACATATTCATGCCACTCTTGTACTGGGGAGTTCAGAGGTGGACACCACACTCCAGGCATGGCCTCACCATGGTTGAGGCCATCTAAACCTGCTGGTCATAGAGCGTTTTATCCTCCAATGATATCCTTAATGCAAAGGACATATTGGGTGAGCTTGGTGCTATACCACTTAGCAGTAGGTTACTATGCATGGAAAACAATTTACCGATGTACAGGTCAGTAAAAATTGGCATCTTAGGGCCATTTTAACTCATCAAAAATTCTTCTAGAAAAAGTTTCAGTTTAGGTGATCTCTCTTGCATCCATCTTCAGAGAGCTACAACATTGCTTGTAGCTATGGAAACCCCACACCTCAACCTTTCATCTTAAATTAACCGAGCGATGGAGATTATGAGGGGCAAGCCCATATTGCTTTCTGCAGCACTGATATTCCTGACCTACCTCTGAGAAAAATGTTATATCAGAACAGTGTAGTGCTTAAATGGTGTACAGTCTGGGTCTGAGAAGTTGTGTTTGCTATCTTACAGGTCTATGCCTTAAGTCCTTCTCTTACAAGCACTACACTGAACAGCATGTATCAAGAAAAAAAAAAAAAACTTTTGCAGCTCTTGCACCAACAATACCTGGTTTGACCACTTCTCTCTGTGGGTCTGGCAGACGAAATACATAGTACACATAAGATGCCAAGAGGCAGTTCCTTCCATGCTGATCCTTGCTCAGCTCTTTGCTGTTGTGGAGACTATTCACTATTGCAACCACAGACTCAAAGGCAAACTGTGAGAAGTTGGCTGTGAAACAAAGGCAATAATTAGACTCAACACTGAAGGCTGTTAACATAATTAAGTGAGGGCATTCTTCATATCAACAACTAATCTTACAAGGTACAATTCAGTCCTGAACAAATTCAGAGTTTTAGACAGTAATTGCCACGCCTGACCAGACCCAAAGTCTACACAGGCCAAACAACACTCTTCAGCAGACCCACTGACCTTCAACTTAATCACTTCTATTCTGTCACTTTGTGCCACATAAAACCAGACTGTAACTGTTAATTACATTTCTAGCAGCCTTCACACATTTCCTACAAAACATCTTCTTGCAGAATACTGTCTCATTACTGTCCAGCAACAGACAAATATAAGCTAACAGGCTTTAGCACAAATATTGTAGTGGATGACAAGTGTTGATTATCTGAATGAGATAGAAAATTAAGTACACCACTGTCTGCAAGGATGCCATTCTTCTGTATTTAACATATGTTATGGGCAACTGGCACCTCAGTAAAACAAAAATCCATCTTTTGTGTTATATTCTCTGGTTGTGTGCTCATTCAACTCTGTCTAGAGATATTTGGGTGGAGGATATGGTGCAGACAGCAGTGTCAGTTGTAAGATAACGATTTTTCTGGCGTTTTACTTGCAAAACAACTCAATTCAAAACAAAGTTGAACCACAACCCACTTTCTGACCTATATTTTCAGATAAATAAATTACTATAGCTTAATGTACCTCCCAACCAGAGACTAAGTCTTAAATGTAGGGGGAAAAGCGAAAAAGCAGCAAGTCAGTTAAGCCTGATTAAATCATGCAGTGAAACTGTCTCAAGCAGTACAACTCTTTCTGAAGTGTGCTACCCTAAATACTAAATCCAAAGCCTGAATATTTTAGCAACCATTTCCCCCACAATTCTAGGTTGCTTGCTAAGTCTCTTGAAGGCCATAAACCAGTAAATACCTGTCTGGCCAGCTATGACCATAGGCTGTACAGCCAGCTGGAAAAGTTTATCTAGTACCAAATGCAAAAATAAGACAAGAGGTTCAAGACGTGAAGAATTCAAACAGATAATGCTGAGTTTCAATTCATGCTCCAGTGAAGCCTCTGTAATCTTCTGATCCATCACTCGAATGGGGAATGTCACTTGGCTTTCTAGAGAATGGCACAAGGTGAAGAACTTCTCCAGGTGGTTGTCCTGCAAATACAGTGCACTCACAGTTTAACAAAGTTGATATATTTCAGGCTACAGCTAAGAAAAGCCTGATTGTGCCACCTCATGGGATGAAAGGAAAAATTTTCACCCTTCTGGCTTTCAGTAGAGGCTGCTCTGAGTGATCAACCTGTAAAGCAGCTGTCACAGTGTTTTGTTTGCTCCTATTAATCTGGTTCAAATTCAGACTGTTATTGCCCCCACTAAAGTGATTGCTTCTGATTTTCATTTAATGAAAAGGCTTTTCCTTCTATCTGATAAAACTCTCGTCACATCATTGGTCTATAGTCCCTCTGCCACTCACACCTGAGTTCCAGCTACAAGTTATGTGCCATATGAGTATGTCCTACCTGTGTTTAAAAAACATGCTGCAAAGAGGTGATGGACCTGCTTCAAACATAGGGCCTTCAGCTGTTTGGACATATTTACCAGATATGGGATAAGGATAGAATGGCTTAAGGTAAGAGCCACCGAAAAGCAGCAGAAACAAAACAAAGCTGATCTGCCTCAAACCAGCATCTCACTAAGATGGCAAAGATCCAATTTCCTGTGGCATTTAAATTACCAGAATCATTGAGGTCTCAAAACACATGGCATTGATAAGAGCGCTGCTTAACACACGCATTACCTGTCCATAGAGGCGGGGAGGTGCTGTATCTTTGGAGATGTGGACAAGTTGTCTGAACTAGCCTTGAAGAACAGAAGACACAGACTGCAGAAACTGGCACTGTGCCCTGCCAGCACCGTTCAATTACAGCCTGAGCAGACTCCTGCTGAGCTGAGAGGACACCAAGCTCCCTATTGCTTGCTGTGACTTGCTGCCAAGAGCGCTCATTTGTTCACCTCTACCAATAGATCTAATTTCACCAATGGATTTAATTAATGGGACATATTAGCTTAATTCCATAGCTCCTGATTTTTTTTTTTAACTGTGTGGGCTTAAACACCTGTTTCATAAACCTGCTAACTTCGCCAGAACATCTGAATTTTCTTTGAAATGAAACTACAGCTGTGCATTACTTCTGATGCATTACCTGGGTGTGAACAGATGACACAGCTTGAACTTCAACAATGAAAACGCCCTTGTGTCCTTCAACCCACTTTATAGGTGGTGTCTGAGATGGAATTTTCTGTGATGAAAAAAAAAAAAGGGATCATCTTCCTTTTAACGCCCAGACAGAAAGTCTATTTACATGAGGGTCTATAGGGTATTCCCACTATTCACTTCATTTTAGACATGAGGATGACAGCTATGCATCTCCTTTTTGTCACAGACATTTGGACAGAAGCTGATGCACTGAACAGGGAAATTTAGAGAATTTCAGCTGGATGTCTAGCACAGATCATGTAAATATACATCTTCTGATGGGATACTGTTAAAGCATTGGGATATTGGTCGAAGTACTGCCAAAGGCATTCCATGGTCATGTGATGCAGTTGAAATGCTTTGAACAAGTTTCCTACATGCCATGTTTACTGAGAGGGCATGGTTTTCTGCTCCAGTAATACCACCTGATTCCATTTCTACACCCCTCTCATAAAGCCACAGAAAAAAAGAACAAATTATCCTATGGAAGAAATTGAATTATTCTCTTGACACTCACTAAACAAATGTATCCCTGATTAGACAATTTACAACAACTTGCTTGCATAGATAACCTCTAAAAAAACTCTATAATGAAATAAAATAATAACACCAGTGACAATAACAATAACAACATTTTTCTCCAGACTTTCCCCTTTTAAAGAACAAAACAGAGGCACTGCCTACCAGCAGACAGCAATGTTAGTCTGTAAAACACTTATGGTGTTCTCCTACCTTAGGAGAATACTATCTTTTAATAATTTAGTTTGTTACCTCAGGAGAGTGAATTGAATAGTGTAAAGGCAGTTTATCCAATGCAACAGGAAGACTATAATGCCCAGTTTGAAGACGATCATTTAGTAGAATTGGCAACCACTGAAACAAATGAAGAGAAAACACAGCAATATTCCTGATGATATATGATTAGACCTATTTATTTAATTTGTTAGATACAGTCAACAAAAGAACAAATGAGATATTGACCCAAGCTTCTCTGCTCTAACCCATTCAACAGTAATTTCTTTGAGTTTTAAATTCAAAGATAGCTGATAGCTACTGTAGAAAAGTGTACAAGACTGCTTTACAAACCATTTATTTTGAAGAAAACAAACACAGAGCTTCTCATGTGTGACACACATTTTTCTAATAAATGCTATCAGAAGGATTTAGTGGAATCCACATTTTTATTTAAAAATTCGTGTATCTTAAATACACCGAGTCTTGGTATTGAAGCAAATCAACAGCTGAAGTTTTGCTGGGATTAAATCGAACATCTTCCTTGTGGCCACCATGCCAGGCTGACTTGTGATACTCCTGTACTGATATTTGGACACACTTAATTTTTCATTCAAGTCTGAAAAAGGCTGGGCATTTGAATGCCACAGGGCAGAAACATTTTGTGTTTAGATGAACAGAAACTTGAAAATTAAGTCCTCATCTGTGTCAAATCTTGGTCCTGAACTAATTTATTTCTTAACAAGCCCACTAATATTGATGGGACTATAACTGTCCATAAAGAAAGCCCATTTGAAAGGATTCTCAGTACTGTGATTAAAAAACTCCAAAAGCCAACAAAGAAACAAACAAGCAAACAACCAAAAATACACAAACACAACAGCCTCCCAAACTTCATAGCAAGGACATATAGAAAGCACTTGTATGGCTCTACAGTTCAATTTCTGACCACAGCTCCAGGACATTTTCAAATCTGAAGCATCATCATCTTCAATTCTTTCCTTCTATATTAAAATCTCTCCAGTTAAAAATACTGCTTGATAAAGAAAAAGGTCAGAGAGACTATGCTAGAGTATGTATTTCTTAACCTAAGACATGATAGTCTCAACATGAAGATAAAGAAGGCAAGAGAATTACCTTTTAGTTTTTAGAGTCTTTCTGTTTTTTAAATGTTTATGTGGATAAAAGACAATCCAGAACAGAAATGAAGTGCCATGTAAAACCTAATTGAATATATGACGTTAGCTGTTACCTCATGTATGAACATGGTAACAGTAATAATTGTAATTACATATGTTTTAGGTTGTTTTTTCAATAAATAGAATCTAACAGAATGAGATTATGTGCTATAAAACATTGTTGTTGCATATATGTAGGTGCATATTTTAGATGAATCAGGTGAATTCATTAAGTTCAAAGGTAGTCAACACAGTAAAAATATAGGATGAGGATATAACATATCTCAAGTGACATCTAGTTTCTATGAATTCAAGACCCTGCACTGGTTTTGATGTATTGCCATAAACAGAAAGGGAACAAATGACATAATTCTTGGCAAGCAGAAAGTCTGTCTGTATGGGATACACATAGACACACACACCCACTCTTATGTACCACATGGAACTTACTGAATACCCTAGGAGGGTTTCAACAGATGCTCCTTGCTTTGGTTGGCAGCTGATGTGATAGAATGTGAACAGTAGATGATGTTTCTCTGTCAGTTTTGCTGGCAGCTTAATTTTCACTTCTTCATAGAAGTCAGGGGATCTGTTTAAAAAAAATGCCAAGCACA
Organism: Tychaedon coryphoeus; assembly: GCA_013398595.1. Taxonomy (NCBI): domain Eukaryota; kingdom Metazoa; phylum Chordata; class Aves; order Passeriformes; family Muscicapidae; genus Tychaedon; species Tychaedon coryphoeus. The sequence goes on along the minus strand of WBND01000430.1, from coordinate 344,577 downwards.
TTCCCAATGTAAGTATAAGACTGAGCAAGAGGCACATTGGCCAGCTGGCTTTTAGATGCTATGGCTATAAAATCAGATAAATCCTGAAAACAGAGCTGAGCTAAACGAAGTATACATATATATACACACATATTTTTATGGAATTGAAGTATTTTTATGAATTATGAATCTGGAAATTATATTTATGAACAATCTACAGCTTTGAATCAGAAGAAAACAGACAGTATCAGCTAGATAGTTTCAGCTTCCACCTATCTCAAGGTTTCGATCTCTATTTTGAATTTTTGCACAAATATTTTGCAAATCAAAAATCCCAAGTTCTCATTCATGAGAATGAGAATGTCCCTTCAGCTCTTTTGGATCTATAAATTCATTGAGGTGAATGATCTTAAAAGTTGTGCTGCCTTCTGCTCCTTAATCTTCATGGTAGGAATATTTTTAACTACTAAAAAGCTTCAAACAAGAAAAGCAACGGTCACTTATACAATATTCACTTATGCAAATGAATGCAGCAATCCAAATTAGATATGATAAATTGCACAAAATATAAATGCTTAAAATGGCATTCCTTGATGAACTATGTAGGGTAACAATTACATAAAGAGATCATGATTAATACTTCTCAAGTCATACGAATAGTAACAACACTTACTTGTTATGATATGTGATAGCTGTGTATATTTCTTGGACAAATTCTGGACCTGAAGATTTTCCAAAAATTACCTACATTAAGAAGAACAGAAAAATAACTCCAAAGCATTTATTTATTGTCATCTTGTATACATTTTAAGACAGTATCTGAAGACTTAAAACGCTTCCCCAATTTTATCTTAGCTTTTTGGCATAAATGTCTTATTACTAATCACCTTTCCCACACTCCATTCCAGGTAAAACACCAGGAAAATGGAACAGAGTTATTTCTAGAGTCACTGACTGCCTCACATCACATTATTTAGTCATGAACTAAAAACCTAGGAATCATAGCTTATAGTAAGCCATTTACAGGTTGTCACACTATCTAAGTGCTAAGAAGTTAAATAAAAAGTATTTTTAGGAGTTTTGTTTTTCAGTTGTAGCCTGCTCATACATCTCACCTTACCTTGGAGGTCCAAAGTCCATTTAAAATCAATGCAGAGAAATAGTCATTTCTGGTGCTAGATTTGCTTTCCTAAGACACATGTCCATGGTAAGGTCTTGAAATTAAATAATTTAAAGGGAGATGAGCTTAGACAAGGATCTCTGCACTGTGCAAGTATATATATGTATTGAGAAGAAGAGTGGAGAAAAAAGGCAGACGAACTGCGTCTGTCCTAACCACTTGTCAAACCCTAATCATAACACAGGCAGAGTTTAAGGAAGTCAACAATGCAGTATTGTGTAAAAGAAGGTGTTACATTCACACGGCACAGCTCTAGCTCTAGAAGCTGTGGCTTAGAAAACACTACCGATGCTCTGATTTCAGGTCCACAGATTATGTGGAGCAAACCTGTGAAGTATATACTACACAATGTCAGTACACTGATAAAGGCTGGTTAGGCCATAGTCCTTGGTCCAACAGATTGCTGGACTAAAGTTTCTTCAAAGCAGTATTTCCACTCATTGTTTTCCTTCTCCAACACATAAACTCACAGATTTTTGTCTCAATTTGTCTCTCAGATTTTTTGTCATTCTCAAGTAGCCAACAACATTGTCTTGAAAATATAAAAAAAAATTTGGGCTGACATAGATATCAGGTTTAGAATGCTTCAAATTGAACCTCTGAAGCTTGGTAAAGTTGAATAGATGATTTTACAGTGAGAGATGTAGAATAATCTGAACACAGACAGGACTGTCTGCTCTGCTAATAGTGCACACGTATGCCCTAATACACCGTGTGCTTCAAACATGGAAAGCTCTACCTATACTGCATGACTGTGCATCCATTCATGTTCAGGCAATGAAGATTCCAACTTTTGCCTTTCAGCATAATACCTGAGCATTTGTGTAAACTCAGTGCATGCAGAAGAGTTATCCTGGAAAATATATTACATCATTCTTAAAAGGTCTCTGAAGCTCTGTGAATTTTACCCACACAAATTCCAGCATGATACTGATGTAATATTATGTCATTCTTCTGAAAATAGGGTAGAAAGAGTTAGATAAGAGAGAGCAATATGCCTCTGGTTTCACTGGAATCACAAATCTTTTTAGTTACGGGTAAGGAGTATGGCCCTGCTTTAGGATGAGAATGAAAGCTTCTCAAGCTCTCTGTGTTAGGCCTCCTGGAGGCCCCATTAGAATCTGTGGTAATCAGAAGTAAATAATGACTTCTCTCCTCAGAGGCTTCTCAGGAATGCATGTAAACAAAAGCCTGCTAAGAAATCTCAGCATTTATTACCGGCATTGCACAGGACGGGTCTTCACCACACATAAATTGGATCTTGATGGTGATGTTCCTTGCAGAAGCCAGCCGGTTGGCAAAATTCAGCCTCTGAGGGTAAACATAGAGGAGATTCCTGGAAGAAAGATAAGGAAGAATAAAATGGGTAAATGGCAAGCATTCCTGTTCAAAAATTAAGTACACAAATTAGCATCTTGCTCATTTCTCTCCCTGTCCTTCAGTTCCACCTACATAGTGTAATATTTATCAGAACTCAATTTCAAGAGTCCACAAAGAAAAGGTAGTTTCTTAGTGTGACACATAGAACATCCTATGTTTGAGGTTTCATGTACACTACGCTATGTTCTCTTACAAACAAACAATTATCTTTGCTTGATATAATGAAAAGCAGTAATCTCTCAAGAAAGCAATTCCTCTCTAGATGTGAATAATCAGATTTTGGAAGCGGGAAAGAATCACTCAGAGGTGATAAAAACAAGGAAATCAATAACTGAAGTTCACACATTCGTAACTTATAGCTAAAAAAAGGCATCTATTTCTAGGTTATACAAACCAAAAAGCAGTATCAATGAACCTGAGTAAATACAAATAAGAAAATTTGAAACAATAATTCTGTAAGTTACCTCTTATTAATAATAATGCAAATAATGCTTTGAAATATAGCATACTTTGCTGTTTACTAGCTTCTGTACATGAACATATCACTAAATATAAAGAGCATCTTTGATTTCTATGGGGAATATGGCAGCATAGGTTACTCTCCTGATGTATAATTCCAATAGACGAGTCAAAATATTAATCAAAAGGTTTTTCTCTGGTGAAGTTTATGGCAAATCTGAGATTTCAGGTAGACCTGGATTATGCACAGATCATAGAATCATGATTATGTCTTGTTACTGTCTTGTTTTCCCAGTCTGATACAGGATTCTCACTGAGAATCACTTTGTCCTCTGAGTGTAAGGAGTATGACTAGTATTGGAGGAAACGTTCTGGCTTTCAGTGAGAAACAATGGGGACTGCTCATGGGCTTTCATGATTTCTTTTGTCGGTGGCAGTCAGAAACTGAACCCAGAATTGCACAGTTCTTATCAAAGATATCTCCTCGGTACCACTGCCAGCTGAAAAAGTAAAGCAGCCTTGGAGAATATTGTCATTAAGTCAGACAGTCCATCTTCCATTTACTGTATCCCAAGACCCAGAAAACTGTGGTTTATTCTTCCGATTTCCATGTGTCACAACATGACAGAATTGTTCAGTTACACAGTCCAAGGTACTCTTTTTAACCAAGATGTGCTACACGGCACATGGCATGCCTTAGTAAAAAAACTAGCTTGTAACTTGCTTTTCCCTTCATTCAGAATGGTACTTCTGCCAGTCACACTAATGCCCTCTCTACCTTACTACCTTCTGTACAAGTTTTGCTTTGCCAAATTCTCTCTCAGATGATGTTAAAGAAGGCTAAGTGAAAGAGCAAAATATATTGGTAACCTCTACTGAATTATACTTGGGGGACTGACATATTAAATGAAGGATATTGTCAATACTACATCTGCCAGAAGTGAAGAAATACATGTAGGGAAGGCTGAATAATACAGTCATCGCTTCATTAATCTGCAGCCTAGGACAAGATGTCACAAATCTATATAATGTACCTGAGCACTGGATTTTACTTTTAGATGTGACTTGAGATGAAAGATATGTAAAAACACAGAGAGCTCCCTGCTGACTACACAACCAAGGAAGCATTATTCCAGCAAGTACCTGACTGAAAAGCTAAAGCTTGTGCCATTTATGCTGCAGCAGTTTTAGGGTTCTTGCTTACAAATGTATTAAAACCATCAGTACTGAGGAAGAGCAGAGGCAAATGCTGACACTGGATATCCTGCAGAGATGAAAGTGATGGCTGATGTCTAAAGCAGGAAGGTGAGAAGATGATGAAAAGACATTCCCTCACACAGGTATGAAGTGTAGACCCTTTGCTGACTACCACCTTTGTGCTACCGCCTGCACTCCATCCATACACTCCAAAAGCCTGAGCAGAAGCAAAGATAAGGAGCATTTTCACCTGGCAGTTGGCAGGGGCATTGGAACAGCAAATACTGCTGTCTTTTAAATAACAGGACAGATAGGATGCCCATAAAGAAGTGCTGGGCTCCAGAAGGCACTGCATCTCCCCTCAGGCTCTGCACTGAGCAGAACTATTATAGCAACACATCACAGCAAGTACTGCTGGTCAGTGTGATTAAATTTCTCCCCTCACTCTCTCTGCAGAAAGTGCAGGACTCTACCTCCAGATACAGTCAGATGTGTTTAAAAAACGAAAGAGCTATTCAAAGGACAGCATGAGTATACAAAAGAGCACCCAATGCCACTGAGAATACAGTTCCAAAGGCCAGTAGTGTCCTGGGTGAGGCACAGATGCAGACAGCTTCCGTGGGTCTGAGAATGACCCAGAAGAGTGATAAGAGACTATTTTGGAATCAGTTACCTGCTGAGTAAGCTAAGGGTCCCCCTAGCCTGGCACAGGACACCATGTGGCAATTCTCATGCCAATTTGCTGACCTTCCTACACTTTCATGGGGCTTGGCAGTGATTTAATCACTTCCCATGGGCAAAGAAACACAGACCTATCCTCTGCCAAAATAAAATCTATTCAGAGTTTCAAACCTGTGATCATTCTTATTCAGTGTTTATAAATACTGCTTGTGCATATGTGCCCATAATATAATCCTTCTCTTTGCTACATTACACCTTGTGTGAGGTGTCATCAAACTTGTTATGAATCCTCTGGTTATCTTGATTGATGATGGTGATGAAAATTCTATACACAGCAAAACTCAACATATGTGGAAGCGGTCCCTACTTATACACACCAGGAATGTTCTGTAAGTGAAGCGTGATGGATGAGTTAACATTGACATTTAAAATTTACGGTACTAGAAATAGAAGTTGATGCTCCCATTAGCTATAACTTTCAATATTTGTGGATTCTTTCACAATTTTGGTGGAGAGTCTTAAGGAAAAAAAATGGTTAAAAATTAAAAAGTATATCACAGATGCATAACCAAATATTCTACTCAGCCATTGACTAGGAAAATAGCATGGTGACAGAACTTCAACATATCACATTCAAGAGGATGTGTATTAGTCATATATTCTGTATTTTAGGATGGATAATTTGGAAAATAGTTTGAACTATTTTTCTCACGTTGCTAAAATCTTGAATCATCTGTATAGTTGGTGGACAGATCTAAAACTAGACCAAAGCACCCACAGAAGACTCACAAGTAGTAGACATGCTCTCTCTGGATTCCACGGGCAGAGAGGCAGAGAAGAGTAACAAACTCTGTGAGAGCAATAACACAAAGTGAGACACCATCATTCATCAATAACCTCTCCTCACCCAAAACTAGACAAGAATGGGGTAAAATAATTACCACCACAGCATAGGCCTCCAGCTCACACTGCAGACTGCAGCAAGTCTGAGAACATTGCTAAGTGGTTTGCAATTAAATGAAACAAAATCATAAGGAGAAGGATTTTTTTCCACTTCCTCCAGAAATCCCCTAAGCGTTAGGTACTACCCCTATCACAGACAGGATTTCCTGTGCCTGGTTAAGCTGAGTTACTGCTGAAGTGATGTGACAAATCCCTCTTCCTCAGCACCAACATTTCATAGTGGCAGTAAACAGCATCATTTTCATTTATATTTAATGAGAAAATAAAATGACAAACAAACTTTAAATTATATGATTTTTCCTATTAAAAATAGAGGGGTATGAAAGAAATAAATCTTGGAATGTTTTGACATTTTCAGGGAAATAATTTTATTAAAGAAATGTAAGTACACAACAAAAAGAAGTGCTCAATTTCACAGTGCACAAAGAAAGTGGGCTGGCTGATCTCTCTGGCATAAATCAGAAATAGCATCATTTTAAAAAATGGCATTACATCAGTGAAAAAAAAAAGCTTGCAAGACCTGAGTTCAAAGACTATAACAGAAGGCTCCACTTCTCCTATCACAAAGGAAAAAGCTATTACTACACCTACAAAAAAAAAATTCATCCCTCTGTAATACCTTTGACAACCTCCCCCCCCACAGTGTCTACATGCATAGCACATGCATTGCATTTTGATCTACTGAAATTCAGAGTTAACCCTCATGGGCTAGTTTAAACTCAGACTCAAAATTGTATTCACCATGTGGAGAACTAAGTAACGAGAACTGCAGGACAGTTAAATTATGCAAAGTGTTATAGGGCTCCATGGACAGGCTGGCCAGGCTGGATCATGGCCCAGGGCCAGTGGTGTGAGGCTCAACAAGGCCAGTGCTGGCTCCTGCCCTTGGGTCACAACAGCCCCAGGCAGTGCCACAGGCTGGGGCAGGGTGGCTGCAAAGCTGCCACAGGAAAAGGACCTGGGGGTGCTGTGACAGCAGCTGAACATGAGCCAGCAGTGCCCAGGTGGCCAAGAAGGCCAATGGCACCCTGGCCTGTTCCAGCAGTAGTGTGGCCAGCAGGAGCAGGGCAGGGATTGTCCCCTGTACTCAGCACTGGTGAGGGCACACCTCAAATCTTGCGCTCATTTCTGAACCCCTCAGTCCAAGAAGGACACTGAAGTGCTGGATCATGTCCAGAGAAGGGCAGAACTGGGGAAGGTCTGGAGCACAAGTCCTGCACTGAGCAGCTGAAGGAGCTGGGGGTGTTTACCTTGGAGAAAAGGAGACTCAGGGGGGCCCTTATCACTCCTTATCACTCCTTATCACTCCCTACAACTGCCTGAAAGGAGGCTGTAGCCATTTGAGGATTGGCGTCTTCTCCCAAGTAGCATGCAATAGGACAAGAGTAAATAGCCTCATGTTGCTGCAGGGGACGTTTACACTGGGTATGAAGAAATATTTCTTCACCAAAAGGGTTGTCAAGCATTGGCAGGCTATCCAGGCAAGTTGTGAAGTCACATGCAGATATGCTGCTTAAGGGGCATGGTTTAGTGGTAGCGGCAGTGCCAGGTTACAGTTGGACTTGGTGTTCATTGATCTACATCATCTAACTATGCATGTCAGCAGTGTCATCACCACTGATTCACTAATTAAGGTAAAGATTAATGAAGGCAACTATTCTTTACAGATGTCGTCTTCATTATTACAAAGCTGAACAGACCCCATTTTGTTTTGTTGCCATGACTTTTACTTAGGGTGAAAATCAAAATGGAGACTTAAAAGAAAAGGCTAAGCATGTAAGGAGTTAAGCATGTAACTCTTGTTGAAAGAATTTGACTGTTGAGCGACAGCAAGCATTTCCTTTAATGGGAATGTATGTATTCCATACAGACACTCTGGAAATGGAAGCATAGTGTGGAGACACCCAAATTTTCTTTAGGAATAGTGCAAATTAAATTTTAGGTATCGGTGGCTTTGATATTCATTATGTCTGGCTGCAGAAGTGACAACCTGATGAGAACTAAAGAGAGAGTATTCTGTGCAGACTCAGCTGTTGTTACAGCTCAGAAACATAGCAGTTGCTAATGGTTTTTTGTCAAAAGCAGACCTCTAGACACTGCGAGACTGCACGCTGGAATTGACACTTACTGGGGCCAGACAACGAGTAGGAAAGTTAAAATTCTGTCTTAGATTTTCATTAAACTAAAAAAAGGCATCTTTGCTCATGTTCATTTACATTTCCACTTTCAATTCTATAAAAACTACTTTTCCTATAGAAATGTCTCCATTAAAGTTTTACCACCATCCAATTCTATCTTTGATACACAGAGAAGACAGAAGTACCATAACTCTCTGCATTTTACTGTACTGGTGCTGTGAGCTGCCCTCAGGAGATTGAATACCACTGAACTGTGGCAGAGCCCAGAGTAAATCATCCAAAACTTCTAATGAGGCTATAGCCAAACCGGCTTACTTATTTCCTGCTGACACCACACTACAAGTTGTTACTCTAAAGTAAGATTCGCCACTTCCTCTTTTTGCTTTCCTTTAAAACTGAGACACAAATTCAGGTGTCATCAACAGCCAAACACACCTCTAGTTTTCTTTGAAGGTCCTATTTATTTCATCTC
>WBND01000430.1:292579-335263 GCA_013398595.1 Tychaedon coryphoeus | reverse complement strand
TCAATGACAGTTGTTAAAGGGTTTTTTTTTTATGTTATAGAAAATTTTTAAAAAAGACAATACAATTAGATTAGTAAAAGCATGGAATAACCTGCAGGTATTTTGTCTTGTAATGGCTAGGAAGATTAAGTCATATCCCAACACATTATCTTTAGCCTTTAAAAAAATATATTTTTAGTTTCTATTTCTGAAAAAAATTTTAATCACTTTTTAAAAGAAATGTTAAAAATATTTGTTATTACTTACCTATAAATGGTGTGGGGAACATACACTTCTCTAATTGGGAATTCCAAAATCTCTTTGTGAGGGCGATTACGGTTTTCTGAAAATGGCTTCAATGGGAGTAGTTCTGGCGTCAAACAATAACCAATGTTTTCTGGAGCTGGCGAAATCTCCACTTTAAGTGTTCCTGTAAAATTAAATCACAAAATCTTAGCAAAAAGCATTAAAAATGATCAGTGTAAAATAAAAATTAAAATGTAAGGTTACATAGCAACAGTGCAGAAAAAAGAACTGGCTCTTGGGCTAGGAAGGAAGGGAAGCATGGCTACATAAAAATACAGAGGAAGTAGCCTACACACACCCCTTCGCAATCAGGACAACACATAGCTCCTTATGTCTATCCTGTACTGTTTCAAAGAAAATAGAAAGAAAGAAGGCATATTATATGCTGGCTGATGTTACAGTGTCTTTCACACACAAGAATATAATATTTGAGAGACACTGGGAGACAAACAGGTGTGCTGTCTAATACAGTTCTCTCTTGTTCCCCCTTCCCCTCAGATTCTGCTCAAATTAATCTCTGCTAAAGTAGGCACTACCTACCAGGAAAGCTAGGCTTTCTGTGGTGAGCAGTTACACAGTTAATAACATTTACCCCAGTATAAGCAGACTTACAATTTAAATTCTCTGCTGTGATAAGTTAAAACCATTTGTGGAGCTCAGACTTGTCATTTCTGGCTATCAGCTAGAAAGGAGAAACAGCCTTGCCCTCAGTTCATATGTTTAGGGTTCCTCCACAATGCAGAAGAAGTTTAAATGTAATTTACTTAAAAAGAAAAATTAAGCTGGTCAGGTGCTCGACAGTAGCTGCCTGTACTTCTCTATTTTGTTTACTAATGCTGACCTTAATATCAAGCTAAGATGAAATGCGTACACATTTTTATCTCTCTCTATAAAATATGAACCATTTCAAAGTATTGCAGGGAAATAGCAAGAATCCTAGAAATTTGCTTTAAAGAACTGTCTTCAAACAGTTTGAATAATAAAAACAAAAGATATCCAGCAGGTATACTGTAAATTAGGGAGAAAAGCAAATAATTACAATGTATCAAGCTAAATCTAAGTCTCCATACTCATTCATGCAGGAAAAAAAAATCAAAAGCGTCTGTGTTCAGGTAGACACCAGAAACTCAGGAAGTACCACAATGGCACATATTATAGGCTTTAAACCCAAGCCAAATAAATTTTGGGATTGGAATTTACAGAACAGTTTTGGGGAGAAAAATACATACAACACCTTCTATCCAAAATGAATTATGTACCTGGTAAAGTCTTAATTCTTCTTTGCAAGGAAGATGATCTTTTGAAATCAGCTAAAAATTTAAAAAGATCTTCATCACTGAGCCTGTCTCCTTCCTACCAAAAAAACACAAAAATCAGTACCTTTGTAACAATACTCCATAATAATGGAGAAAGGTTCAGGAGTGTACCATGTGCTTGAGGAATCCAAAATAAGTGGGTTACTACGTACTTGACTGCAGTTGTCCTCTGTCCCCCCACAAATACAACTGGTAGCTTTTCCCAACACAATTCATATTACATAGATAAAATATGTCTTATGAAATCATAACTAAAGAAAATCCAGTACCTGTTTAAAGAAAGTGCCAAGGCTCAGAGAGGTTGGTTTGAAGTTTGATGTTGGATAGTTGTCCTCTGAGTTGAAACTTCTGTCAGAAAGCTTTCTTGCCTGCAGCAGTGTTGCCTTCTTGTCACTACTGGATCCTTTCCCTTCGAAGGGAAATTAAATGTATCATCATCTTGTTTTTCGCTTTTAGATGCAGTACAAAGATTCTCAGAACACACAAGAAAACCGCAGGAACATCTCACCAACATCAGAGGATACAGTACCTAAAAAATTCTGCTTCTTTTACTTCAGACTATGTGAAATAGCGGAATACTAGGACACACCTATTGTAGTGACATTATTTCTGCTGCAGAACAGAAGTTTATTTATATTTTTTAGTTATATTTTTATAGGTTATAAAGCATATTGAACAAGGGTCCTGCCTACCAAATCAAGATGTTTGTTATCTTGATTGCTCAGTATTGCTAGCTAACTTCATGGGGCAAAGGGAATTTTACTTTAACAAAGCTAGTGTTCAATGAAAATTCGGCCTAAACCATGAAAGAATATTTAGCAGACATAAATACGCAGAGACAACACAGTGAGCACAATTAATTTGTGTTTGTGAGGCTGAAAAGAAAAGCTGACAAGACATTACTTGGAATCTGTGATTCACTTTTGATGCCAGAGTGAACAACTATGTTTCATATACCCAGTCCTACTGAAGAGTCATTTTGTCTTAGAAAAGTTAGACAAGTACCGTTTAAACCTTCAGCTTCTTGTATTTCTCGTTCAAGTGTTGAAACGCTGAAGAAATTAGTTAGGCTTATGGGAATCCAGGCGAACGGCATTCTGTATTTCCCCAACCTCTGACAAAAGGATTCAGCTTGTGCTTTCAGTTTTTCAATCTTTTCTTTTGTCTGAGACAAAGAAAATAATGGCTGTTTCAAAAGCAATCAGTTATGCAATGCTACTATAGACAAAAACGTAAGTTACATATTTAAAGTTCAGTAAATAATTTGCATTGGTATGTCTCATATTTTCTTGCTACATCACTGACAGAATTGTAGCTGTTTTGATTTGTACATTCACTTCAATCTATTTTCAATTAGTTCATTTGTATTCTAGAAATGTAGAAAGCCAATCTTTTTGTAGTAATCCTCAAATCCAGAATGAACAGCCACCAGAAACGTTAGCAGGTTCTATTTCTTTCATCAGATACAGTAAAAAATTCTATTGAAAGCAATATTCTAAAGGTGAGATGTGTAGAAACCCGGCAAACACCGTCAGTGTATTCCAGGGAGGTAAATGACCATGAATTCTTTGAACAGAACTCACATTATCCATGGACAACAGTACTGAACTGGACAGCTGCACACTACAATAGCCTGTCTGCCCATCCAAATCAATCGCATGCCTCTGAGGAAAAAGTACTTCTGCTATGTCTACATTTCAGTAATTTCCTTTGTTCACCTCTATCTGCTTCATGACTCAAGCAGTACTCGTCAGTATTGCCTTCCAAAGGGATCAGTAACAATAATGCATCTTGCCTTTTCCTGATTTCTTTCTGTTGGCCACAGACATCAAACTGCTTGCACTATGGATGATCTAACCAGTTTTTCCTCCAGTGTTTTTGGTATTCCATCCTATTTCAAAGGGTCTGCTCTTTCTCTGTTGCTTTTTTTTTTTTTTTGGTTGCATTTTAATTTTTTTAGCATGCATTTTTTCATCTAAATATTCTTTACAGTCATTTACTTACCTTGCCAGCTTCACCTTCTTTAAGAACCATGTAGGGCTCTGCACAGTCTCCGATTTCTCCTTGCTGAAGCACTTTTTCTATCTACAAAAAGCAGAAAAAATAAGATGATTAAAGAAAAAAAGTAATCCAAATAGTAACATGTTGTTTCTCTAGCAATTTGAAAGAGCTCGCCTAGATATATAGCTGTATATAATGTCTAAAAACTGTCTCTATGGAGTAACTGATGCTAAACCTTCTAGTCTTCCATCTGTTAGAAAACAGAAAATATGTATGTGGCAACACTGCCAATCACTTACTACTGCATTTTCACTGAAATCAGGATAATTAACACATTCCAAATGAAGTGGTTCAGGCTAACTCAGTTTCAGAATTAAGCAAACAAAATGATGCAAAGTACACTAAACCAATGCCAAAAACCCTCCACAGAATGTAAATAAAATTTTTGAAGGTGCCTTATTTCACTATATTTTTTTCTTTCCCTTAGGCAGAGATACGAAATTCTACATACTTAGTAGAACTGGTACACAGGATACTAATATAACTTCTTAGCTTGAGAATGAGATATACCACTGCACACCTGATCACATACTACTATTAAAAACTATCATAATTCATGTCAGCTAGACAAAAGCCATGTTTGTCAGTCCTCAGACAACAGGAACAGCTGCGAACAGGCAGAATGCTGTCAAACTAGCACTGTAACATACCTTTATTACCAGGTATATATCTGGTGAGGGGTAAGTGACAGAAAATACTGCTGATCTTGCCTGAGTAGACAAGTCAATGAAGGGTGTATGAGAACGCAAGAATCCTCTTAATGAATCAGAATTGAGGTCACAATGAAAATTTTCTGAGATCTTGAAAAGAAAAAAAGAGATTAAATTATATTGTAAAGCAAAAATGTTTCAAATTTTATTTTAAAACAACTCAGAAGTTGTAACTACAACTATAAAATAAAAACTGCAAGCATGGGACTGGCTGAATAACAAGAATCCTGAATCAGATTGCATGCGTAAAAAAGTAACAAGTTTTTTGTAAGTTTTCCTAAGTTATTACTCTGGAGATAAAAACCCAGGCCAACTGAACAAAAATATTGTATACACACTTACCTTTTTTCTTTCCTTTATGTCATAGAGAGCTATGCATGCAAACAAAGGTTCAATCTCTATATCAAACCTGTTAGGGAAAGACACACAAGACACTCATTGATAGTACATTCATATGGCTATGCATAATAAAAAAAAAATGGAAGAGTTACATTTTGACTGACACTTTCATTTAAAAATGCAGATAAATACTTAGCTCCAGACTTCAGACCTCTCAAAGTCTTGAGGATTTTTTAAACTAGTGCACTATATTAGATGATTTCGGGAGGAAAAGAAGGGTAGTAAACTGCATGCAATGTATTTTCTAAATTTGACAGGGAGGTGGTCTCAGAGGTCAGTTTAAAATTACTGTATGTTGCCTTTTTTTTTTTTTTTTCTGTTTATGAAGTTGTGCTGGCTTTGGCTGAGGGAGAATAAATTTTCTTCAGAGTGTGGCTAGGCTTTTGCATTTTTGCTGTACCTAGGGTTGATAATATAAAGACTAGCCCAAAACTAAGGTCTTTTCTGCTTTTTGTACTCCTCCCACCGCAGTGGAGACTGGGGTCTGTGGGAGATTGGGAGGAGATACAGATAGGACATGTGACTCCAAATCTCCAAAGGGATATTCCAAATCATGTGGCACCATGCTCAGAATATAAATGCAGAGTAAAAGGAGCAAGGGGGGAAAATCTGGAGTGATGGTGTTTGTCTTCCCAAGTCATGTTACGTGTGGACTTGCTCCCCTGGAAATGGATGAACACATGCCTGCCCTTGGGTACCTGTAAGTTAATTCCTTGTTTTCCTTTGTCTGTCAGTGTGCCACTTGCTCTCCCTATAAAAATGTCCATATCTCAACCCATAAGTTCTCCAGATTTATTCTTCTGATTCTCTCCCTGATCCTGTTGATGGAGGAGTGAGTGAATAGCTGTGTGGAGTTTGGCTGCTGGTTGTGGTTAAACCACAATGAAAGTCCAGCAGTGTATAGGACACCAATTGCTCTATTTTTTTTTTTTTAATATATAATTTGGATTCACTCCCAACTGCCTTTCACCCAGGTAAGTTAAAGACTTCTGTAAAGATGGATGGAAATAATTCTCTGCTACGCTAAGAAAGAGCATTTGAGCAGTGAATGCTGCTGTACAAGCCACCTGCAGTGGTGTAACAAGGTGTGCAACTGTAAACTGTTGTGAACTCAGAAATTATGAGTAATGCTTGTGAAGGATTACTTACTTCAGAGTCTGCAGCTTCACCAAAATCCTGTTGCCCAGATGTTCCTTTGGGCGATCTGGCACTGGCCGTATCTCCACTGCATCTTCCTATCATTAAACAATCGTACTCAATTGAAACAACTGCAATAAAACATTTATGTGACAGCAGCCAAGCCGCTGCTACAGACTAGCATCTTCCCCCACTCAGTGGGCAGTTAAATGTCTCCAGAGATGAAAGAAAATAGATTTATTATTTCTGAATATTTACACTCCTGACACCTATCTGGCACTTACACCAAATATTTGCAGTTGTGGAGCCCAAGCACAAGCTACTACGAAAGGTGACACCCTGACATAGCTATAGGCCCAGCATGTGGCTTGGCCCACACTGAGAGCAGTGCAGCACTCATCTGCTGTGGCGCAGCTTTAACCCCGGGCCTGCTGGGACAGCCTGCTGGGAAAGGCTAGCAGGAGAGCCGGCCTGCACTCACCTCATCGACGGAGGGGTAGAGGGCGAGGAGCTCAGGGTGCCTGTTGGTGCGGCGTGCCTCCTCGTTGAGCCTCTCGAACTCCTCGGCGCTGACGTGCCGCAGCAGGTGCTCCAGCCGCGGGTCCGGCTGCAGGCTGCGCAGCTCCAGGTCCGAGCAGGCCAGCGCGGTCCTCGAGGCCTCCTCCGGGACAGCAGGCACCTGCTGGGGCCCCACCTGCAGGAAAACAAGAAAATTCACCAAGCTGTGGCTTGGGCACCAGGGTGTCACAGAACGGCTCTTGGTGATCTGGCAGAGAGGATCTTAATGCCCCCTCTGCCATGAGGCCTAATGGCGAGCAGGGTGCTCTGCTTGATGCCATCACAGATCACAGGATGATAGAATACACTGAGCTGGAAGGGACTCACCAGGATCACAGAGTCCAGCTCCTGGCTCTGCACAGGACACTGCAAGAATCACACCATGTGCCTGAAAGCACTGTCCAAATGCTCCTTGAACTCTGTCAGTGCTGTGACTGCTGCCCTGGGGAGCCTGTTCCAGTGCCCAGCCACCCTCTGGGTGAAGAACCTTTTCCTGATATCCAACCTTAACCTCCCACGACACAAATTCCATTCCCTCAGGTCCTGTCACTGGTCATCACATTGAAGAATCAGTGCCTGCCTCTCCCCTTCCCTCACAAGGAAAATGCAGACTGCAATGAGGTCTTCCGTCAGTCTCCTCCTGGCTGAACAGACCGAGCGACCTCAGGCACTTCTCACACGGCTTCACCACAAGGCCCTTCACCAGCTTTGTGCCCCCCTTTGGATGCTCCCCAATAGCTTTATATCTCTCTTATATTGCAGTGACCAAAACTGCATACAGCATATTCAAGGGGAGGTCACACCAGATGCTTCTTTTGAGGGAAGCTGCTGTATTTGATGACTATTCCCAAAGTGAAGAAAATGTACCTGAAAAGTTCCATCGCCAGAATCCAGTGTTTCTGATTCAAACGTTTGTTTTTGAAGTGTTTTGTGAAAATCTTTTCGGGATCCCTTGTTTTTCAGGCTACAGATATCTGAATGTTCTTGATTTCTATTACAGAGAAGTCCATGAAAATCAGGATAACATGAGGAGGTGTTAAGGGAAAATAAAACAGAAAAGACAAATTAAAAATTAGCTAAAAACTGAAAAGATGGTCTTGCAAAGAAGCAGTGTGGCACAGCTTTTATGCAAAAATGTGACATTTCACAATTTTAACATGTTTTAATGCACTGTTGCAACTCTACAATGTATATTAAGGACAGTTCAAAAGGGGAAAAAAAAAATCAGATCATTTGTCTGTAGAGTATAAGCCTGAGGCAGCAGGAAAACCTGACCTAGGTACAAAATCTGCTCTGATCTCCTCATCAGACATGGTGATTATTTCAGTGACCTTAAGAACATGGATCAGGATCATTTATCTCTTTGCCAGCTTCTTCAATTACATACATCAAAGGTCTTATTGCTCTTATCCCGGACCTAGCTAGTATCCCAAGTTAATCACATGCAACAATCTACACATTCCAAAAAAATGCCTGATTTTGAAGAGGGCTACTTCTATGCCACAATGTAACCCTCCAGGCTGGCAGCTTTGAAAATTTCTCCTGAAATTTCAAGTTACATTTTTCAGACGGAAAAAACCAGCAGGTATCCTGACAAAAAGGTATTAGATGTATTAGATGCATCGAAAGCTTTATTTCTTTCATTTTAGTATGCAATTTGCTAAATCCTGGGACAGTGCTTTTGCAATCACTCTCCTTATTTAAAACATCCTGCTTCATTCATTTTCTTTTCTGCGACACTCCCAAAGAAATGACTGAACATCTGAGTACTTTCATAAAGAAGACACAATAAGCAATTATTGATCAGGGAGACACCTTTTTATTACGTTTTGGGAGTAACTGAATTATATGGTCTGATGTGTTTTAATTTTAATTGTTTGCATTTTAATCGTTTGCCGCTCACTGCAATGAAAACTGGTCATAAAAAGACAATCCCAGCTCTCCTTGGATGTGACCTTGTTTTGGAAACACTGTAGTTATCCAAAATGGAAGGCAGAAATTCTGCATGAGTTTAAGAATGCAAAAGAGGTTGTATAGATTATTTTTTTCACTACCTTTGGTGGCAAACAAATGATTAATGGAGAAATTTATGTACCTGAGTTCACATTTTCCCTGCGGTATGAAAACTACACTACAGAAGCCTTTCCCCTAAAGTACTCCTGGAAAATTTATGTATATTGTTTATTTATTTTGAAAAGTATTATAGCAATTAAAACTTACCAAGTGGCAAACAATGGTTTTAATACACATGTCAATTTAAAGGGCACACACTGAATTAAGAAAATGAGATGAGGAAAAAGAACAAAGGACAACTGAAAGGAGAAACAGGCACAGGAACAAGCTTCCCATTCAGCCTCCTGCAAGGCCACTCCAGCTGCTCCCAGCCTTTGTGCCACATACCTCTCTATCCTAGGGCCTGAGGATGACCTCTGCTCATGCCACCTACTGGAGGCTCCTCCATCTCCTGCTCTGAGCCTTCATGTTCATGAATGGATCAAAGTCACTCACATGCTTCTCTCACCCATAGCTCACCAGACAATATATTCACAACGTGTTCTATAACATCTGTCAAGTAGGCAGCTACAGCTTTTCTAGCCTTTCTCAAAACAATGGAAAGTCCTCTACAATTACTTCTCACTTCTCTCTTGGTAATTTTTCTTCCTCTCACACCTGTTTTGAAAAAAAACAACTGTCCAAGCATAATATGAGATTCCCAATAACAATCTATCACTGGTTTATGTGACACTGCAGCATATTGGTAGTGCTTTGTTCTTTGTAATTTTTAATAACTTGCTTGCACTTTTAGCCACAGCTGCCAAAGCTCAGCTCTCTGGCAGAGTTCACCATTGTGTTTACCACAGAGTCAACTGCTCAATAAAGATTTTGAATACAAATTTACCTCACCTGAATGAGTGAAATAGTAAAACACTCAGCAAAACTTTCCAAATACGTGTATTTCTATGGCTCCATTCACATTTTTACCAGCACACACAAATGCAAAAATAGCTATGTTCTGTTTTTCACTTCACCTACTTTACTGCTCACTCCCTTCTCCTGTGCACAAACAAAGCTGCACACTGGCTCTTCGCAGCATGCTCAGAACAGCACTGTGTGGAAGAGTTAGTGCCTCTGCTCAGAGTGGTGCAGGAGAGCCCACAAAAACCACGAGCCTACTTTTAGTGACTCACTGCAGAGCAGTTCTGAGAATTCAATCAATTGCATCAGCACCCCTGGAGGAAGTCTCTTAATAACCCCCAGCAGCTGCTCCACTGAGGAGCACAAGCTGCACGGTTAAAAAGGGCAAATTCCTCTAGAATCACCATTGTAAACCCATAAGGCACTGGCTGCTGATGTGCACCATGTCAGAAAAACACAGAGTAACAAGGGCTAGTGAAGGGGCACAACAAAATGGCAGCAAATGTGTCAGCACTTCTGCTTTTCAAGAGCTCAGCATTGAGTGCAGGAGTGGATAAAAAGAAGTGCTACAGAGCTCCAAAAACCTCTTTCTGAGGAACAGAATGAGGTGATGAAGAAGGAGGCAAAACCTCCCATAGACTCTCCTAAGAGTCTGGGAACAGACATTCCTGAAACAGAGACCACTGACTGAGAGTTCCCTTCACATTTTGCATATGAAATGGAATGGGGCAGAATAAAAAAAAAAAAAAAAAAGAAATATAATTAACTAAACTAAAGGAAATTAAGCACTTATAATGACTACAGGCTCAACTCTGTGTGTTGAATTACACTGACCTCAAGTGCAGAAATCATTTATTGATGTAAAATAGTAAATTTGGGTATAACATGGATAATCCCGTGAATACACTCGATCACTGCTGGGAAAGCCCATAATCCTTCAGTTTTCAGACACATTTGAAAATCAAATCATGTTGAATTTTCAAGGCATGAATAAGAGAAAAGCATGCAAATACAATCTTTATCCCTGTTATCTTTCCTTTTAGCAGGATCAAACAGTACTAGTTTTCCTGATTAGAGATAAATCATCATTACAGAGGGTTGATGTGAATTTCTTCCCATCAACTTCCCATCCATTCCCAGAGTGCCTGATAATTAAGAAGCAGTTGCAACAAGTATTTGGCAATGCACACCATCTCAGACAATACAATACAGTTATTTATACTACTGAAAGTTAGTTCTTATCTTCAATCGCTGACTAAAATCATTATAATTTAGGATAACTTATAACAGCAAACATCTCCTCTCTGATAAGTAAAATTCAATGTATTTTTGATTTTATTTAGTTTTATGTTGCTTACTTTCGATTCACAATCAGCCACTCACGGATGTAAGTCTGAACACAGTCTTTGACATGTGAGTCCAGTTCAACCCTGTGGAGAAAGCAACATATTTCAGCTCCTAAGTCATACTTTCAGGACAAACAAATTTATCTAAACATGCTAGTCAGATAAAGGCCTCTCTGCTAGTCCTCTCCTGTGTATTTATTTTACTGCTAAACTATTGTTTGAGGTTTAAAAAAATCCCCTGTCGTGTAATGAATTCCATTATGCAGGTTTTTGGTACTGTGCTGATTAATGTACAAACATACATTTAACGGAAGTAATCACTTGCCACACCATCTATCCATAAATATAAGAGTGACGTCGCTATAATATATTGTAAAATTAAATAAATTATACAACGTAACCAACCTTGTGATTTTCAAAACTTGATAACAAGTCTCAAGATATAAAAATATTTTTTAGAGGCCTCAGCCCCTGGACTCTTGCAAATACATAGTTTTTAGGTAGGTGAAATTTTCTCTTTCTCACAGAAACAAAGAAAAATCTAAAAAAGGGGCACTAAGCTTTTAATCAGATAGCATAACAAAACTTTAAGTTCTAAGAATATGTTATAATTTAATTTTCTGTTTTTCAAATAAGTCTCCTTTAATGAAGGGAGTTGTCAGTGCTCCTTGATAGAGTGGATACTATTTGGAACTGCAAGTCTTTCAGCCAAAGACAGTGCCCATGAACTTCACATCACGATGCTGTGGCATAATTCCCCTATCCCTATTCTTAACATTTTTGATGACCTGTTCCAAAATCATTTGTAGCATCCTCCAATCCAAGTGAGTAAAAGACTAGGTAGGATACACATTCAATACAGTAACAGGTGAAAGGTATGATGATTTTTAGCACTCTCCATACAGAACTCTCAAGAGATTTGCTACTGGTTACCGAGGCCGGCTAACAGCCGATGCAGTGGGACAGAGCCTTGGCTGATGGCAGGCCGTGAGTGCCCCTGCCTCTGGTGGTTCCTGCCTCTGGTGGTTCCTGCCTTGGTGCAGGTGGAAGGTGTGTTTGCTGGCAGGCAGCACATTAACCCAGTTTGGTCGGTGGTACCTGTTTCCTGCTCTCGGTGCACAGAGACATCAAAGACTCTATTGCCTGCAGGCCAATCCTTGGTGCATGCCCCTCCTGTGTTCTCATCTTCCCTAGCACATCCTGGCACCCTTGACCAGGATTTTCTGTAAAAACACTAACATCAGCAAGAGCAATGTGAATGGCTAAATGGCAAGCGGCTGTCATAAAAAAAATCTGCTGAAAGCATATTTGTTGGTATTGATATTTAAGCTTTGTCACAGACTCCTTATAAAACACTTAATAACTTTGTGGTGCAAATCAGGCTTAAAACTGATTGTACAGCATAAGCCTGAATGGTCTCTTATTGGAAAAACAAATAGGTAACTGCTGTTTTAAACATGAGGCATGGTGATGTTTAGAAATAGGTAAGAAATGGCCTTATTTTAGATGTCATTTCAAAAGTTGAATAATTATTTCAATATTTTTGTCCATCATTTAAACAAAAGATTACTTCAAGCAAAAAAAACCCCATTCATTCTCTTCCACATCCATTCTCTCTAAATCCATAGAAAAACAAGAATAATTTGTTGGGACTTCTTCTATGAGTACCTTCAAGTGAAAATCACCTTTTGTGCAAATATTAGAAAATCCCTTAGAAGGTGTGTGATTCAAAGAGTTCTCAGGTAACCTAGCACGGCATCTCATCTCTACCGTCTTTGTTCTCCCGAACTTTTTGAGAGAAGCACTGGGCCAAGAAGAAACTTGCAGACTGAAACCTTGCTTAGAGGGAGGGTTCTTAGCTAGTCTACATCTGGCAAAAATCACACAAACTGTGTTTCCTGCTTAGCCTCATTGCATTTGTCATGTCAGGCAGAAAACAGTGAACAAATACTGCTGTTATACAGGGCTCTAGTTTGAACAGCTGGCTGGATACTCTGGAAGGAGCCAGCCCCCCATCCTGAACACATTGTATAGTTAGCCATGTCTGAAGACGTAGCAGTTTGGGGCTAAATGGTGCTGACTTGGCATTTATCTCGCTGTTACTGCTTGCAAAACTCAACAGGCCTTTGGAGTTCTACTTAAAGGTATTATTTACAGTGTAACAGTCCCTGAAGAGTATTTTGTATACAATCCATAGACTTTCTAATACCACATTGAAAAACTCTCTGATGGATTTTCTTATTCTGAAAAATTCTTTTGCTCATAGCATGCTTGTTTTTCAAACCAGCTTAAATACTTGCAGGACCATTAAGCACCAGTGTCACCACACACTACGTATTTAATTTAAGCTGTTGAAAACAGGGTAATTATTTCAGCAATGTCAGCCTAAAACCTCATGTGACTTCTACACTAGAAATTAACACTCACCCCCCTTCCCAAATCTTGTGAAGTATGAATTGTTTTCTCCCATTTAAGCAAGACAGGTACTGAGAAAGAGATTCTTAGTGATCTGAGCAATGCCATGTAACATACAGCTGGCAAAAAAACCAGAACCCCCCAAACCTCAGTATTGTGCTTGTCACACGACCAGAATCAACTTTCATCTTTGGCACCACAGCTGCAAAAATTATTTTTCATATCATCCTCCTGTCCTTCTTTACCCTTCTTCCTGGTTGATGTCTACCTCACTTCTGCCACTACCAAGCTTAGGAAGTTGTGTAAACACTTGCATAATTTTCAGTGTGCTAACAAGCACAACGGCAAAGTTCAAACATTTGAAGTTCAGGAACTGTGTAATGGCTGGACGGGTGGTAGAGTGATGCTGGATCAACATCTTCAAACCTATTTTAAACTATTCAAAACTAACTTTATTTTTGCAGCATTTTGGAGAGACAGAAACTCTCCTTACCCATCTTCTGGCACAGAGGGTTGCAAAGTCCTGCACTCTTTGGGTGTAAAGACAACATCCAGATCATCTTCAGGAAAGTCCCCAAGTTCTTGTGCTAGATCTAAGTCCAAGTTGTTCAGCTGCGTCATCAGGAAGGCTTCAAAATCTACTGGGTCTACTGCATCATAAAAGGAAGGCTAATGAGAAATAAAGAAGCATTTATTTTAGCAACAGAAGGTTCTTCTTGATAGTGTAATTTAGGCTTATTTATTTAACTATTGTAATTGTCCCATTATTTATTATGCATCAGAAACACACATCTAAACTTCTAACCTAGAAACCAGAAAAGATATAAGGGAGGTACCAAAATGGCAGTGACAGACAACACAAATGGGCAGGAGACAGCAGACAAAACACAGCAGGAATAACAAGGCCAAGTCTCAGAAGTTACTCCAAGTTACAGAGCTGAGGACCAACTGGAAGCACTATGGCTGCTGCCATCATGAAGACGCACTCATTTGAGGTGCTGCGCCTGAAAGACACTATTAGGAATGCTCTGTGCTTTCAACTGCAAACGAAGTTGAGGATATTATATACTCAAAACCAGAAAAAAAATACTGTTTTTCTGAATGCTGCTGGCTTTTGTATTATGGAGTTTTTAATTTATCGTATTTTTTAAGGGTTTGTACAGTGTTTTTGCAAAAGATTACACGGAACTATTAAAGTTCTTACTGGAAACCTCAGATATTCCCCATTTCTACAGTGCACGACATTGCACCTTGATAGAACAGCAGTTTTATCTCATTACATTTAATTAGCCATTCTTAAACAGTAGGTTCACTCAGAACAAAGTTAAACAAATACAAGCTCTACGATTCCTGCATGCCATTAAACTGTCGGCTTTTTATCTGTTTAATGTCAAAAACAGAGGCAATAACTCTCGTTTGATTTGATACCTAGAGATGTTCCAAATACAAATAAATGTGACTTCATATATTAAAAGTGTATGTTATTCTATGCATAGATAAAACTGAAAATTATTTTACTTGCTATGTAGCAAATTAAAATACCTTGTATTTCCTTAGGAAATACAATATTTGTCCAGTTGAATACAGAGACTAGAATCTCTTATCACTGATTTTTCTTGACAAGTAAAAGGTAGATCTAAAAACTACAGCTTTAGAAAATCTATGGTTTATTTTCTGTGTGTTCCAGAGAGGCCAATGACACCTCATTACTGTTAGAGTGAAGAAAATCAGTTGCAGCATTAGAATAATAGCACGGAATAACTTATTTACTGTGAGGAAGAATTCTAGAAAAAAACAGCTAATAAATCCTTCTTTCTGTAAAGGGTGAGGATTGCATTGCACTGATTAGCCCAGATATCTTTCACAAGGCTGTCTTCTGAAGCTGCCAGCAAAAATTACATCTATAGTGCTGTTGATGTGTTTTGGGGAAAAGAAGGCACCTAATGTTGCTGGTACCAACACACCTTTATATTCAATGTTATTTTGTCTATTGTCTCATCCAATGTGCTCTTAAGCTATCCTCCTTACACTCCAGTGTTCTGCACAAAAAAAATTTGTGAGTCAAAATCAGCAAGTCTTCCCTCATTAACACTGAGGCCTCCTCATGCAAAGCTTTCATGGAAGTCGACAGGAATTTTGCCAGAGCATGAAGTGACACATACCATTGTTACATCTACAACATCAGGAATTTTAGCTCAATGGGACAATGAGAAATTTCTCAATTTATGAAACATGCATAGAGACTTAACAATGGCAAAGCTCCAGTAACTCTGAACTCAAATGGCTAACATTTAATATGCCACATCAGCCACAGTAGGTAAGAAAACGTGTTAAAAACAGTTAATAGTAAATACAAGCTTTGGAAGCTTTTTAGTATTCTGGAAATACAGCTAAAGAGGTTTTTCAAATAACAAAAATCCAGAAATATATTGCAGAAAGTGACACATATTTGGAAGAAATGTGCTGGAAACAGCTCTAAGAAGCAAAACAAACTTCTGAAAAAAACCCAGATGTGGTAAATACTCCTGCAAATATTTTAGTAGAGACCTTTGAACCCAAGCAAGTACCACCCCCTATCCCAGGTTCCCCTTTTGTAGGGAACTGTACTGGATTCTGCATAAACACAGTCTCTGAGCTCCTCTTCCTGTACATTTAAGCCATCCACTGAATTTTCAAAAATGTCTTTGGGAAAAATCTGTCCCTTTCTTTGCTCTTTTTAGCCAAAGGGAAAACTTAACATTACCAGCAAGTCCATCAAATTATGAGGTAGACAGCCAAAGAAAAATATTCGGCTACTCTGTTTTTAGTATAAGCACTCTCTCTGGATTGCACACAGTGTGGTGCTGAACATGCTGGATCAACAGCTATGAGTAAATAGCAAACCTTATTAGATATTTTTTAAAATTAATTATCAGCGTAATATAGTTGAAGCTTGCTTATCATATTGTCAGTTGGTAAAGCATAGCATGTTAGTATATAGATATGTAAATAGGTCTATCTAGAGATTTTTAGATATAAATATATAATAAATAAATAAATTACATATAATAAATAGAAACAGATATAATACATATTTAGATCTACTAAAAAAGCAATTCACAGAAGATTAAAGTAAAATACAGCTTAAAGTATATAAAGGCATACTATCTTTTCAGTTGCTGAAGATGCAATGTTTTGCATGCAAAATAGTTTTGCTCAATACAATCTAATTTCTGATAAACCATTGCACTTCCTTTCAGAAGTCACACTTTTCCATTCTGACAGGTGAAATCCATTGCATTTCATTGTGTCCTCTTTTTCTAGTTCAAGTGTTAACAATATCCTTTAATGACTAGAAATATGCACATTTGATGATCGTAAATTAGACAGAAATGTAAAAAAGATAGTGTAAAAAGTAAATGCAGGTGGAGGGAAATCTCCCTAACAACTGGTCCAACATTTCAAAGGAAACACAGAAAATGGCTTAAATAAGAAGCCAGCACTCCTTTTCACATATCATAAAAGTGTGCAAAACAATTTTCTACGGAAAATGCCACAAATCATTATTGCAAACATACCTTTTTAAGGATGACGAATTAGAGGCATGTAGATTGTGACAGCACACACAAAATGGCAGCTACGGCGTAATACCTGGTAAATGAAATGCTACCAAGTTTTTTTGGTAGAACTAGAGGTTGTCTGCGTGCAGAGGAAGGGACCTGGCCTCATCAGGCTGAGTAACCACAAGGAACAAGTTAAAGATCACAGCGCTTCAGATTAAGGAAGTGAGTAGTGGCGGGAGGCCCTGACACAGGAAGCAACCACTTGCATCTAGATTTTCACAATCACTGGTGCACAAAGACTCTTCCTGCTTCTTTTTACCAGGCCTCACAAGAAGAATCAAAAAATAGGGTAGGGACCAGGACAGTGCCAAAATCATAGTCAATTTTATTTATGACATACTGTATTTGCAGAATTCTCATCCTCCTAAAGGCAATTAAAAGATCTGGCATTTTTTTCCCTTTGTCATAAGGGCACTGTCATATGATCTGACATCCTTAGAGGGTGATAACACGCGGAAGGCTGAAGATGATTCGGGACACATAACAGTTGACTCAATTATATCTATGCCAATCGGGACATACTTCAGCATTTTTCACTTAATGTGCACATTCTACAGCACTGAAAAACAGTCAGCATGTTGCCCCTGCTGCTAGCTCTGGAAACTGTATTAAGCCAAGCTTGTCGAGCGTTTACCTTTCTTTTTTTTTTCTCTTTATTCAATGACCTATGCTGGTTTTGGCATGGATACAGTTGATTTTTCTTTATAGTAAATATTATGGGTCCATGTTTTGGATTTGTGCTGGAAACAGTGTTGATAATAACATCTGTTTTCATTATAGCTGAGCAGTGCTTACAAGGAGCCAAGGCTTTGCTGCTCCTCATACCACCCCACCAGCAAGGAGACTGGGATGCACAAGAAACTGGGAGAGGACACAGACAGGACAGGTGACCCCAGATGACCACAGGATATTTCGGACCACATGGAAGCATCCTCAGTATATAAAACTGGGGGAAGAAGGACTACCACACAAAGCATTTACTTGAAGAAGTGGAATGTTTCCATCAGGGAAAGAATGTAATATACTCCAACACTTACTGATTTTGATTCATAGTAATATGCAGAGGGACTGTCTATTCCAGGCTCCAAGGGATAGTCTCACGTTTCTCAACAGCATCATTTCCTCAGCTCCCCAGAAAGTATTTTTAACAGTTTCAGGTAGAAGCCAGTGGAAAGCAAGACACCTAACAAGATCATTTAATTTACCCGAAAACCATTAAGCAATGTACATGCCACACCTGTGTAAAGAAGATAAACCCAGAACTTACCAGATTACAGGTAGAAAAGCCAGGGGTACTTAAGCTCCGTTGGCAGAACTGTGCAAAGCCTGGTTGGAGAGTAAATTGCTTTCTTATTTCTGCAGAGGAGTGCCTTTAATTAAGCAGAGAAAAATCCTTATAATTATCACTGTACAAATTCCAAATGCCAGCATTTAGCCAATTTAGTCCCCTGTCCCAGTGCTTAGAAATGTATTTTGATAATGGTCTAGACTCCTCTTAGTTTGTAGTTGGTGCAAATCTCATAAAACATTTGCAGTCCAAGATTCTGTCACTCTTCCGACAGATTTTTATCATTATATTGCAGCCTTCACAACTGGGAAATGCTAGGCAAGAAAGAATAACTTCGGCCTTAAGTAAAGTGTGACTGCAACCTTCATAGCAGTACTTGCAGATTCATTTCTGCAAAGCAAAAATACAGTAACAAAGCAGCTGAAAAAAAGTGAACATCACGTAAGTGAATATTTTTTTTAATTGAACATGGCATAAAGACAAGACAAGACCACTCACCGAACAGTGTAAGCCTAGACTTACACTACTAATGCAGTTTGCTTTAAAAAGCCCAAGGCAAACCAAAGAAGGAATTTAAAAATCTGCCTATCTGGCTAAACATATAAGGAAAAAACTTCTTAAGTGCTAATTAACTGATTTCTGTGGAAGCAGAGAGAGACGAGAACTGAATTCTTCAGAAATCCCAGGGTGATAATAATGTATGCAGTCTGAAAATACAGCAAAGTAGCATGGTAATTTTTCATGGAAACTAATCAATAAATGTTTAATATGATTTAGAATAATTAGTTTAAGAATAATCAGCCATGAAATGGTAAGAAAACACCCACACTATATTTCACCACAGGGGTTCAGGACAAGACTTTTGAAACAAGATGCAGTTAAGCAGATTCCAAGTAAAAGTAATAGCCCGCAACCCATCAGAGCAAATAGGAAAAAGGAAAACACAGAGCTAAGAAGACACCTCTTCCACGTGAGACTCTTTCAACTCAAGCAAGCATTAACAGGCATCTTAGAATTGCCAGATATCACAAGACAGTTTTGCCTGCACCTTTTCTACTTTGTGGCCTCTTGATTCCTATGATTACTGTACCTATTCTGCAACACTTACTACTGCTTTTTAGAGCATGACAAAACCCGGAATTTCACTTAATACATTTCTGTTCATGTGAAACAACAGAAACCTGACAGAAGGTATTGAAAGTATTAGAGGTATTAGGCGTGATTTAGAAAATAAAAGTTGCATAAATGGAAGTAGTTGCTTTTAGGTCAAAAGGCCATGCCAAGCATGAGTGTGATGTTGCTCCAATCTGAAGGTAGCAGCAATCCCAGACAGAACAAAGCTGGAATTATACAGAAAGTACAGAGAACCATTTGGAAGAGGATTTCCTACTCAGTGGTATCAGTGGTATTCCAAAAATCAAAACCAAGATATTTTAAAGATTGTTCAATGATTGCATAAGCAAGAAGCCATGTAGGGAAAGTGATGAAGTCTGTGCATTCTGTATATTATCTCTGACCTATTTTGGAAAGAAAAGCTGCTTGTTTATCAGGGTTATTGTTACTCAGTCTCTCACTAGAAATAATATCTGATAATGAATGCATGTACAAAACTCAAATTATTCAAATTATTATTTTACAGCAAACTGAGTCAACCAGAGTTTCTACTCTGTGCAGAAGTATCTGTTAGTGATGGAAATAGTAGAGGTAGCAGCAGATGTAAAAACTGTGATGCAGTCTACTGCAGAACTTACTGCTTGTAAACAATGACATAAGACATCTTTAAATTACATCCAATATGGGGTTACCAGATGCTTCAAAGAGGAAATTATATGAATTTTCAGTACAAGGAAAGAAGGAAGAAGAAGTACAGAAGAAGCACACATATGTACGAAGGGCCAAATTTGCTTTTTGGTAAAAGCCTGGACAAATGTAGCTAATTGAGAGCAAATACAGTTCTCAAGAGCACTGACATCAGTCCCAGTGTCTCACCAATAGAAAGAACTTGCAAACTAAATCAGTCAAATGGATGACAAACCCTGCAATCTGTGACGGTGACTTTCAGATAAGAATAGTTCATTTGACTGACTTCACAGTTTTGCAATAACTAAAGGAAGAAAGTACAGTAAGAATAATAGAAGACAGCAACAGTTGTTTGAACCAACTCAGAAATTATTGCCTAGATTTGCTAGGAATAGACAAAGGACAGTCCTAACTGCTAAAAGAGCCAAAAGCACAAGTTAATCACATCAGCATGGTGGAAAGGTGGGTGTAACAGTCAGAGATCTGAATGGAAACTTTTGAAAACTTGAGAACTAAGGTGGAAATGGAAGTCCTGCTTGATGGCTCTTTGATAATGCCAGAATGGCTGTTGTCTGTTACATGCCTGTTTTCGGATCAAAGAGCTGCCTTGGGCACAATTGATGTACCCTCAGGAAAATGGTCGTTCACCGTCATTCAGTGCATGTCACGTCTTAGTTTTCATGGAGGCTGCAGTCCATCTATGCCTGGGTATACTTCTAACCCTCCTTCTCTGTACAACAGGCCTGTCTGATTCTGAGGAGAGCTTTACAGCCATACTTGACTGCAACAATGGTCTATCTGTGTGATAAAAAACAAGGAAAGAAGGTAAGTGGTTAAGGATAAATGCAAAGCAGTCATTGAAAAATCTGAGAAAACGTTCTGTGGTTCCATTTGGTTGAAGCAAGGGGACCATGAATTTGCACTTTACATTAAAATGTACATCACCTTAGATATGCCTGTTTATTAATAGTCTGATGATGAAGTGTATGGTGGGCAACTAGAACATGTGGACTGCAGTAAATTCTGGCCCAAAAAGTTCTGTGATTTTTGGTATATTATTGGCAATTATTAGGAGATGATGAGCAGACAGTATCGATTTATCTAAGGGCAGTCAATAAAACCAATCTCATGCTTTTCTGTGCTAGTTTAACTGGCACAGTGAGGCTCTTAATACTTAATACTTGTGACATTCCTATAAGCAGAGAGAATGGCTAAATGGAATCATCACAACCGGTTCCAAAGAGCTCACGGCTGGTTAATAAAATATGTTCAAGGCACAGTCATCATTAGCACAAAAGAAGATTGCAAGGAAATTTTACTATGACAAGCAATTTAATTTTTCCTTAATCTAATTCCAGTCCATACTTTATGGTACAACACGGATGGTGATATACGTAACATAGGACTAAAATCTGGAGATTGCATCAACCCACGAGGAATTGTGAGTATTTTAGAAACAGTCTGAAATCAGCACAGCTAGATTCAATACAAATGAATGTAAACCTCTGAACTTAGGAAGAAAAAAAAAACAACTGCAGAAAAACAAAAAGTGAAATTAACTGTCAAAAAAAATAGCCATGTTACAGAATAGACAGTGAGGGAGTATACTGATACACTTACCAATAAAAGAATCACAGGTGAGGAGAAACTGATGCTATTTTTGTTAAGAGAAGTCAATGAGACATACTTGGGCTGATATACACACTTAACACTGAGTAAGATGCAATCAGTCTTAAAAGGCTTCAAAAGATAGCAGTCAGAAAGCTAAGAATTTTGGCAAGGATGACCCAGGAGAAAAGACTGAAAAAACCAGTTGTGCCACAAAAAGGGAGACTGACAGGAGACAGCAGTTGTCCTTGACTTTGTAAAAGATAGAAATATGTAAAGAAAATGGTGAACAGTTCATGTCCCTAGAGGGAAGAAGAATAAGTAATGTGTTTAAATTGAAGCAAGAAAGCTCTAGTAAAGTAGAAGGAAGAAAGTTCCCCTGCAATGGCAGCAGGACACTAAAAGCATCCTAAGGAAGCTGGCTGGTGTTGTGGCCAAGCCATTCTGCATTACATTTGAAAAGTCCTTGTGGACAGGTAAATTCCTGTTGACTGAAAAAAGGAAAACATGGCTCTCATTTTTAAAAAGAGGAGAAAGAAGGAATACAGAGGCAACCACAGACTGGTGAGCCTCTCCTCTGTGCCTGGGAAGATCATGGGACAGATCCTCATGGAAGCACTGTTAAAGCACATGCCAGACAAGGAGGTGATTCAAGGCAGCCAGCACAACTTCGCAAGGATAAATTGTGCCTAACCTGGTGGCCCTGTATGATGGAGTGTCTGCAATGGTCAACAACAAAAGACTTAGGTTTCCATGACATTATCCCATGTGACAGCTTATCTCCAAATTGGAGAGGCATGGCTATGACGGGTGTACTGTTCAGTGAATAAGGAATTTGCTGGAAGGACACAGCCAGAGAGTTGCTGTCAATGGCTCTTGTGAACCCTCCTGGTCGAGGCTGGTGAGGAGTGGTGCTCCTCAGGGCTCTGTCTGGGGACTGGTGCTCTTCAACATCTTCACCAATGATATCAAGAGCGACACTGAATGCATGCTCAGCAGGTTTGCAGATGACACAAATCTGAGCAGTGCAGCTGACACAACAGAAGGAAGGGATGCCAACCAGAGAGACCTGGACAAGCTTGAGATTGAGTCCATGACCTCTAAGGAGGTCCCACAAGTCCTAGTGTGAAGAGCTGCCCTTGGGTCAGGGCAGTCCCAGATATGAGTACAGACAGACTGGGAGAGGAATTCATTGAGAGCAGCCCTGTGGAAAAGGGCCTGGGGGCTCTCCTGGATGAAAAGCTGGACATGACCCAGCAGTGTGTGCTCACAGCATATAAAGTCAACTGTAGCCTGGGCTGCATCCAAAGAACTGTGGCCAGTAGGCTGAGGGAGGGGTATTTTGCCTCTCTAATCTACTCTTCTGTGACCTGCCTTGGGTACTGAGTCCAGCTCTGGGTGACACTCAGCACAAGATAAACACGGACCTGTTGTAAAAAGTCCAAAGGAGAGTCATGAAGATGATCAGAGAACTGCAGCATCTCTCCTACAAAGGCTGAAAGACCTGAGTTGTTCAGCCTGGAGATGGCTCTGGGGAGACGTCATCACAGCCTCAAAAAGAGGGAGCGCAACTTTTTTTACAGGCAAGTAGAGATAGGACAAAGGGGCAACACTTGTAACCTTACAGAGGAAATATTTACAGTAGATGTTAGGAAGAAATTCTTCACACAGAGGGTGGTGAGGTACTGGAACAGTTTGCCCAGAGAAGTTGTGGATGCCCTGACCTCGGAAGTGTTCAAGGACACATTGGATGGGGCTTTGAGCAACCTGGCCTATTGAAAGGTGTTCCTGCCCACAAAGGGGGTGGTTGGATCTAGATGACCTTTACAGTACTTTCTGGCCCAAACCATTCTGTGATTCTAAGCAGCCATCTTGTGATTGCATAGTGAAAAGAGCCCCTTCATGATGTCCCTGAACTATCTGGAAAACAGCATCTGGGCAACTGTAACCCTCTCAAAGACCAACGGGCTCAGCAGTGTTAATAGCTCTACTGATCCCTTATATTGATAGCTGTTCCTTTTTACTAGCTGAAAAAAAAAGATGTAGATTCAGTGAAGACTTTTCCACAAAGATCACTGCTGAATTCATAGCTTGTCAACATTCACATGGCATGTAGAAAGATAGTGTAAACCTGTAGAAAGATGGCAGATGACAGCACACTAAGGATTTTCTGGATTTTAGGTCCTTGGCTGAACCACAGTGTCAGAACAAAATAACATACACTGGAATGCATTTTTCCACTCTGTGATGTCTTGGCCCTTGAATGATGATGACATACTTCTCTGGTGTAATTCTTGAAAAAGTTGGAACTCACCAGACTTCCTGATCCTCCCAGACAGAACTGGAAGGTAGCCAAATTGAAACAACCAACCAAAACAAAAACCAAACCCCAAAATGGTGCTTCTCAATCTCAATTTCACCAGTGTCTGTCCCACAGGTAGACATAAACCTCTAGCAATTGCTAGCGAACAGCTGAGACATAGTCTGTATTTCACAAATACTCTCCAATGCAAAGCATACAGTTTGCATAATATATTAACTGTGTAACCAAAGTAACAGACTACACCTGCAGGTTCTTAAAATTAAATTCATCCTGTAGGTCAAATTCTGGAATATTTCTCAGAACAGAGCTCATTGAAGGATCGTAAGCTTGGAGATTTGGATTATTAGTTGGGCCCAGATGAGGTATCAGGAAAGGAAGATAAAACAGCCATTTATTTTCTTCCTCTAACATATGTTAGATCTATGGCTGAATATTGCTGGTTCTATAATTAAAATTATACGAATGCTTATAACGCATAAAGCAGGTTCTGCAGTTTCACTGTAAATTCTGTTCAATGACATGTCTTTGAAATACATAATTTAAAAGCAGACACAATGGGTGTTTTGTTAGTATGTATATAACATGAAAATTTAAACAGAGAAAAATGATTTAAAAATAAAAGGGAAAGAGAACAGCTTTAAAGATCATCTATTAACTGAAAATCAGAAACTTCATAAGAAAAAACCATAATTTTAAAAGTATGCTTCACAAGCCTACTGGATGAAGCTCTCCGAAGTTACTTACTATTAGAGGAGAGGCAGAAAGGGTAATCCTTAGCAACCTTACCGTCCCTTCCAGTGGACTGCTTCTGCAAGAGCTGCATACGCAATTAGACATCAAGGAAATAAGAAAATAAATAAATAGAGAGTACAGGAACTATCCCCAAAGATAGAAACATTCACACTTAAATGTACATGGATGGCAGAATAATTAAAAAAAATAGTGAAAACTTTTACTAACAGGCAAAATATTCTTGGTTACCTGAAGAGTAATCCCTGTCATCTGACACTGACAAAGAAAATTTGCAACTAGCCTTTGTTTTTTTCTGAGCCTAAGATGAAACTTCTCTAGTTACAACTGAAAACAAGCAACTAAAAAGCTCTAGAAGAGAAAAATATAACAATTACCTACCGCTGTCTTTCACTCCCACACTCAAACGCACACAAAGTTTTGGGCAATGATCCAGATCTTTAACTAGCAAATATGGGAATCTCACTTAGATCTGTTCTTACTGCCAGTGGAACTGCCTGTTCTTCTTCTAAGTTTCTAATTAGTCCTTAAGGCACCAGAGCTTCACTTTGTTAGTCACTGCTTGTAGCAGTGGTCGATCTGAACTGCTGCTGTTTCCTTGTTGGCTCAAGTAGGCTGTACACCCTCTGGCACACACCTACTTTGGGGTCTACCACATTAAGACTCTGTATCAGCTAAAGCAATAAAGATCCTATTCAAGATGGTTGAAATTTTACAACAATCTTCTTACAAGGCACGGTGTGGGAACAAAGAAAAATACCTAAAAGAGGAAACTGTTGACTTCATTATGCTGTCAGCTTGTTACAAAGTAAAATGGGCAAGAGCTCAATTTTTATTTCTTTCCCAGGTCATGTATGATACTCATGGAGATTTTTCTCTGCCTTTCTGTTTTTCTGTTTCTCCCTCGGGAAGAGACATAAGCACTGACAAAAATAATTTTCTAATCCTGGCCATGCAAAGAAATGGAAAACCTATGATTTGGTCCTGATGAACAATGTTTTTATGCAGCTTTTAATCACTGTATGGGTAACAGGAATAACTATGATAAAACATTTGAGAAGACAATATGTATGCATTGTTGACTGGTTGGATTTTGCAATGAAAGCGGTTTCAGGTGTGAGGTTTTACACGACAGTTCAGTGGTACCTCCGGGAAAGCAGAAAGCATAAAACAATGTCAGCTGTTATCCTATTATAGACTTAGACTGGTTGTGATAGTTTATATATGCAATAGAAAATTTGTAACTAATATCTCATTTGATGCTAATTAATAATGCTAACGCAAGATAAATACATGTGTAAACACCAGAATTCTTTTGTTGTCCCCATTGCCTTAATGCCTACCAGCACACAGCAATAAAAAAGCTTTCATTCTGAATGGATTAACATCAGTTTATCTAAGGACAATTTTCTGTGTTTAGCTCAGAACACTCTCTGCATGAAGTACTAAAGCTCACATTGGTACCTTATTATTTCTGTTAACTGAGATATTTGAACATACACATTTTAATAAATGTGCCCCTACAGCCCCAGGAGACCACACAGGTCTATGTTCCATTGCAAAATTTTGTAGTTAGGGCATAACCTTTTTTTTTTTTTTTTTTTTTTTTTTTTTTTGCTAAACTGTTTAAAAGTGTCCCAGAAGCTTACATTCTTTACAATGACAATGATAATAGCAATTTTGAGGCCAGTAATGATTGTATGTGCCACCCTCATTTTATACTGTGATTTGAAAGTAATAGAATAATGTTAGTTTACTCTTCTAGATTTTTGTTTTGTCTGCACTGTCCCACCAATTCATAATAAAGTGATCATGAGGTAAGTTCAGAGACTTATATTCCAGCTAATGTGTATTATCTTAGCATCCAAAAGGGTTCACTAAGAAAATGCTACTAT
This sequence comes from Tychaedon coryphoeus, assembly GCA_013398595.1. NCBI lineage: Eukaryota > Metazoa > Chordata > Aves > Passeriformes > Muscicapidae > Tychaedon > Tychaedon coryphoeus. Next base: position 308,854 of record WBND01000430.1, on the reverse strand, counting down.
AATACTGATAATTTTGTAAAACCTGTACCAAGTCTAATAGTTCTTGTGCTTTGTTTTCACATTTTACTAAAAAACAATGACTGATACTAAGTGGAAAAGTCATTAACAACATTAAGACATTAACAACTGTAACAAATAATATTAAAAGAAAGACTATGTACATGTTATTAGAGGGAAATTTTTCTTTTTGCTCCTCTAGAGTTGGTTCTTTTTTTAATCAAGGTCAAAGTTGGTATTTTTATCAACCAGCAAAAAATGTGGCTGTCAACTTCAAATAAATTAATAATATATTCATAAGAGGGTCTTTAATACTGAGTACATGAAAGGCCAGAGGAGGAAATATGGCAAATGGGACAGAATTGGAGAAAAAATTTGTGTCAATATTTTGGCCCCTCATTTCCTAAGAACACAGATTTGTGGAGCTTCAGTGTGACTTTCCTGATACGGAAAAACATGAGGGTTTTTTTTTTTCCCAGTCACTTCTTAGAACAACATCTTTTTCTTTAGAGCTAAGTTGAACTAGAAAAAGTAGGATCATTTACTAGGACAATATGCCTGAAAAAAAATTGGCCCACTTTCAAGCACATGAAGAGGTATTGCTATTTCTAGAACAGGGGATTTAGATTAAACTTCAACAGGAGCCAAAGCAGTATCTAAGACAGGTTTAAAAGCTGGATCTTTCGCTCATACTCTTAAAAATAAGAATGTTCACCAAATTTGGCATATATTAAAAACTATTGTTAAAAATAATATATTTTTGTATCTGCTGATTGTCTTTTACATGCACAAATTTCATTAATACACACTCTTACAAACATATGTGGATTATGTGAGACATTTTATATCATAAATTACAAGCTGATATATCTGGAAAATTTCAAGCTTGGAGAAATGTTACTCTTTACTCAATGCTCAAAACATGAGGTCTTGATACTATTATCTTTGTAAGACTCAGATCATGTGACAACTGAAATAATATATGCTTTTTTCTAACCCAGTTTGCTTGACATTAGGGAAAAATACTAATATTGAGTCCAGGTGTGTTATATACTCCCTTATACACATACTCCCTTATAAAAGATGTCCATTATTACCAAGGCTCAGAAAACTGTGATTCATCATGTGCAAGTGTAATTCTACGAAACACATGAAGAAAGGTATTAGGGACTTTTAGCACGAACTTGGCACAAGAGCTGGTTAGGCCTGGACCTATTTTTCTGTAACTGCACTTACGATGGCAAAATTTTAGTGTAACTGTGTTATCAGATAAGCCTATTCACAGACTACCCTTTTTCCTACTGCTACAGACAACAGTAAAGTCTGGTATGGGTTTCTCAAATCAAATTAAAAAAAAAAATAGTCAAGTCAGAATAGAAAAAAAGGACAACTATACAGACTCATGCTCATTAATTGTAATTTTTAATGACCATAAAACCTGAAAATGATAGAAGGTATAAAGTACAACATTAAATATTTCTTTATTGCTGGTTTTCACTTCATGTTTGAAAATGACAACTGTTTGGAACAGTGAATAAGAAATATTCATTGGTGGACATAAAAATGCTTCTTACTTGTATCTATATTTTCCTTTGGTAAATGTAAAGCTTAAGATTTTCTTGACTATATATAAAAAAAAGAACTTCATAATAAATTGCAGGCTAGGCCTCATCATGCACATATGTCTGAAGTCTGGAGGGACAGAAGATCTTAAAAAATTATGTTAAAATGCTTTTCTGAGCTCTTCTGCTCAAAGCTTAAAATCTCTTTCAAGCTCAGCTGTCATCTCCCAGAAAAAAAACAAAAATCCCATTACTCTAATCATGTAACACGAATTATTACACCTGAGTTCAGTGATTGCACTGTATGTAAATTCTGCATAATAATACAATTAAACAACTGTAATAGAAAATAGATGGTTATATGTTAAACCCTATTTGAGTATGAAGGCTGCAGTGACAGAGCTTCCTAGCTGTCAGTAACATTATTCCACTTGCACGACCAAGTGTTCTATAAAGACACGGTCACTACAGCTGCCCACCAGCTGATAAAGTCTACACTTGTATTGTGGAGCCTATCTTTCCTGCACTTGTAGTTTTTCACAGAGATATGGCTGGGTGGGCCTGTGTTTGTCATCAACCTCCTACTACTTCACATTGACTGTATGGCAGGCAGACGAATCCATAAAGGGTAATAAGTAAAATCCAAAAGTAAGTCACTGTGAATAACCAAAGACACCAGTACAATCTGAAAAGTAGTTATGAGGACATTTTCTTCCTATTTCTTCATTACTTCCTGAAAGTTATATATATTTTACTCATGAAATGTTGCAATTTTTGCAGAGTGTGCCAGAGAAAAGGGCTTTTAGTCTTTGTGACGGACACTATGATGCCAAATGTAGTAAAGGTATCATCCTGAATAATCTTACCTTTAAAAAATTAGGAGATGCTTACAGGAATTTTTAACAAAAATATCAATTATTACCCTATGGCACAATCTAGACATATGATGTTGCTTTCTTCTTCAGCTTACTCCTGTAACTGATTTACAATCCACTCCTGCTGGTTTACATCTCTCCCTTATACTGGAGGAGTACCTACAAAATGTCCCAGAATATGACACACAGGTCAATATACCTAGGGGAAGAGCCATCTGAGGCTTTTAAATAACTATTTAGTTGCTCACATGCTGTGTATGAGCACTCGTAACTGATAGAGCAGGGATGAAACCATGTCATTGAGTCTTTTTTATCTTTTCTCCTCCCTCAAACTTGATTTCAAACAGTGGGGCAGGTGGAAGGTAAAGCATCTATGTGCAGAGGCTGCAGTGGGGACTGGTCTCTATGAGTAGCATATGAAGTTGCAGAGCACCCTGTCTTCTCTCCCCTCTCTTCAACTGCTTTAGAACCACATACAATCCATCCCTTATGCTGAATAGAAATCCAGAAGACGCCAAGACAACAATCCCACAAGCTAGGAAAAAACAGCTTGAAGTAAAGATATGGGGCTCTTCATCTGTCTAAAGGAATAATTTCTAAAGCTGGTGAAGTATGAGCTGCATGAGCAGACAGTGAGTTAGACTGAAAACTTCCTGAACAGTTGGTGATCATCAGTGGCAAGAAGTTTAGCTGGAGGGTATAAACTAGCAGTAAAACTCAGGGGTCAATACTGGATCCAATCCTGATTAACAACTTCATTAATGATCTGGATGACAAGGCAGAATGTACCTTCAGCAAGTTTACTGATGACACAGAAGTGATAGGAAAGTGCAGCATCACCTTCTTGATGCACCAGAGGGTTATGCTGCCATTCAGAGGGAACTCAGTGGGCTGGAGAAATGGATTTGTGAAGTTCAACAAGTGCAAAGCCCTGCACCTGGATCATCTCCATGCACCTATACATTCTGGAAGGCACTTAGATGGAAAACAGCTTTGCAGGATAGCATCAGAGGTCCTAGAGGACCATGACTACATTGGTACTAGGCCATTATGACTTCCACAAAGTTGAACATGAACCAGTAATATGTCCTGGTTGCAAAAAAGCCAGATGTTACGCCAGGGTGTGCTGGGCCGAGTATCGCCAACAGGCTGAAGGAATTGATCCTTGCCCTCGGCTTGGTGCTGGTGAGACATGCCTAAGTTCTCTCTGCAAGTTCTTCTCAGTACAAGAGAGACATGGATATACGGGAGAGAGATCAGCCAAGGGGGACTAAAGTGGTGAAGGGACCAGAGCATCTCGCCAGTGGGGAAAGACTGAGACAGCTGGGACTGCTCAGTCTGGAGAAGGGAAGGCTCAGGGATGTCTTATCAATCTATACAAATATACAAAGGGACAAAGTAAAGAAGACAGAGCCAGGCTTTTCTCTGTGGTTCCCAGTGACAGCACTAGAGGCAATAGGCCTACCCTGAAACTTCAGGGATTCCATGGGAAACACCTTTTTCCCATGAGGGTGGAGTCTGCCTCCTTGGAGGCCTTCAAATTCCTGGACAAGATAACCTCCAGAGGTCCTTTCCAACCTCAGCTCTTGAGTGATTCTGTGAAAGAGTTGAGCAGATACTTTGGTCAGTTTATAATCTATCCCCATAAACCTGAAATGGGAGATAAATGCTGTGGACAATTGGAAAGAAACACATGCTGTAGTCAGCTGAAAAATTGAAAAAAATTGAATGAAAGATGAAAAAAGTATTGTGATATTCCTGTATACTCCAGTATTTATTTCCTATAGCCAGATTAAATGGTTTGCCAACAAAACCAGTATCCAGGAACAGTGCTAGTCACCCTCACCTCAGTGCTTGCTATGATCATGCAACAGGTTCTCCTCAAAGCTATAATGAAGCACACGGAATACAAATAGGTGATTAAAGACAGCCAACATGACTTCACCAAGGGCAGATTGTGCTGGTCTCATCTAGTGGCCTTCTACAATAGAGTGAGTGCATCAGTGGACATGGGAAGAGCAACCCGAACTTCTGTACTGTGCCCCACAACTTTCTTATCCTGAAATTGGAGAAACAGCTCCAATGGAGTCTTAGCTGGAGAAGGAATTAGCTTGATAGCTTTCTTGCTTGATCTGTAGTAAATGTGCAATGTCCAGAGAAGGAACTGAAGGTACTGATGAATGAAAAGCTGGACATGACTCAGCAATGGGCCCAGAAAGCCAAATGTGTGCTGGGCTGCATCCAGAGCAGTGTGGGCAGCAGGGCAGGGAGGGGATTCTGCCCCTCTGCTCTGCTCTGGTGAGACCCCACCTGCAGTGCTGCATCCAGCCCTGGGGTCCCAGCACAGGAAGGACATGGACCTGCTGGAGTGAGTCCAGAGGAGAGTTGAAGCACCTCTTTTGTGAAGATGCACTGAGAGTTGGATTTGTTCAGCTTGGAGAAGAGAAGGCACTGGGAAGACCCAAAAGCCTTCCAGTACCTAAATGGGGACCTGCAGGAACTATGGGGAGGGACTTTTAAAAAGAGTCTGTAATGACAGGACAAGAGAGAAAGCGAAGCCTCTCACTTCGAAGTGAAAGAAGATAGGTTTAGGCTAGATATTAAGAAGAAATTCTTTACTGTGAAGGTGGTGACACCTTGGAACAGATTGCCCTGAGAAGCTGTGGATGCCCCATCACTGGAAATGTTCAAGGCCAGGTTTGTTGGGGTTCTGAAGAATCTGATTTGGTGAAAGATCTCTCTGCCAATAACAGGGGGTTTGGAATGTGTACTCATCCTTAACTACATATCTTAAAACCAGAACAGGAAAAGCTAAGTTTGTTTCACAACTGGGCAATTTCAGGGATGAGGAAATGAAATTACAGAAATGAATGTTGAAAATTTCTTACATAATACTTCGTTACTTATGTAATATGTAACAGATGTCTGTAGAGACAGTTGAGGAGTATGCCTATTGGGAGGGTTTTTAATTGCAAGAGTCACATAACTGAAAGTTAAGTTATATGTTAGGGACCTGTACTGCTGTTCTTGATAACCTTCTGTTTTGTAATCTGTGTGTTGAAATGTTTTGAATGTAGGGCATTGGTGTCCAGGGCCCCAGCTAAGCGCTTGAAACACAATTTTCTTCACCTGAAGTCAAAACAAACCATTACTACTGCAAGACCTATGTGAAAGATAAGACAGTAAATTGCCCTAGCTAAACAAAAACAGTAAATATAGACTATCTCTTCTGTTAATGTGGCATTTATCCTAGCCCACTGCCAAGATAAACGGATTAAAATTCAGTTTTTCTGGTCTCTCAAATATACACTGCTCAGCTGGTACACATTAGAGCCCACATTTCTAGAAATGGTGAGTTGTTTTCTCCTCAGTGGTTTACAAAATTATTATTTTTTTAACTTCCTTGATTCCTGGGTATAAATACTGTGATTGGAAAGTAGACACACTTACATTGCACAGCCTAGGTATCTTCTAATTACTGTCTTGAACTAAACTCAGCAAGGATGATCTGGCTTTTTGTGCCCCATGCTGACTTCTAGCTGCCTGGCTTGACAGACATTAAAAATTTGTTCCTTCACTTCTACATAGGAAATGAACATCATTATTCATAAAACCTATCCTATTAAAGCAGAAAGAACTACTGACATACATGCATTAAAAACATATGTGCAAGTCTTTGCAGGATTAAAAAGGGCAGGAAGCAACAGGTTGGGGCAGCAGACACCAGATGGGTGGAAGGAAGAAAACAGTGATAGGAAGACATGGTTACGTGGGCAGGTTGCATACAAGAGTTTGAAGGCATTTGAAGGTCTCTTTTTAAAGTTTGACCTGGTTCTAAGCAAACGTGTTGTCATGTAACAGCTGTTCCTGAAACATCTGCAAGTCCAGTGCTCATGAACTCACACTAAATTTAAATCATAATGAGATCACTAAGATATTTTGTATTATGTTATTACTTATTTTTCACAGAACATAGTTCATAGGTTGGTCAGATATCTATCATGGCTCACCAAACACACCAGGGTACACCTTATGTTAGTAGCAGGGAGGTAGCTGATGTTTAGGCAGAATAGAGCCTAAAATTCTGCTGGTCCTCATAACAACAATATATAGCTTGCATAAACCGCTGGCAAGAGAAAAAATGAACAAAAAAGGGCAGAGTTTTGCATGCAAATTTGTAGTTAATGCAAATTATAGAGGCAATGTACTAGGTCTTGAAAATGTTGCCTTGTCAGTAATGTTCAACTTTCACTACAAGATGCATTTTGAAGAAGTCATGAACTCTGAAGAGAAAGAAACAACATTTTACAGCTGTAAACTAGCCTTTTGTGTACAGACAAGAAACCTAACACGCTGACCTAGTATTCCTCTGATTTTCAAAATTACTTAAAAAAAGTCCAAAGTACCACATTAGAAATGCTTCTCGTGAAGAGCGCTCTTCTGTCAACAGTACAAACTGCATTGGAGGCATGTAAAAACATCCTGCTCCTTTTGAAGAAAGGGAAACAAAATATTCTTATAAAAATATCTACTATACTGATAAAACAGAGTAAAGTGTAAGCATAAAAGAGAATATCCATGCTCAAAAAATAAAAGGGCACACTCCTAAATTGAAATAATATTCAGAATATTTTTATAATAGATTACAACATTTAACTTGCTATAAAAAATAGTATTTCACTGTTGATTCAAAAGAAAAGTAAATTTTTAAAAATTGAAACAGTAATTTAATTTCACAACAATTCTTACTAGCAAAACTTCTGTGAACCTTCGTGAAATGAAGCTGAACTGATTGTTATGGCTCCACTACTTTGTAAGGCTTTAGTAGTAGAGATGAACAGTGACCATCACCAAAGCTAGGGAAAGCTGCCAAAAAACTGCCCCTAAAAATAGGAAGAAAGAAAATAACTCAAGGTCTGTAAACATCAGCTAGTTATGATTTCTGTTCAAGCAAGTCTCCAAATGATCAGGAATTGTGTCATGATCCTTTCATGAGCTGTTCATCTGACGGCTTCCAAACATGGTGTCTCACTTTTGAGAATATTCCACCATAAATTTAAAATAAACTCCCAAAGAACACAGAAAGGTACACTGATGCATATTCGGCCATGAGAAAGGCACATCACAGAGGAGCTAATTTTATCCTCCCTGACTGCAAACCCCATGTCTTCCAACAAATTGCTGAGGAGGTGGAGTTTCTCTGCATACTTTTCTCTCTGGCACAGAGACTTATCCTGAGTTTATATTACCATTATGCTATTTGTTCTTTTATGTGTCAGCAAACTCAGGTACCTGGTACTTACATCAACACCCTGGAATCACAGTTTTTGTCTCAGATGACAAGACTCTTGAAAAGGAGGCCTGGTTTTTCCTTTAACTTAACAATCTGAAAATAATTGTCTTGGTTTCTTACTGCCACCACAGAGCACAGACAAACTGAGAGTCAGCACTTCCCTGGGAAAAGACACCAAAGTCTCTGAGACAGCAAGTTTAGTCTCAAGAGTATGGTGTTCCAACGTCTGAACTCTCACTTGTTTTAGGGAGGGAATGTGGGAGGTAGATACATTTTCAGTCTTTGGGGGACTTTTCATAGACGAACGAACGAGAAAAAAATTCCCAGGGATGTATGTCATTGCAGTATTGATGCCCTACATAAACCCCTCATTTGCCAGGAGTGGTAATTTCGAGGGATCAGGTAATTTTGCCACGTCTTGTGAAGGGGAACCCCAATCCCTTCCTCCGTCGCCAGCCAGCAGCCCCTCCAAAGAACGCGGGACTTCTTCGGACAGAACAGATGGGGAAGAAATTCCTGGGGTGAGACTGGACGTCACGTCCCTGCCAGAGGACACGTACCGACAGCCGGCTGCGTCTGAGTACCCTTCACCAGAGCAAACCCTAGGGCAGGAGCGCGGGTCCCGCGGGGGCGCGGAGCGGTGCCGGTGGCAGGCTGGCCAGCCCGGCTATCGGGAGCTGTCACACGGCTCTCCGCCGCGGAGTCTCCAGGGGAGGAGCCGTCCCGCCCGGCTCCCGCCGTCCCGCTGGCCTTGGCCAGGCTGAGACTGGCGAGGGATAGCTGCCACGTACAAGCCAAGCCGCTTACCTGTTGATTTTCAGGGCGAACGCCCTCCTGTCTGCGGCAGGTAGCGTCGCCATACGGGCGAGCAGCCGTGGCTGTCGGCTGCCGACGAGGACTGGCTGTACGCACGAAGGGCGGCTTTATTTCATTTATTTATTTTTCTTAATTGCGTGCTCCGGGCTAAAAACCCGACGATCCACTGATAGTTCTGGGTGGCAACTTCCGCATTTCACCTTCCTCACCGAAATTGGCCGGAGTGGGAGGGATCTGCCCTGGTGCAGAGCCGGCTGCTCACCCTGCCGCGTCTGCCCCACCGCCAGCAGCGCCCAGCGGCGTCCCGGGCGTGCTGCGCCTTCCCGGCAGCTTCCCCCAGCTCGGCCGGGGCGCCGCGGGCACTGCGGGACAGCAGGCACTTCCCCTCCGCTTCTACAGAGGCGAACTGCCAGCCGCCCGGGGCATTTTGGAGGAAGCAGCGGGCAAGGCAAGCGCTTAGGCACGGAGGGAAAGGGAAGGCACCGTGCACATCTGAACGTGCATAGCTGCGGGAATCCATGAGCATCTCTCACGACCCTTTTTCGTTTGGAAACCGCAGTGCCAGTGTCAGACGCCTCCGCCCCACCACACCCCACACACATACACACACCCGCCGGGGGTCAAGCGCTGCTCTGCGGGGGCGGGCGAGGAAGCAGCGGGCGCCGCTAGCCACCGCCGTAGCCGGGCTGGCCCCGGGTGCCGAGGATCCCGCCCGTCCTGCCAGGATCGGGCGGGGCAGGCCTGAGTAGCTCGGAGCAGGGTAGAGCCGCGCCCACTGCCCCACAGGCACCACAGCCAGCCAGGGACCGTCCTTCGGCCCCACTAGAGCACGGATGGAGCCGCTCCGGAAAGCAGGGACAGCAAGCTGTGAGAGATAAATACATGGCAGTTCTTCACCTGGGACAATATTTTGCCAGTACACCTGTGCACCCAGGATCTGTGTTTCTCTTACATCTAAACTCTGTGTGTAAGAAAAACTCACTGGTACCAACACCAGATACTAGCTCAGCTTGCTACAAACTTTACCACGGCTGTTCTAGTCACCGGCACTTACGGCTCCGCTTTTTAAAAAGGCCATTTTTGTTAAGTACCTTGTGGTTGTGTTACAAAATTATGTTTCCTGAACTGTATTTTTCTTTCTGCCTTGATGCAGTTTTCCCTGCTTCTGCAATAAGGAGAACTCACCCTTCATTTGAAAGGGGAAACAAAAGCCAAACATGGTTTCTGCAGATGAACTCTGAGGTAGCAGAGGCAATTCCGCTTCATATTGTCTTGTTTTTATTAAATCTGTTTTTTGCTGGTATTAAGATTTGAACATTAGAATTCACCCATTGAAAGGCAGTCATAGCTTTTCTCTCTATTCCCTAACCTAGAGGGAATCTAAAGGAAAACAGTGGGATAAGAGGCAAGGAGCAGAAGATTGTCAAACAGTGAGGGCCTAAAATTGTTCTACTAACAATTATCTTTTTCTTTGTAGGCTTCACCATTCTTTAGAGTACTGTTAAGTATGTGTGCTCTCAAATATGACTGTTAACCTCTAGGTTAACCTCTGGCTAAGAGTCAGAAATATAGAGATGTCAAAGAGGTTTAAGAAAACAGAGGTAAATAAAAATTCAAAGATTGAAACAAATATGGGTATGTTTTTGGAAAAAAAACCCCACAAGGATCTACAGCAGAGCAAGACCTGTAATAGTTCAGAGAAACTTACGAGAGAAGATATTAAAATATACTATTTTTAGGATGTTGTTACCTAACAAATATTTGCCTTGGGAAGAATAAATTGGACACTTCATTCCATGGAATTTGCCCACCACACCCATCCTGTTTTTACCTCACCAAGATAAAGCTAAAGCCACTTACCTATATGTAACTTGAACTTAAATATCACTTAGTTACAAATCACAGATATCTAGCTGTGGTCCAACACGTATGGTTGACAAGAAAAACTTTTGAATACTACAGACACTGTGTCTGGCAAGACAATACCTCATTGAAGCTACAAGAGTCCAGGCTTCATATTAATAGTTCATGTGGCATGATATAGGGACCTTACTTGATTGCTAAATCTTGCTAGAGAAATAGAGCTAGCAGAAATGCAGATAACATACCAATAAGCACAAATATATTCATTTATTAATGGATTGATTAATGATACAACTGCTTATTTTGCAGCTTCATATATTCTTGGTAAGCACGGACAAAAGGATTGCTCAAAAATGTTTTGCCACAAGCAGGAAAAAATGCCTGAGGAGTCACAGAAAATGAAAGTTTCCAAAACTTTAAAGTTTTGGCTAGTATATATATATTCATTGAGAGAGAGGGTGCTGTCATGGTTTAACCTCAGCTGGCAACTACTCACACTGGTGGGATAGGGAAGAGAGAATCAGAAGGATAAAAGTGAGAAGACTTGTGGGTTGAGACAAAGCCAGTCCAATAGGGAAAACAAAGGCTGTGCACACAGGCAAACAAAACAAGGAATTCAATCACTGCTTCCCATGGGCAGGTGGGTGTTCAGCCCTCCCCAGGAAAGCAGGGCTCCAGCATGGGTAATGTGACTTGGGAAGACAAATGTCATCAGTCTGAAAGACTCTCCCTTCTTTATTCTTCCCCCTCAGCTTTCTGAGCATGATGCCATGGGATAGTCCTATGGTCAGTTGGGGTCAGCTGTCCTGGCTGTGTCCCCTCACAACTCCATGTGCCCCCCAAGCCTCCTCACTGGTGGTTTGGGGTAAGAGGCAGAAAAGGCCTTGAGGCTATGCAAGTGCTGCTCAGCAATAACAAGAATGTCCCTTTGTTATCAGCACTTCTTCCAGCACAAATCCAAAACACAGCCCCCTACCAACTGCCATGAGGAAAACTTATTCTACCAAAACCCAGCCAAAACCAGCACAAATATTCATTCAGCAGATACAGAACAAACACTTAGATAATTTAAAGTTCTCATCTTTTGGGATGAAATGAATTATCAGAACCTTACTTTGGCATGAGAGTAGCAAAACTCATCAAACACTCCTTTCATCTATTATAATGTTACATTGCCTTTTCTGAAGGGAAAAAAAAAAGAAGAGAGTATGGAGTTCTATTAAGCAAGCTTACATGGTTTTAAATTACTGAAGCACTACTAGATGAGAAGCTGATGAAGTGATTTTTTTTAAGCCATCTTACCCAATTCAATATTGGATATTGAATGTCAGTATGAGCGCTCCAGTTTTTCGCTAAACAAACACTGTTGTTTGAATTCCTGCAACAAACCAACCTACCAATACAAGATAATGAGGTCTGAACACTCCTTTATAACAAGAAGTAAACAAGATCTTTCCAGTCAGAGGATTTAAAAAATTACATCAAACCAGGTTCCAGTGAAGGCATAAAAAAATCAAAATTAAAGGAAACAGTCCAATTCAGAACAGGCCATCATCTTCCAAACCTAGCTTGCTTGGATATCAGTAGCTGATATTCAGTATTGTATTAGATACAGTGGAAACTATGCTTGCATTCCCCATTCCTCATCCCCACCCTCCAGTCACACACACATGCATCCCAAATGGTAGTCCTAATCATTGCTTTACCGCCTCAGCCCTAGAATCAGCCATAAGCTATGCTTCCCTGTAATTTTTCCTGGGCTTCGAATGCTCTCACCATAGCTGGGTCTTCGTCCTGCACCTGATGTGGGTAGGGTCCATGGCTGTTGGATGCTGTGCCTGGGCAGGCTAAGAGATGCAGGCCCAGCCACAAAGAATAGCTGAATGGTGCTAATATCAGCACAGGTTCTGTATGGGTGCCTGGGCAGAAGGGATACTGCTGCAAATTGTTCTGAAAGAGTTTGCAGGCTGGTTAAAGAACCACTGGAAGAAAAAATGACTAGCATGTCAGCATGACTATGTCACCTGCCAAGAATTTTTTTTTCTTTTAAGGCACACATTTTCAAACATCTTTTTTCTTCTTCACTGGCTACTGCATGATCGAGTACCAAGGCACTACAAACATTGCTAAATACAACTTTGTATCCCACCAAAATTATGGCCTATATCCTAAGAAAGCCCTGCTTAAGTGTCGCCTGCTTATTTGTAGAGGATGTACCTTTGCTGATCGACCAGTGATTGAGTTAAATCCATGGGATTTTTCTCAATATCTTTTATAATGTAAAGTTTGCATCCTTGGCAAAAAACATCAGTGGTATATACCTTCTTGTTATATACCACTTCATGCTAATGAATAAATGTGATTTGATTACCCTATAGGAATACCTGGAGGTTCACACCAAGAGGAAAACTGGGATGATCTCGGTTTGCAATACCTGCCAGGAACACACAGTGCCTGTTAATATTTGCTCATATTCCACCTTCCTACCGCATCAGAAGAGTGTAATGTAGCCAGTGGAGCTAGACGCTCCTTCCTTAAAGGAAGTTGACATGCCATCAAATTCAGTGCTTTTTCTGGCACAGATCTCAACTGTATCCAGTAAAATCTAAATAATTTAGCCAAAAGTGCTTTAAACAGAAAATGTTACATGAAATTTAGTAAACTAAACCTCAGAAAAATGAGTGTAATTTTCCATTGTTTCTATTAATGTTTTAAATAGATTGGCAATAAAATAATGAACTCCCTTAAAAAAAATGAAGTCACTCCTAGGTTTAAGTTTCAGTTTTGTGTTGGTGAAACAGAAGAAAGGGAACTTAGATCACTTTGCAGCCTTTTCTTTTTTAAAAGGCTGCAAAATAAAACACTTGAGTCTAAAAGAAGAGAAACAGTCTATATGAAGGCATATCTTCTTTTTCCACTCGTCTGTGCAAATTCTTCTGGAAGAATACAAATGTTACTGGCCAGATTCACATCAGAGTTTCTCAAACAGAAATGTTTCTTTGTTCACCTTCACAGTCAACAAACCTAGCTGAGACAACACTCACAAAATTTTCCCTTACTGACACAATTTTCTTCCATACAATGAGGCAACTTGCTAGATGAGGTCTGATATTTAAACTCTGACCATAAACCATAGCTTTTTTTTAATGTTCCTAGTTTCACTAAGTTTTACATTATAAGAGTGTATTGAGAACATAAAAAGGTGCAGTGTTAGAAAGCAGGTGCACTGGCTGAAGTAAGATCTTCCTTCTCTTAAATGACATATTAATAATCTGCATTCTTCAAAGAAAAAGAAGATCTTGTTGTCAGGAGAAACTGTCAATGCAAGTAAAGATAAGAAAATAAAAATAACTTATCATAGGAAGAGTTACACAGATAACAGACAAGAAAGAAGTAAATGTACCCTGGGGAGTATGCAAATTACACTGACTGAAGTTAAGCATCCGCCTAACAGTTTATATTTTGAGGTCACAAAACTGAACTTAATAACCATTTTCTTATTGTTTTGCAGGTTAACTGGTATCATTGTATGAATTTGCAATTCCTTTCTCTGAGCTGCTGAACTACATTTTACTATACTGACTGGTAGTACCATAAAGGAATTTCCTTCTGACAGGCTTCTCACTTGTGCTTTTAGACTCATATTCAACATACTATTGAAATGCCAATAATTTTCTTCTCCTTCTGTTTTGCTCAGACCATGCTCCCCTTGCTACTCTGTGAGGAATTAGCAAGTTGCAATGCTCTTCCTTATTTTTCTGTTACAGCCTTCTTTCCTAATTCTCCTCTAAAGCCTTAAACACTTTAGTCCATCATTAAAATCAGTCTTTGGTCCATCATTAAAATGGCTTTGCTTGCACTGAGATCTTCATTACTAGGGAAAGGAGTAAGCTATTTCAAGTGCAGCCAACTAAAATAATAATTAAATACAACTTATTGGTACCTAGCAACAACTTACTCCTTTCTGATGTTGTATGTCTTCTCTGCAAATATCTTAGAATAAAACACTTCAACTATGCCTCCCAGATTTAAGTCTGCTATGCTCATTTGGCTGCAACCACACTAAAATATGCAGGTTTTACATCTATCTTTACAAAGTAGACTTCATTACATGGTTCAGCAGAAATGAAAGGACAGCTAACACTTACAGCAAAATTCTAGTATCTGAATATAAACTTTAAATAAACCAAAATAAAACCCAGAAACCACAGTATTTGTTTTAGGTAATTTTGTTCAAAAGAAAAAAAAATAACAAGCAGTCTTATGTGAGCTGATGAAAAACAGAAAACACTTAAGGAACCATGACACTGGTTTAATCACCTTTCTTGCCCAATACCGGTTTAATCACCTTTCTTGCCCAATACCAGATATCTCCATGTAACTGAAATTTCAGTATTACAAATAGTCTCATTTTGAAAGACAACTTACACCCATTTTTTAACATGCACTGCAATGCAAAACTGCTCATTCCCAATGCCTTTCTTCTTCCTCTTTTACACAATCTTGTAATTTTTTTAATCAATACCTTAGTAAAAAAAATTTATAAAGCTGTGCAGTCCCAGGACAGCAAAAACATCTACCACTAGGCAGGGTTCTAGCAGACACAGCTTTGAAAAGCTGATCAGATTTTTCCTCTAAAATAGCATGCTTCATACATGACAACGACCTGAGTCACTGAAACAAGAATGCAGAAAGATGCATTTTATAATGCATTGGTTCTAAAACTCTAGAAATCAACAGTCTGTATACTGTGGATATTTCTGTTGGAATAAATATGGTTGTATCTCCAAGGACAAGCTGAATCAATGGATTAAATAAATTATTTTATAATTTCTTAAACCAGACTTTCACATGCTTGTTAAAATTAGAATGACTAAAGGAGAAGCCAACTATTTAGACTGGAATATCATCAAATATTACCAGTATTAAATATTTTAACTTACTCGAGTATAGGAAGAATCAAGAATCAATACCAAGTACATTTATTACCATACAAGCCAATAGATGGACAAACAAGATGAAGCCAAGCATACTTTACCATAACAGAACTCAAACCTGTGCTACTGAACCTTAATTGAGAGTAGAAAGCCCCACCTGGGTTTCAGGTGTGTGCTCGTATCAGCATGTATCAGGCCAATCTCTTCTCTGTGCCTCCCCAATGCTGTTACATTTACACCTGCCGACAGGGAGAAATGGAACATGTGTTACCCATTTGCTAAACCTATGGCCCACAGAAAGCTAGGGAGCACATAACACTGTTCAGATTAGTTGTAGTTGCGTCTTACACATGGTATACGCCCCCTCACAGTCCCTAAGGGAGGGCAGAGAAAGCCAACATTCACCTCACTGATTATTTGATTACAGATAGATGAGAGCACCTGCACCGCGTTTGTTATTTACACTGGGGGTACTTCAGTGTGTGTGTCTGAGCCAGGCTTGGGGCCGATGTGCTGGGGAGCAGCTCTGCAGAGAAGGGCCTGCGGGTCCTGGTGGACAACAAGCTGCCCATGAGTCAGCAGCGTGTCCTGGTGGCCAAGAAATCCAATGGGATCCTGGGGACATTGGGAGGAGCATTGCCAGCAGGTGAAAGGAGGGGATCCTGCCCCTGTATTCAGCTCTGGTGAGGCCTCACCTGGAGTGCCGTGTCCAGTTCTGGGCTCCTCACGACAAGAGGGACATGGAGCTCCTGAAGCAGGTCCAAGAGAGCAAGGGAGGTGGTTAAGGGAGAGCGTCTCTCTTATGAGGAAAGGCTGAGAGAGCTGGGCCTGTTCACACTCAAGAAATGACTCCCTGAGAAGAGCGGATCTCATCAGCGTCACCACTGTCTGAAGGAGGGCGTCATGAGGGTGGAGCCAGGCTCCTCTCAGTA
>WBND01000430.1:271962-287530 GCA_013398595.1 Tychaedon coryphoeus | reverse complement strand
ACTATAACAGCTGACAGGTATTTGGGTCTGATACAGAGTGGTGTTTGAAGGACTGCATCGTATCGCTTCAGGTGGACAGTTTTAGGTGGTGGAATTGCTTTAGTTACTGATCTTATTGTTAGTTATTATAGTACAGTTTTTCTATTAAATACTTCAATGTTGCTGGTTTACTGGAAAAATCTCAGTTTTGAAACTGTATATATGCTGCACTTCTTAGGAGCTGTGGCCTCCATGTTCTGGGTTGATTCTGAGCTGGGAAGTGACATTTATCTTGATGGTAAGAAGTGCAGGCTTATTTTCCTGTGTATTGGCATTTCATATCTGGATTTAGAGTAATGTATTATTGGTGTTTTAAGGCAAAGGTTCAGAAAACGTTCTGAAATGTATGAACTTGATTTTCACACTGCCAGATTTGATCACAGAGCTATCCCTGATACTTTGATGCTTGTATATTTACTTGGTGAGATGTTTAATCTCGCTAAATCCAACAGAAGTTTATATTGCTTTTCTAAGGGATCAGATATGGACAGCTCTTGATTGTGATGTAAGGGGGGGAATCTCATTAGCTAGATATTATAAAACCTCATTTAGGAGTAATATTACAGCAAGCTTTTTTTCTCTTTCTTCCTTCTCCCCCTTGGCCTGCAATGCAGTGTTTCCTAAAGGGTATCCTATTTTTCGGAATTCATAACATGGATGTTTCTGCCTTTTGTTTTTGGCTTTGTTCACTGGTTGTACTCATTGGCTTTAATATTTGCTGTGTTCCAGTAAAAACCTGAGAATACTGAAAGATGAATCATCACCATATGTAGTTAAAGAGCCATTTTTTTCATATAGGAAAAAACCTACTTTTTGGCTTTAGGAAATACCCTACTAAGGTTTTGGTCAGTCTGTGAAATACCCATCTAGCCAAGGAAGGAAACATTGAGTTCAATAAGAAGGAGCTTTCTAAGTTTCTGCCAGAGACTTTCAAATTCCTGGTTATTTGCCATTAGAATGGCTGCCTACATCAGTCAGTTCCTTAATTTATTTCAGTGTTCTGTAGAAGCGTATCTCAGCCAATTTCGTCTTGGGGAAGATGAGGCATCTACTTTGTGAGAATTTATCTCACCGGATTCTGTAGACATTTTCCTACTACAGATATGACAATGAATAAAAAAATACTTAGGCAACAAGTTTAATGTACAGGTACTTTCAGTTTATTATAACTAGTTGTAAATGTGCTGATATTGTTACCTTCTACAGGTTTGGAAGTTGTTAAATTGTCAGCTGCTTTCAGCACAGAAATTTCCATTTTAATGTTTTCTTTTAGGTATTGTGTCTGTTGTTGATGCAAAGCATGGATTGCAGGTAAGTTATTAGACTTGTTACGTGGTTTAAAACTGCAGCATTAGAACAGCTATTGCAGTAATGTTCATGTGGATTTATTAATTTTAACAATAGCTGTAATTCTTGCATTGGATGAGGATGTATTTCATAATTACTATGTTTTGAATGGGCACAATGAACTACTGATACTCAGAGGAATTCAGATTATTACAGACACAGCAACATGTCTGACAAGAATTGCCAGGTTGCTAAGTTCTTGATTCCTTCTAGTTCTATCTCTTCACTCAGGAATCTTGCTTTTAATCCAAACAGGCATTTGGATTGCTGTAAAAACAATGGAGAAATTGGTCACTGATCTGTGTCACTTGGAAGGAGAGGACTAAGAACAGATGTCTTATACCAGTGTGGTAGGAATTGAGTTAGGGCTTGGACTGAGAGGGGTGCTAATGTAATGGCAGCTGTGGCAGGGAGAAATGAGAGCACATGTGTCTTGGTACTGCTTCACATTAAAACGTTGTATGGAAGCAGACAAAAAGAGCAGGTATTAGAGTAATCTGTATATGAAGTATAATGTAAGAACAGACATCTAGAACAATGAGCTTGGGTCAGCAGAAATTGTGATTCAATCAAACAGTTAAGCTTTTTTTTTTTTTTGTAATATGTGGGTGTAAATATAACTGTTTGGAGCTTAGTAACTTAGGAGGTTACTGGTTTGATTGGGTGTTGATTTTGCAGGATTCAAAAAAAAGAGTGACTGTAAGAAAAAAATGCCTTCATCATATAAAAATGTCATGCTGTGGAAGTGTTCTTAATATTTCTGCTTTTACAATGGCTGCAAATTGCTCAGAGAACTGAAGAATAATGGTTTAAAAATAAGAGAGTGATACTTCCTGTGTAAGATTTTTTTGTTTGTTTGTTTGGATTACTTGGGTTTTGCTTTTCATTTGTGCTTATCTGATGGCTGATTTACCAAAAGGGTAGCAGTCTGGTCCTCTCATCAATTTGTTTTGGGGTGGAACAGAACAAATCTAACCTCATAGCAAGTAAGTTTGGCAAGTTCATTGTGTTCTGCAATAACTTTTGTGGAGATGTTGGTAGAAAAGTGAGGAGAAGGAGGTGGTTTGCCCTTCCAAACAGGAACTGTCTTCTGAATCAGCTCAACTATCACAAGAAATCATATAATGTTTTAGGTCAGTTCCTTTTCAGCTGGGTTCCCTCATACTAATTCAGATGTGTTTCATTGCTTGCAAAAACATTGTTTTGTTTTTCTTTTTCTGCAGTGCTGAATTATTGTCTTAGATCAAATATAATTGTGTTGCACACAGTAGCACTAAATTATTACTGTTCGAAAATTAGTTTTTTAAATATTAGCCTTTCAAGTAGTATAACAGAAAGAACACAAAAATATTTTGAAACATTCAAATTTTCTGTCTACTATTACCTTTGGCAGCTCAATGAAAACATACATTATTTAATCAGTAAACCTGTAAAACTGACATCTACTCAGAATAGTAGGAACTTCAGACTTTCTCAGTTGTGCACTAAGTAAACAACTTTTGCTTTATATAAAAGGAATTGTTGACTTGCAAAGCCTGACCTCAACAGCTGCTTAATACTCAAAGAATTTTGAAAGCCACACAGGTAATAACATTGAGATAATGGGCAGCAATTTGAGAGTGTCATGCTTCAAAGAACCAGCCCATCACAAGAAAAGCTGACAAACATCCCCATGACCAGTCAGCCAAATTGAAACTGAAGTGGTAGTTGATACCATGCATTATCACTCAACAGATTTGTCACACAGCAATCTGAAATACTGATTTCTTTAATCGAGGACAAACAGTTTGACAGCTTGAAGTTGCAGTCCTCAACTTCCAGGACCTGAATCTGGACTACTGACATTTGTTCTTTCCAGGGCAACAAATGTAAACATTAATTGAATAGAATCAATACACAGAGGATTATAAAGAAAAGGTTGGAGGAGATGTTCCTGAGAGTCATCTTGTTGTTATGCTCTGCTTAGGTTGTGCACAATCAGGAAATGGTTTTGTTTGTTTTGACATGATAGAATCACAGTATGCAATAAACTATTTTTGTTTTTCAAGTAAAATACTGTTAGATGCCTGAAAAAGCCAATAAAGAAAAAAAAAAACCTCTGGATTATTGAAAATCTGTGTATTTCCCATGACAATTGATTCCACTTTTAATTTGGTATAACTGTAATTTGAAACTGAGCTTTTAAAGTAATATTTCTGATGTATTTAGAGCTGATGAAGGAATGCACAGGACACTAACCTTCCCAGAGGTGTAAGCATAAGTGGCAAGTTCCTACTAATATTACAGCATCAGTTTGAAGTTTTACTTCCTCCAGATGCCTGTGATATTTTTCTCCTAGAGATTGCTGCCTCCATGGCAGAGTGGGCAGAAAATAACTTGTAGCTAGACCTTTGCTATTTCAGTATAGTCTGTTGCTGTGTTTAAGTAAAGCTTTGTGTTGCTAAATGTTGTGCTGCTGCTTGAGATGCAGGTATTTTTTTCCCTTTCACTAATTTTTCTGTGAAGACACTAGCTTGGGCAGACAAGTGGAGATGATAGTAAAACTCTTGTAGCTTCTGATTTTGGACAGACTTGCCAAGGAGCATACAAACCTGGAAAAAGTTACCAGTTTTTACTATCAAAGTACAGTTTGTTTTGTATAGTCTTCCAGAGAAAAAGAGTATGAAGTTAAATATATGTATTGCTGTATTGCAAGCCTAGCCTGTGGTTTGTTAGTTAGTTGAGTTCACAATCATTTGAAAGTTCACACTCATAGTGAAATTACTGACCCTTCATTTTCTTTCAGATATACTTTTTCATTGTTACTGTACGTCATGGTGACTTTTTTACTTCATTGTAAAGCTGAAAAGTAATTAAAATAAATATTATAAAGTTTTCCAACTCTTTAGCGTTCTAATAATAAAACTAATCAGAAGAGTTTGCTTTAAGTTAATTATAGATCAAATGTATAAATGTACGTTTTCACCACCATTTTACAGAAAGATTCTAGATGCCATCTTCCTCAATACCTTGTTGAAAAACAGACCTCAATTGAGTTGAGTCTCCCTTTCTTTAGTTGCAAATTAATTTCAATTTAATTTGAGTATGATTTATCCAACTCTTTTAATTTTTCTTTAGCACTTGACAGAGGAGAAGCCAGAAGGTCTTATCAATGAAGCATCTCGGTATGGATGTAGAAATTAATTTTATATATCAAGTTAGGAATTGCACTGTATAAAAGTTCATTGGAAATGGGTCCTTTTTATGGGGCTTTTTTCTCCTGCTTTGCTTAAGCTGAGGTAGATTGGTGTAGTGAGATAATATGTAAAAAAGTAACCTCATGCTTAATTTGATTTTTCTGCCAAGAATTGGCTCTTTTATTTTAATAGTGATACGATTTTATTTAATTGAATGAGAAGCACCTGTGTTGGGGGTATTAAAAGTTTTGTGTCAGGATCTCTCATGCTTGAAGCAGAACTGGAGATAAAGGAATATTTTTAATAAATGTGGAGCCACAATAGTGAAGAGTAATTGTAACAGTTGAAGTCTTCCTAAAGCAAAGAGACTTCAAGTATCACATTACAAGGACCACACGCAAGGCAAATAGGGATTGGTAAAGTTGTTAAATCACTAGGCACTTTGGATTAGATGACATAAAAACAGTTGATAAACAAACAAGCCAACCCTAAAATAAAAGAATCTAGCAAGCCTTGATTTTATCTGTTAGGGCACAGAAAAACCTATTGAGGAGAAGTCAGTAGTACTTTAATCATTCTCCATGATGTTCTAGTTTGATTAATGCTTGCCCTTCTGTACTAACAATGTTCATAGTGTCTTTTGGGGCCATGGGAGAGGTGATGTATCACAGATAAAGTATATGTTAGTGATACTGTCTTTTTCTCTCTTTTTTTTCTTAATACATAGGCAGGTTGCATTAGCTGATCTTATAATCATCAATAAAACAGATTTGGTTTCAGAGGAAGAATTGAATAAAGTCAGAACATCTGTGAGGTATGAAACTTTTGGCATAACTGTAACACTGTACTGCCTCAAAAATTAATTAAAACATAGTTACTTCTTTACTGCTCTTAGAATAGAAATTTTGTCATTATTAGATTGACACAAATTGATAAGTGTATAAGGGAAAAGAGACTTTCTCTTGCTAAAGGTATTCCAGTACTTCTGTGTGCTTACACAGTCTTAGCATTTTGTCAGTCTTGGTAAGATTTGATGTTATTTACTAAGGACAGGCCTTTCTCTTAAGTGTTTATGTTTTTATGTTTCTGAGCAGCTGTTGCTGGTTTTGAGAATAAGTAGAAGTGCAAAAAAGATTGGCTGGTAAATATGAGTTCACTAGCAAATGCAAAGATATAGGGAGGAAGCCCCAGACAGTTGTTATGGGAGCAGAAGAACTAGTGGTCTGAATCAAATTAATGATCAAAGACATTACCCTTTTCTGTCAATACCATGATAAGCCAAATTAAACATTAAAATTTTTAAATAATTTACAATTGTGTTAGTTTTTTGAAATATGAAAATAAAAATTCTTAGACTGAACAGAGTATATCATTAATAGCTTTGGATAGGAAAATGCTCTTTCTCACTGGTGGTATCTTATTGTCAGAACTTGTGAAATTCCCTGGCTGCTAGTGGAAACCAGGTATCTCAGCCTGTATCTGATAGTTATTTAACAAGCTGGTAACAGTCGGGGTGCTATTTCACATTATGCTCTCCGTAGTTAACATATTCAAACAATGTATCATGGTTGTATTTTCATCTAACTAATGATTTTTCTGTTTTATTTTAGGTCAATAAATGGACTTGTTAAAATCCTAGAGACACAAAGATCAAGGTATTAAATGGCCACTATTACTAGGTACTAGATCCTGCTTCTTTTGTGACAGTTTAAAGTATTCCATTAAATCAGCTTTATTAAAGAAAAACTATTGAATTAGAAATATTTAACCCAATATTTATATTATGAATATGCATCTATATTTTTTTTGAGGAAGTAAAAATGTATTTTTAATTTATGTTTTTCTTTGGTAGTGTTCATATCACAGAATCCCAGAATGAGTGAGATTGGAAGAGAGCACAGTGGGTCATCTTGTCCAACCCTCTTGCCAAGCAGTCATCCCAGAGCACATGGCACAATATTGTGTCCAGATGGTTCTTGAATATCCCCCATGAGGGAGATTCCGCAGCCTCTCTGGGCAATCTGTTCCAGTGCTTGGTCATGCACACAGTAAAGTAGCTCTTGCTCATGTTCAGGTGGAACTTCCTGTGTGTCAGTTTCTGCCTGTTCCTTCTTGTCCTGGCTGCCTGGCAGCACTGAGAGCCTGGTCCATCCTCTGACACGCTCCTTTCAGATACTTCTATAAACTGAGGAGGTGACATCTCAGACATCTTTTTGAGTCTGAACAGGCCCAGCTCCCTCAGCGTTTTCTCATAAAGGACCAGATGCTCTGGTCCTTTGAACATCTTTGTTGCCCTCCCCTGGACTCTGTCCAGGAGCTCCACATTCCCTGTGCTGAGGAGCCCAGAAGTGGGCACAGCACTCCAGGCACAGTCTTACTAGAGCTGACTGGAGCAGCAGTTATCACCTTTCACGAACTGCTGGCAGTGCTCTTCCTGATGCACCTCCGGACACTCTTGGCCTTCTTGGCCACAAAGATACAGTGTTAACCAACCTTGTGGCTGAAGAGCAGCTTGTGAGGCCAGTTTGGTTTTGAGCTAATCGTTGGACATGTGCACTACAGTGTTTTCCTTCTATTGTGTCGCCTTAAATACTATTCTCATTGCTGCTGCAAATAAGTTGTTCCTATAATATGACTTTGAAAGCAGTGGAAGGAAGTTACAAGAACAAGAAAAATCATTGTACTGTGTTTGCTATTTTAATTGAAATTCTGACTCAGATTTTCCCTTTAATAAGGACTTAAATGGCTATTGTATTCCCAGGAGGATTAGGAGAGCAGTGTGTCTTACAGACTGCTAGGAATGATTTGTGCATTTTTACATCAATTATTGGATTATTGTGGTCAATGTTCATAAAATACAGGTTTTCGATTTAAGCAAATTTAAAGAGAAGGTAATAGTCATAACCTTAATAAAGTATACTTGGCTTTTTAAGGTTATTGTCAAATGTAGTTGGAAATTGTAGAGAAAAATACTTGCTGTTTTTGGTTGATCATATGGTACCAATTTTGAAGAAGCTACTAAACTACATGAGTTGTGTTTTAAATGGCCGTTAGGGGGAGATCCAACATACGATTGCTTTGCGTATTATATGGTGTCTGATGCCAGCTAGCAATGTGTTTTCAATATGAAATAACGTGGGCCTCAGATTCAATCGTCAGTGACAACCTGTTACTTGTAAATATTTTTCTGTAAATAACTCATAGGGTGTCTTCCATTATTAAACATTCCAAATGTGAAGTAAGCACAAAATTAATTTATTGCCATGTTATTTGATGGCATACCCTCTTTAAGGGGGGGTTTATCCCTCAAAAGCCCACATTTAAAAGGCAGGGTTACTATGTGATTTTTTTAGAACACAGCTGAGATTAAGTGATACTGAGCTGGTCATGAATTTTGCACAGGAATTGTTTGTGTATTAGCAGTGAATTCTGTAGTGTGTAATGCTTTGTGAAGAAAAGTTTCTTATGCAAGTTTATAGGTAGCCATTCTTACAGGCAGATATGATTAGTACTGCCAGTAATAATACAGTATTCTGTATTACATTTTTCATTTGTCTGTTTCAAGTTGTAGAGTTGAAATTCCTTGTGGTAGATTCCTTGCCTCATAAAGTTGTTTCAGTTTTGTTTGCTAATAGTGTGTCAGTATAAGCTATATATGTTCCAGGCGTTTGTGTCTGTCTTGAAAGGCTCAAGGTTCCTTTTCCCATTTAGGGAAAAAATTTATTATTCAGGCATCCAGTGTAAGGGATTTTATAATATTTTTGGAAATAACCTTGTATTTGACTGTATTTTTAAAAATCTTGTTTCTGTGCTTACATGTTATTGTGTAAGTTAACACAGCATTTCCTTGTAGAAGACAGTACCAACCACTGATATCCAAAAATAAGTCTTAGTGGCATTAGTCGGATAGACAAGAAAAGAAACATAAGCTTCAGTGAACACCTTTAAAACCTGACATAAATATATAAAAAATACAAAGCTTTCTTTTTTTCCCTCTCTTTAGAGTTGATCTCTCTAATGTCTTGGACCTACATGCTTTTGACAGTTTATCTGGACTAAGGTATGATGATAATTTTGTTGTCTATTAGAAAAAATATCTGGGTATGAAACAGACACACTCAAATCCTGACTCAAATTTCCATCTGTTTCTGCAAATTTTCTGTTTTCAGTTTCTGTTAGAAATTCCAGTTTAGTCACATTCTAAAAATTACTGCTTTATAAGTGGTAATATCAGAATTTTGTAATAATGTAAGGTAATAATGGAATTATTTTCTTCTTCAAATGCTTGCAAAAACCTTTTTGGCCTTATAAAGTTAAATGAGCCAGGGTGTGTGTGGTTGGCTTTTTTCCCCAAAATGCAAGTTCTGGTTTAATATCAGAATAGGTTTATATACTTCTCTGGTTCTTTTAAAGCATTTCAAAACTTCTCTCCTTTGTATCTTGATGAAATGTAGGCCTTCTTAGATTTCATAGAAAAGAATTAGGGACTGAGGTTCCACAGCAAACAAAGGCTCTACAAATTCTGATCACTGTGTTTCTCATTCCTGGAGATTTTTAATGCCAAATGCATTCTTCAGCATCCTGGATGGGTGCAGAAGTAAAATGGGGAGGGGAAAAGGTCTTTCTGTTCATTGTGTGCTGAAGCACAGCAAAGACAGTGAAGAGTACTGGAGCAATCATAAAGGAAAGGAGGGAAAAGGAGGGCAGTATCAGCTCAGCTTCATTTTTCTTCCTGGATACACACTTTTCACTTAAGGTAATCGAATGGAGCAAATTCCTTATTCACAGACACGAGAACTTGCAGAACTTTGCAGGACATGCAAATTAGTAACCTCTGTTAGATAATATGTTCTTGTGAGATTTCTCTCTGAACTGATATAGTACAATCAAAATTATAGGTTTGGTCTTTTTTTGCTGGCTTTTGTCTGATCAGTGAAATACTGTAGTGTTTGTTTCAAGACTTCTACCAATGGCGGCATCAGGGAAATACCAAACTAGACATCCAAAACAAAGTTAAGGGAGGAGGGAGGCTGATACATCCTTTAGAGGCAATAGATAACTATTAGTTAGTAAGCCAGATCATAAACCCATGTTCCAAGTTCTTATAATGAATCAGCTAATTGAATTAACTCATGCTAGAGCCACACAACAGAGATAAAGCAGTAAAAATATGTGAACCAGAAAAGGATTGTTCTTGATAATGGCTGTTCACAGTTAGACCTGATTACTTGTAATATTAGGTGATGTTCTACTAAGTTTACTAGTTTGCAGCGCTCCACAGATCTGTGAAAGTTCTTAAGGAAGTGACAAAAAATTCTTGATTGCTTTCCTAAGTCTAGTCTTCTGTCTTATCTCTGTTACGTTAGAGCTTCTCAATATTTGGTATTAAAACAAGGGAAACATTTTAAAATGTCAGCATTTAAAGACAAATTCTAGACGTACCAAGAAGATTGTAGACTGCTTTTAAGTTCAGTTTATTTTGTTTATGTTTGAACTTAGCTCAGCAAAATTGCTTATCCTATTTTTAGTTCCTAGATACAGAAATTCTTACATAAAACATAAGTGATGGTTTTAGTGCCATCATCTGAGCAGAAAAACTCTTTGCATCCAGTATCACTTGAACACAGTATATTAATAAATTTGTTCTTTTAATGGCATACTGCAGTAAGGATTTCTGTTAGCAGACAGATAGAACATCTGTTTGGTGTCACTGTGTGGTAGAACCTTGTAGTCTATATGTACCCTGAAGTCACAGGAAACACATCATGAATTCTGGATTCTGTGAAGGGCAGTAAGAGACTTAAACAGCAAAGCAAAGGAAATAGGAGAAGTAGGAATGTGAAATGTTACTTCTGTAGCAGACAGCGCTTTTTTCCCCCCCACCAAAAATGCTTCTAAAAATTTTACAGTCATCAGATTAGGAAGAGGGATTTTTATAGGCAATGTTCTCTGAAATGGCAGAGAGCATCATAGTAATTTGTGCTACAGTATTTCTTCTCTGCGTCTTATTCACAAAATAGAATTAGAAACACTACAGAAGATAGTATTTGAAGAAATTTTGTGCTATCTTGATTAATCAAGACAGATGTGGATATGAAATCTAGAACTGCAGTACAATTTTGTATTATCACACAAAAAGGTGAAGTAAGACCCTAAATTTTAGTTTACAAAAGAAGTCCCCAAGTTCCTTTATTGAGTTAGAGAGTATCAGTTTTAAATCTGCAGGCATGCTGCATAGAAGTGAGCTGTATACCTGAAAAGTGGAAGCTGGTATATAGTATTTCAATTATAATTACAGATTTCATTCTCTCAAGCAACAGCTTGGTACATTCTTGTCTTCTTGATTTTCAAATAATTCTAAAGTTTTTTAAAAAACCATTATTAACTTGATAAATTCTAGTGTTTTATTTTTTCTTCCTTGCTTTAATGATGTAGTTTGCCTTTTTTGCACAAAGGAGTATCAAGGTTGTTGTGTGCATTGAAGTATAAATGTTTTTAATGCTGAAGATGTTGCATGTCAGGGCTATATTTGTCTTTATGTTTTAAAAACCCTAATTTTCTAACACAAACAATTAACTATATCAAACAAATATAATTAAACATTTTATTTTGAGATTAAAACAGAATTAACTGTTGAAACTTATTCTGAATACATAGTCTATCTTTGATATTTCAGTTTTGCTCTGCAATACTGGAATTTTAAAAATTTTGAAATAATGACATTTTGCCCATCCTATTCAAATGTGACATTTACATGTGACATTGCTTTACTTATTTTCAGTTTGCAGAAAAAGCTTGAGCATGTAAAGACAACACATGCGCATCTAGATAAGGTAATTACCAAATTACCAAAAATACTGCTTTGATGCTTTTGCAACAACAGGGCTGTTCAATATTGCATACTAATTTTGTTACTGTTTCAGAAGGTTTCCGTTAGGGAGTAATGTGTTCGAAGGTATTTGTCAGATTACCTAGATTACAGAAGAGGAATGTGTTTTGTTGTAGAAATGGCTATATTAAGTCTCACTTTCAAAAATAGCTTATAAGCTTCCAGTGCTCCAGTCAGTCATGTCATTTTTTGATTCACATGGGGAATATTAGTGAACCAAATAGAACTGCTTTTTTTTTTAGGTATTTGCAGAAACAAGTCCTAAATTTGTAGCCAGTCTGTCCTGTAGGTTTTCTGTACAAAACAAAATGTTTTTGGTTGAACTGTGGGTCACAGTCCTCCTTAGGGTGTCCCTAGGTGAGTGGGTTCACTTATAGGCCACAAGTTCCCTCAGTGGCTGGAAAAAAAGTAAAACCTTCTATTTTTTATGGTGTCCTAGAAAACTGGGCTTTCTTCAGAGAGTTTCTATGATTAAATTTAATTTTCAGGTTAAAATACGATGCAAAAAATGCCTGTGTTTTTCCTTTTTGAACTGCATATTTTAACTGTGAAGTGGCTAGTCTTGAGAACATTAAAAGACAATTATAATTTAATTTTGGAACTAAAGATTAAACATAAAATCAGTTCATACTTTATTATAATTACAATGACAATGTTGATAGTTTTTGTTTAATCAAAATTCTTAAATATGCTCAGTTATAGAATCTTAATAGATCCCTAAAGTAGATAGAAATGTTAAGTAGAAGCCTTCCTGAATGTTACAGTATTCTTGTATCATTATTATTATTATTATTATTATTATGTATTATTCTTGTATCATTATTATTATTATTATTATGTATTATTATTATGTATTATTCTTGTATCATTAAGGAGATAATTGTTAGTTTTGTAGTGTGGAGTCATTCGTCAGAATTCATTGTTCATATCTCTGTTTAGTTTAACACCCACATATTTAAGATAATTGTTGAGGCATAATTGAGGGCAGAACACTTCTCACAGTAGGATGCAAGTCCTTGGTGTATGACAAAGTGTACTTATCTTCATGCTGAAGGTCAACAGAAACAAACTGCACTGTGCTTGGAGCACCGTGAACTTCAGTCAGCTGTGTTTGAGGCTGCTCAGAGTGTTAGCTATTGGTTTTTTCAATAAGTTTACTTGGTCATTAGACAAACATTTGCTGCTCGTTGCTTTAATTTTTTTGTGTAAGTTAGACTAGTCATCTGAAGGTAGTCATTTGAAAGCATCACAGGAAGTAATTCTGTTTTTCCATACCATTGAGCAGTTATAGTGACAAAAGTAAGACGTATTATTTCTTCTTTAAATAAATTGTTAATTTTAAACTACATGTTCTATTTTCATTTTTATTTTGATAATTGATCCTGAGCAGTTAGCTGGTGGTTGGTTTGGAACAAAACTTATCTTCAGACATCTTTGTTTTCTCAATCTATTTCTACATAATCTGTTAATAAATAGCCTTTCTTACAAGGCAAGAACAGGTTACCTTTTATAAAAACTATGTTGATTATTTTTCGTCTGATAGAATTATCATGAAGATTAGTATGCAAAAAAAGTAGCATTCTTACCCATATTTGAAAGCTTGGTCATAATAGTCTCCTACAGCAAAGAATTGCATGCTAACAGCTAATGGTATTAAGTTGTTCAAAGCATTGTGTATGCCCTGTAAGTGCACACCCAAACAGAAGCAAAAAGCAGAGTTTCATTTAGCAAACTAGAGCAGAACAGAAATAGAGATTTTTTTTTTTTTTTTTAAATGATGTTGTCATATACTTGCCTTTTTATGAGGCCAACTTAAAAGAACACTTTTTGAAATTACTGTAAGGAGATGATTATTCAGTGTGGTAATAATAAGTGTATCTTCTCATTTGCAGGCTATAATTACAGTAACATTTGAAGTTCCAGGAAATATAAAAGAAGAAAACTTAAATCTCTTTATTCAGGTAAGTAATATATCACTGTCAACTCAGAAAATCATTGTGGCTTTTTATAGAAACTCATCCCATGCCACTTTGTTTATGGAAACAACCTTTTCTTTTCATAGAATCTTCTGTGGGAGAAGAATGTCAAAGATAAGACTGGGTGCACCATGGATGTCATAAGACTGAAGGTTAGTCAGAAATCACCAGCTTCTTTGTTTTTGGCTTTTCATCTTTACACCTAAAAAAAATTGCAGTGTGCTGTGAGTTATGGACCTCAAAGGTGCTGCTGGATCACTGTAGCAGAGCAGACGAAATGGAGAGTAGCAAGTTGTTGTTCCATGAATGAGTCAGAAAGACATAGTTGGCAGAGGAGCAGACATTGAT
Organism: Tychaedon coryphoeus; assembly: GCA_013398595.1. Classification (NCBI taxonomy): domain Eukaryota; kingdom Metazoa; phylum Chordata; class Aves; order Passeriformes; family Muscicapidae; genus Tychaedon; species Tychaedon coryphoeus. The sequence continues at coordinate 273,755 of WBND01000430.1, read as the reverse complement.
CCTACTTGTTTTGAGTGGAGAGGGCAGATGTATAGTTCCCAAACATCAGTGGCAGGGTTAAAAATCAAGCCATATTTGTCACTTTTCATTTTCCACCTCCATTGCTTTGAAAGATACCATCCATCTCACATATCTAGGGTTGAGATGCTATAGATTGGATCCTATGGATTGCCAGATGTACTTAAAATTGTTGCCATAATATGCAGAAATTCAATTTTGCATAACATAGGAATGCAATACTAATTGTGGTCTACAATTAACAACTTTTTACAGTACTGTCAGGCGGTAGTTTTAAAGATACAGCTCATAAGTATTCCTCTTCATGGGCATTCATGTGTTTTTCAGTTGCCTGGTTTGAAGAGGAATAGAGGTGACAATTCAGGATCTATTTTCATTTACCTTATATCAAGCAGCTGAGTAAATAATGAAAAAATGAGAATCCAATTGGTCTTTGGCATGCTGTAAGAAACATAAGAAAGTAAAGCTCTTGTTTGTTTCCTGAGAACACTTGACCATCTTAGCAACATAATTATTTTAGTTTTATTGGAAGAAAAATAATTTTCTTACTTTTTCAGCAACAAAATTAGAGTATCCTTGTTTTTCCTCTTCCTGACAAGTAGAAGAGAGTAGCCACTGATGTATCTGAAGCTGTCTGAAAAGCAGTAGTGCCATGCACGAGTACGTTTTTAGTGCATTGAGCATTGGAGTCAAACTAATCCTTTACGAGATGTGAGGCTTATGATAAGGTGTGTGCTGTCCTTCAGTCACAGACAGATACACCAAAGCAAATGAACCCCAGGAAACTAATTACAGAACAGGTTCCAAAGTTTGTTGCTTTTGTATTTATGTTTTATCTACCGTCATGACCCTTTTGGCAGTAATAGTCATGGAATTCCAACTAGAAGGTCAAATGGAGACCTATTTTATGAAATATTTTTAACTTTTTCTTTACGGATGTGTCCTGTTTTAGGGCAAATTCTGGGAGGAATTTTCAGAAGGTATAAGACATGTTTTACAGAATGTGTTCCACTAAAGTATTTTAGAACAGTGTACTATGAAGTGATGAAAACTGTTTTAATAGAGCTTTTGATATGTGGGTTAATGGACTCAATGCTGACTGTAATCTCTTCTGTTGCTAGTTGTTGTACTTCACAAATGTTTATTTTTTTTCTCCAATATTCAGAGATTGTATTTTAGAAAAGTAAATGTACCAAGCATAAGAGCTTAATTGGACTAATCTGAAATCAAACATTTTTGTCCATTTTACATTGTTTCATTGGCAGGCAGGCTTATGGACTCCCATGTCAAACACCATGTATATATTCAAAGAGGCATAGAAGATTATGAGATTTAATTTTTGCTTGAGCAGGCTAAGTACTGACAAGGGAGGAACGGAAGGCAAAGTGTAATTGGTAAAGTGTAGTTCTTAGCCTGTAACAAAATAAGGAGATGTAAAAGTGGATGTTACAAGTAGACATGTTGATTGACTAACAAGTGCATAGTTGCCAGAAATACTATTCCCTCTTGAGCTAGATTAAAAGTTTTGTTTCCCCTCTTACATACTTTATTTTTAAAGTTTTGTTTATATACCCTAACAGTTATTTTTCTGATAAGGGACTGGTATCTATTCAAGGCAAATCTCATAAAGTGATAGTCCAAGGTGTCCATGAGCTCTATGACCTAGAAGAGACTTCAGTAGCCTGGAAAGAAGATGAAAAGAGAACCAACAGGCTGGTCCTAATCGGTAAGGGGAAATTAGACATCTCCTTGTTTGAGTTTAAGAAGGTGGTTTT
>WBND01000430.1:216887-256351 GCA_013398595.1 Tychaedon coryphoeus | reverse complement strand
GATTTCCAGTTTGAGATGATTCTGACACCTTGCTATAATAACGCTTTCGCCTTTCTTAAGTTACTGCAAGTTTCTTAGAAACACAGTTTCTCCCTAGTGCTTTCTGAAGCCAAACCCCAAACTTTTCTGCTCGAAGTTCTCACAAATACCTGAATTCACATATTATTCTCTTGCTAGTGACATAGTCCTCAGAAATTCAGCAGCCCAGCTGGTAGGGAGCTATTGAAACGGTTTCCCATTTCCATGTCCTAGTGCTCTGTTCCCTCTCTAACATTCTCACCCTGCTTATCCTCACCTCTGTTTCTCTCAAGCACAATGTAAATGTGTTAAGTTTCACATTTACTTAGTTAGTGGTATTTGTATGTTTTATTTTTTGGTTGTTAAAATACACCTGCTGGGAAAATATCTAAATCCTGGTAGCATTGTTCAGTGCTGTGCTATATAAATAGGGGGAGAGGAGGAGAAAACTCATAACAGCAAAGATCTGTCCCTTTGGATGAGGTTAATATCATAAGAAAGCATGTTGCTGATATCGCAGGAAAGAAGTGAATTGATGTGGGCTGGATCTTATGAAACGTGGGGAAGGCTTGAAAGGTGCATTGAAAGTGTTCAGCTGCCCTGAGTGCCAGCAGTGCTGATAAACTGAACTTTAATCTCCTTCCTGGAAGACACATACTGAGAGTCATGGCTAGTTGTGCTGGCTGAGTACAAAAATAAAAGTGATTTTCTATTATCATCTGTAAATGGATTGCCCTTTAGAGTTGCTAGGTTCCTCTTGTTCTGAATTGGTGACTCATCCCACATTCTCCCTGTGCTAACAGCCTAGCATGGTTGGCATAGGCTCCAGTACAAGGAATGAGATGAGGTCCCTTGCTCAGTCAGCTGCCAATGCGTGGCCTGCCTTCTTCTCATCCTCGGTGCTGCTGGCTCATGCCCTCCAGCTCAGGGCTGCAGGCCCATGCACCACAGCCACAGCCTGCTCAGCCTTCCCCTGGTGGCAGCAGCTGCAGGCTGGCCCATGCTCTGCAGCTGCAAGCAGCACATGCTCCCCCAGCTCCTTGTGTTCAGAGCCGAGGGTGGCTAACCAGGGCCACCCTTCAGTGGGTCACACAGCTGGGACGGTAGCAAACACATTTGGGTGAGGGACTGCATGTCATGGGACGGTGGGGGAGAGTGAGGAAGGCCAGACAGAGATTCTATGCCATTCTGGGTTGCAGGAAGCAACAAAGTGGAGTGGTAGAAGGATGTTTGAGGGTCTATTTCCCTTTTCGCCTGTATCATGCCTGTAGCAGTGTCTGTCAACCTTAATGTCTGGAAGAACTGAAGTAGAAGGGTCCAGCAGCTGCAGTACAATTCCTCTATGAATTAGGTGCAAATGTTTAATTAGACCCACCAAGTGCATGGGGTGTCTCATTTTGGATGGGAAGTTTAAATGAGAAGCTGTTACTTGTGAGTCTCAGTGGCAGATCAGAAGGCAGTGATCTTACACTGAGTATGGAAAGTCGTGACAACATGCTAGAGAGACTGCGGAGTGTTGCTGGTAATGCTGTGGAAGTTTGAGATGGCAGAGTGAAGTTTTCTGGCTGTCTCCTATGTAATAACATATTAGTTTTATTTTCCATGGCTTTTCATGCAAATCTTGCCCTCCTACCTGTGTGTGTGTGATATTAATTTGCTTCTACACTGAGTGTGGTGTTCAGTCATCTTTAGGGTACTGTAGTAAAATACAGGAATGCACAGCCCCAAGTTGTTCAGGATATAATCTGCTTTCTTCATGTTCTTTCAAGTGTAATTGACTGAGGCATGTGAGAGATTACTGGGAAAAATAATTTTAAAAAGCATTAAGTGACTCCATGGCAATCAGCTCAATCGTCTGAAAAGGCACAGCTGTGAGCAGTAATATTGCATAAAAGTGTTCTTGTAAAGTACTTGTTAGGGTACTTCATTCTTTCAGCTGTAACTGTTTGCTGAGGGTCTTTGTTTCTGCTGTTGTTACTAAAAGTACAGTGGCAAAATAGAATGTGGCATAGGGAGAGAGTATTAGAAGAGATATTACATGCCTGTGATCTTGTAGCCATGTAAGTTTTTTAATTCCAGAGATAATCTTTCTGTGCTATGAAATTGTCCAAGATTTTCAGAAGGGTATTACTGGAACTTTACTTGTGAGTCAGTATGTGGGTACAGTTTGGTTACTGTTTTAGCTCAGATTATGAGGAGTCCATAAAAACAGATATTAATTAAATTGATTAAAGAAATAATTAAATGCTAGTTTAGCATTTGATTTAAAATTGAGAGATTCTTTTGCCTTCCTGCCACCAAAATGAAAAAATCGAAGGAAGATGGATAGCACATTTACATCTCCAAGGTCTGCACTGTCCTCAGGGAGTTTTGTAGCAGCACTGATGACCTTAATATAAGGTGAAACTTTATAGTCGTCTCTGCAAATAAAATACCAATGTATCATTTATGTAATTTGATCTGTAGGATCCTTAATTTAGAATACTAAATATTGCAATATTTATATAGTACAGAAATTAGCATAATAAATAATATTTCAAAGTAGTATAGAAATAGTAGCCTCATGACAAGTGCTTAAGGCAAATCAAATTACTCATTTATATTAATATTTGGTGTCCAGTAAAATGGGAAAACTGGTTTGTGCATCATCTGCTGAATGGGAAGAAATGAAATATGGTGAAGAGATAATCCTAGGTAATTTGTGCATTCTGAATAATTTAAGTATTGTACTAACTTTTAAAAATACAATGTTGTGCATGAAGACAAAAATCCGCTACTTTAAATTTAGAAATACTCAAAACATGCTTGTCATAAGCCTTCATGCAAGTGTAAATATACTTCTACTTGGGTACCATCAGAGTATTCAGAGTGGTTATTTTCAAGCATTTTGTAAAATGTTATCGCTGTCATATTCCTTTTGTTTACCCATACACAATGCTGTTTTAAGAGCTGGCACACATTTCTGACAGCTGTATTTGGAAGATTGAGTCATTGCTCTATCTTTCTACATGCTTCGTAGTTTTAAAAAAAGGAGGGACAATATTCAAAGCGAACGATTGCAAGGTTTTTTTAATCATATTTTTCTTTCCATGATAATTTTTGTTTGTTTCTTAATTTATTAACTCTCCTGTTTTCTAGCAACATTCCATAGGCTTCAGTATTATCTGTGAAAACTCTGAAAAGAGAAGCAGGTAGACCAGCAATCATTCTTTCATCAGAGCTTAAGGTAGAAATCTCAGATAGGAAAATGCATTTTCTGCACGTTTTTTAAAATTCAAAAGCAGATCTTGTGATTCTTAGTGAAAGAGAAAGGGCTAGACATAGTTTGTGATTGAGGAAAATTATCAAAAAAATAACTTATGGAAGAAGTTGATAATTTCTTCATGATCTTAATTTTTAAAATTCAATTAGTTTACAAAACCAGTTTAAATAATCAATCTTCTAATCCTTTGCTCTTCTGAAATTATTTGGACCCACACTTCTAAGTAGCCACTAAAGTCCTCTTGTGAGTGTTCAGAAGAAGGTCATCTATATACGAGGGAGCAGCTCTTTATGGACAGGAGGTAGGTAGTGACACCTCCTGTGCTGTTGCCACACGGACCGTGGAGCTATCAAATCTCCTTTAAACTAGAGAATGAAATCTGAAGTTCAATTCCCTGTCTGTTTTCTGATGGGGAGTGGGAGGGATTCAATGTTCTGCCTTTCCCTCTGCCTCCTCTGCCCTGCCCCTTCCCAAACTACCGCTCAGTAGTGGTGGTGATGATGCTGGTTTATTTGATTTTTGTTTTTAATATTGATGTTATTAAGAAATTCCAGACTTAGACAATGTCCTTTTAAGCGCCATATGTATCTGCCTCAGTTCTCATCTGTAACACTTAACCTCCCTTTTGGGTTCCCCAGAAGCTGGAACTCTCTTGTATTTCTTTGTAAATACATTTCTTGCTGGCTCCTGGATTATTTATGTTAAGCTGAAACTGTAGTATCTGCGTAGGGGATGAAGGCATGGTTTTGAAATTGGAACCTTGCAGTGGAACTGCACATAATACCAAGCGCATTGAGTCAGTGTTTAATAACACCGCCTGAAAGGGTTTTTTTTATTTTAAGAATGGTGGGAACTTCCCTTGCTCAGCTGTGCCCTGGGAAACACACCCTGCTTGTTTGGAATAGCCAAGGAGTCACTGATAGCTGCAGGAGGAGCAGTGCTTTCTATGGGTCAGGACATCCAAGGCTGTCTTGCCAACAGAGGTGCAGCTACATGAGCCTGCAGGTCCTAATGTGGGGTGATACGTGTGATTACACTGAAAGGCTGCTCTGTTTAAGGCAATTCTCTATCTGTCTTTTTCTATTAAAGCCCCAACTCTGCAAACGCATCCTTGGAATCAGCTCTAAACTGTACTAATATCTGAGAGCATTTGCTAATTTGTGGGGTCATCTGTCAGGTTTTAGTAGTAGGATGATAGCCTAGTGTTGTTCTTGGGAACTCTGAAAATCTTTGTAGTTGTGCTCTTGCTTTACTGTTATATCCAGGCCACTGGGGTTAAATGTGCCAGGCTACAGTATTTTTTGTCAATGCTCCAGGTTAGAATGCAACCAACTTAGGGATATTTCTCTGCAAAAGAGTATGTTCTATACCAAGACTTTACCATTTCTATCCTGTACCTATATGCCTATTGTGTGTTTGTGTTTATATGCAGATTTTCAAAAATTTAGTACTATTCAGAGTGCTTTGGCTTGTTTATTTCCATGTAGATTGGCAGATTGGTTATTGGACAGAATGGGATCTTATCCACACCTGCTGTTTCGTGTATCATCCGAAAGATCAAAGCTGCTGGTGGAATTATTCTAACAGCTAGCCACAGTCCTGGGGGACCTGGAGGAGAATTTGGAGTCAAATTTGAAGTTGCCAATGGAGGTATGTTTTTTTTTTTACAGGCACTAAAACATTGCATCTTGGTATGCTGAAAATGGTGTATGAGGACAACTAACTGTCTGTAACTGTGTGTTTTTAATTTGCTCTGTTAAAACTGTGAAGAACATAGGCATCTCTTTTCCTTTAAATAATATGTGTATTTGTGTACATGGGTCTGAAAAATAAGCATTAAATGTTCATTGAGGCCCTTGGGTTAGCTAAGATTTCTGTAAACAGCAGAGTTGCCATCTGTTTTTTACAGTCACTTATGTAGCCATCCAGATCACCATAACAGTTCTGATCCTTTTATGAAGGTGCCTCTGAGGGAGCTGTGTTTTCCTCATATTTCTGTATTGCTTGTCTTGGCACTTATTTTAAAGTATGTAATTTCAGAAGTACTCTAAGCAGAATAACTCACTGTCTTGTGTAGAAGAAGGCACTTCTTATGTTCACCCAGGAAGTCACTAGTCTTATCCAGGCAGAGGGTCGTACCATTTTACCACTGCAATTCCGTAATTGAATAGGGGAATTTTTGTATATAGCTGGAGTCTTGTTTTCCAAAATTGACAACTAACACATGTAGGTATGTTATAGGTTCTGTATGTTTCACTTTATAGATCTGTGTACACTCATATAACATAGCTCAGTTATGTTGCTGACGCTTTGTATACCTCACACTTGTAGAGTGCTTTCCAGTTGAAAAAAACGAACTGAAAGTGCTTATAAAATGTTTCTTTCCCCATTTTGAAGGTGGGAGGTGCTCTCTTCCCTAGATGGGGATGCTTTCTCCTTTCTCTCTTGTGTAATTGAAAAATGTGCATGGTTAAATGAGTGTGATTTTATAATAGACTAATAGAATAGACTTGAATCCCAGAGGGATTAAAGGGACTGTGTTAGGTCAGCCAGTAAGAAAGCCAGGGTCACAGCACACATATACCAGAGCCAAACCATTAGATGCATTAGCACTCTATAAACTTTAAAACATCATATGCATCTAAAATCTGGTTGATAAATGGGTAACAGTTGGTGGTGCAGTCTTTCTAGTGTGCTTTGCCTTTTCAAAGAGAATTAAAAAAGGCTATTAAGCTTTACATATGAAACACTCCTCAAACACAGGTCCCAAAGTTTAATTATTTATGTTAATCAGCAGGGCCAAAATAAAAAGTAATTGGTTCGATTTCCAGCTGTGAAAATGTGAGCAAAATATTAGGTAAGGTGTTTGAACTAAGACAGTGTTTAGGCACAGCAGCAAGCTCCGAGGAAAGGTTATTATTGCTCTATATTCTTGCTCAGTTTTGCAGCTCCGGGTCAAGTAGAAGTGGTTTGTCTCTGTAGCAGTAGAAGAGAATGTAGAGTGATGCCGTGGGACCTCCTTAGCTGGAGATATCAGTAGACAATTCATCCATCTATCAAGGAAGATCTGTACCTGATGGCATCCTCACCCTTTGAATGGGTTTGGATTAGATGAGTAAGAAGTAGTTTTGGAAGCTAAATGAAGAGTTAAGTGGCTGGTTTTTATTGTATTAGTTTGGACCATCCTGGTACACTGCATCTGAGATGGAAGACACTAATTTACATGGCAATGCACTGCATATAGCAGTATTGCTAGACAGATGGTCAGTTTGCCTGGAAAAAGCCTTCAAGGACATTTTGGATGAGGAGAGAAAGCACAACAAAAGGAACAAATCAAATAATTTTTAGAGTAGAAGTGTAGCTTTAACGTAATCTGTGCAGTGTCAGATAAGCCGGAAAGGAGTTGCTGCAGTTCACACTCCTTGCAACTCAGACTCAACCTTTGTACTGCATATGGCATAGTTCATATAGTAATTTTCACATCAAGCCTGCAACTTTAATTTAGTTGACAGTAAATTTTTGAAAATAAAGCTGTTTTTCAGGCTTTAGCAATGAAAGTAACTCACAAGTAAGATGTGTTTTCTGTTTCTGAATGACATAACCAATCCAGGTTGTAATTGCTAAGCAATTAAGGGAAGATATTTTGAATTCCAACAAAGATAAATTTCATTCAAGGTAGTGGAGGGAAACTGTGATACAGCACCACTATCAAACTGGTAAGATTTCTAAAAATGGTATTTTTTCTAATTAAATAACGTGAAACACCGAGCTATCTGATCTTCACAGGTATGCATTTGCAGAAAGTCATATGAAGCACCAGAACCTGCTGCTGAAGAACAAGCTTTCCTTTAACAGCTGTGTTGAGAGTCCATGCAGAGTGAAAAAAGGCGGTCTTTGACCACTAAGCCAAACAAATATGACTGTGGTTACCTCATCTTCCCTGCCCCTGGATAATAATTTATTTAAATACTCTATATGAATCAAAATGCGTATGCATAATGCAGTATGCGTAATGCAGTATATTTCCATGTTTAATGTTTTTGAAAAATTTTTTAATTGTTGTAGTGGAACAGTTACCACTGTTTGCTTTTATTTATTCCATTGTAACTCAAATACATTCAGAAAAATGTTTGCTATAGGAAATCTTCATTTAAAAGAAATAAGTCACCACATTATTTTCTGTTATAGGACCTGCTCCAGACATAGTTTCAGAAAAAATCTATCAAATCAGCAAAACCTTGGAGGAATATGCAATTTGTCCTGATCTCAGAGTTGATTTATCACGCCTAGGAAGACAAGAGTTTGATTTGGAGAACAAATTCAAACCTTTCCGAGGTATCAGTGTGTGCTTTAACTCATGCTAAATCCATTAAGTCTTTATTAGTATTGCAGCAGAATTATAATGTGTAATTATACAAGCTGAACTTCAGTTCTTCAAGATGCCTTACTAAAAGTTACCAAAATACAAGGCAGTATAGAATCATAGAATGGTTTGTGGTGGAAAGTACCTTCAGGATCGTCTTGTTCCAACCCTGCTGCTGCTGAAAGGAGACCTTTCATTAGACCAGTTGCTCAGATTTCCATCCAGCCTGGCCTTGAACACTTCCAGGGATGAGGCATCCACAGCTTCTCTGGGCAACCTGTTGAAGTACGTCACCACCCTCACAGTAAATAATTTTTTCCTAAAATCTAATGTAAATCTCTTCTCCTTCAGTTTAAAACTCTTCCCCCATAACACTATTTGTCTGTTTTGAAATTCATTGTATAAGCTCTCTTTTAGGGGGACTCTCTTCTGAGCCTTCTCCATGCTGTATAATCCCAGATCTCTCAGCCTGTCCTCATCAGAGAAGTTCTTTATCCCTCTGATAATATTTTTGGTACTAGCCTGAGCCTGCTTCAACAGGTCCATGTCTTTCTGGTACTGAGAACCCCAGGTCTGATGCAGCACTGCAGGTGGGGTCTCAGCAGAGCAGAGGGGCAGAATCCCCTCCCTGGCCCTGCTGCCCACACTGCTCTGGATGCAGCCCAGGACGCAACTGGCTTTCTGGTCTATGGGCCACATCCAGCTTTTCATTCCCAGGAACCCCCAAAGTCCTTCTCTGCAGGGCTGTTCTCAATGAGTTCTCCTCCCACTTGTACCTGTGTCTGGAGCTGGCCCAGGTGCAACACTTTGTGCTTGGACTTGTTGAACTTCATGAGATCCTCACAGATCCATTTCTCAAGCTTGTCCAGGTCCCTCTGGATGGCATCCCTTCCTTCTGTTGTGTCAGCTGCACTGCTCAGCTTTGTGTCATCTGCAAACCTGCTGAGGGAACACTCAACGTCATTGTTGATGTCATTGGTGAAGATATTGAAGAACACTGGCTGATCCCAAGACAGAGCCCTGAGGAACCCACTCCTCACTGGCCTCCACCTGGACAGAGAGCCATTGACCACAACACTCTGGCTGTGTCCATCCAGCAAACTCCTTTACCATTGGATAGTTCATCCTTGTCTCTCCAATTTGGAGATAAAATGCCATGCGGTACAGTGTCAAAAGACCTTTAAGAAGGCTAGGGAGATGACATTGGTGTGTCATATATCACCTGAAAGATTAAAGCACCTGCTGGAATTGTTCTAACAGATAACCATAGTCCCAGGAAACCTGGAGATTGCAGTGAAGTTTGAGGTTGCTGGTGGAGGTAGGGTTTGGGGTTTTTTAATAAAGCAAAAAGTCTCATCAAGAGACTCCCCCAACCACAAGGAGTCTTTTGTTGATCTGCTTCTTGATTTTTCACCCACAGGGTCTCAGTCTGTTTATGGCTGTTTATCAGAGGCAGCTCTTCACAATCTGACCCTTCCTTAACAATGAGCACAACACCTCCACCCCTCCTTCCCAGCCTGTCTCCTCTGAAAAGCTTGTGGCTCTCAACTGCTGTGCTCCAGTCATACTCATCCCACCATGTTTCTATGATTGCAGTTAGGTCGTAGTTTTCTAGTTGCACCATGGTTTCCAGTTGCTTTTGCTTGTGTCCAATGGTGTGTGCATTTATAGGTGAGTGTTATGTTTGTTTTGCACTTTAGGAATCTGGGTTACAGGCTTTTAAGTGCATCAGGCCTCATCTTTCAGCGAAGTATCTTTGCCAAATTTATGCTTGCTAGTAGTTAAACACCAAACACAAACGTTTTTGTTCTAGGAATGGTTTGCTTGTTGAAGTCTAATTGACAGAAGAGTAAGTGAGACTCAGTTTATTCAATCTTGCTAACACTTTCTGAAAAGTTGTGGGATTTGTAGAACCAGTGACAACAAATGTAAAGGGCCTCCTTAAATACATGTTTAATTTTAGTCATATGAATACTTTTATGCTTACAGTTGATTTTAAATTATCTAACACAGCTGTTCTCTTGAAAGAGTCAAAAACAAATTAAGGGGTCCAGTCATGTATTTCAAACTTAGTGTATATTTCATATATTTCAAATACTGTAAAACTCTATGTGGCCTTAAGAACTTTTCCGCATTCCTGATGCCCTAGCATTAAAGCCATTTTGTTTTCTACCCAAACTTTACATTTTGAGACAATTTACATTTTGTGAAATAAAATTTTTCATTCAAAAAAATCCTTAAATTTTGATTTCGCTGGGGTATTTTATTTTATTGCAAAGAACATGTTTGGCTTTTTTAGGCAAACAAAAAGCAAAGAGAATTCAGCTCGAGCCCCGCTCTGGAATCACAGAATTGCTACAATATTAAATTTTGGTTTTTAAACTGTTTAATCTGTCCAAATAGTATTTTTTAAATGAAAACAAGACAGTCCTCCCCCCAAATATGTATGCAGTTTTTCTGTATATTTTTCTAAGGAAAAATCATTTCCCAATCACGTCTTCCAAGAATACATTAACTAGAGATAGTAGAGCTATCAGGGAGTCCTACAGAGGCAGTGCAATTGGCTTATAAGTGCATGAATAAATACAGTTTACACAGATTTGAATGCAGACTGAAGGTGCAGAAAGAATGAAAATAATCTAAAAAGTAATTTAAGATACTGTCTGATGTATTTGAAACTTCTGCTTTTTCCTCTGTTGTGTGAACTAACTCCTGTGCATCAAGGCTACAGAGGTGTTGGAACAACTGAGGTTGGGTTTGGCAGCAGTTAAAATAATTTTTAGACTTTAATCCTTCATGTGCTTTATCTTCACATGTGTGAGCAGCGCCACCAGAGTAGCCACATTTGTTTATATGTATAAAGCTTAGGGCCTACTAAAATGCTCTTAGGAGCAGGACATAGAAGATACGAAATAATATAATCTTAGTGAGTGTTTAAAACTTTCAGCATATACTTTAGAATTGACTCTTTTTCAAGTGTGTTTTACAGATAGTTTTTCAGCCTTGAGAACCTTTTTTGTTTCTTCAAGCATATTGTCACAATCTATTCTAAGTGTTTTTCTCAGGCTCAAAAAATGTCTGTGCCATTTTCATGTTACTCTAAAGAAGAGCATTAGTATGAGGTCAGTGTTTCTGAGCAAAATTGGATGAGATTCTAAGTAATAATTTAACTTGTAAGTAAGATATTTCAAGGTACTAATTTAACCAGACAAATAGACATTTGTATAACATATGCTTTATAATTTAGTCAAGAAAAGTAATTCATTCCAAGATGACTGAGAAGCATGGCTTTTGACAGTTGTTTGGTTACTGCTTTCATTATGACAGACTTATTTTCATTAATTCATTTTTGTTTAATGTTTTACATCCAAAAGAACTAGAAAAATTGTAGTGCTCTGCTTTTTTGAATTTAAATTTGAAGTTATCAAGACCTTAGCAAAAAACCAGATGTTGTATCTGAGTCTTACTTTGCTAAATCAATGAGATCTACAGTGCAAAAGTTTAGTTTGTTGTCCATCTACAACAAGCTGAACACAGATATTTCTGGTGCTAGAATTTAGAAGAATAGGTCTTATGTCTCCCTTGAAGGAGTGATGCAGATAGATACTGCTGTCAGATAGAAGAATACAACCTCTGGTGTCAACTTGTCATGAACATCTTTTTCCTCTGAGAATAAACCTATTTAGCTTTCAAAGTATTTCAGTGGTTTAGTGAACAATCTATAAAGAGTTTACTTCGATGTGACATACACTCATGAATGTCTTCAGTGAAATAGGAGCTGCCAACTTACATTATCTCTTCAGTCTTTTGGCAGGCAAAACTGTTGATCTTTTCCAGGCTTAAAGCTTGACAGTAGCCCCACTGAAGGCAGCAGACGCCTTAGACTTTTCCTTTGTGAACTTCAAAGCAAAGCAATGTCATACAGGGGTTGTGTGCTCTGACTTTAGTTGACTTGGGTGGAAGAGAGCTGGAAGAAATAACTTCACTTGGGTGAACGGTAGTCACTTTTTTTGTGTGTGTGATTTTTCTAGTGGAAATTGTGGATTCTGTGGAAATCTACCTCAATCTCCTTCGAAGTATTTTTGACTTCAGTGCCATCAGAAACTTGCTGACTGGACCCAATCAGATTAAAATAAGGATTGATGCCATGAATGGAGGTATGAACTTGAGAGCTATTGGAGCAGAATTGTAGGTACACTGAAATAACTTCCCAAAAAAGTTGTACACTGCAATGCTTTCCCGATAACAATACAGCATATAAATGTCAGACTTCTATAGAAGTATAGAAGTTAAGGGTAATAAGAAAGGATTTGAACTGTATAATACCAACAAAGACAATCTTAACAATGGGTTAGATTTCTTACTAGGCAAAGACGTTTATCTTACTCAATTAATAAGTAAAAACATCTGTGTCCAGTAAAAGTTTTCTTTCTGCATTTGTAAGCAAGCAGGACAATGTAATCTTACCATGACAGGGTGGTGAAGTGTATTGCAGTGTCCAGTGACCAAGGAGGTTACAAGGCAGTCTCTACTAAGAGGAAATTATAAATGGTATAAAACTAGTTAAGTCTGAATAAATAAATTAAAGAGTTAGCTGAGACCTCTGTCTCACTAATATTAAAAGTGAGCAAATTTCAGAGTTCTGTGGACAAGTTGAAAGTGTTAGAGAAGGCAGTAAGGGAATCAATGGTGTGCTGATACTAAAAAAATATGAGCTGTGTCACTTGGGGAAACACAGACCAAGATAAGGTCTATTTTAGGCTACATTATGAATATATAAATAGAGATTTCTGCAGATATTGAGTTGAAGGGTAGGAGTCTAAGAAAGACTGTTCAACATTATCTTAAGGAAAACAGATTACATCCAGCAAACCAGGTTTCATTCTCTAATGGGATCACAAAAACAGACCCATAGAAGGAGCTGGATAGACTTAGAAAACTTCTGTAAAGCATTGTATCTAGTACAGCATGATAGTCACTGTTTGAAATACCATAGTGAGTTCCCAGTCAGTGTGAACACACAGTTCACTGTGGCCAAGGATTATAGTCTGCATGTAAGCAGTGTGAGCACCCAGTTTTGCCAGGCTGTGAAAAAGGGCAGATGGTGTCCTTAAGCAATGCAGAGGGAGCAGTGAGGAAGGCACTGCCTCTTGTCATATATCATACTAGAGAGAATGTTACTAAAATACCTAGGAGCTCTCATGTTCAGGTCTGTTACTGACTGCTAAGAATTTTTACATGTTGTCAAAAAGATGCAGAGTCTGTTTACATCACAAACATTTTAAAGGACTTTGTTTGTTTGCTTTTTTTTTTGCAAGGTGACAGAGAATTTGCTTTATGACCTTGCATTTTGGTGGAGAGATGGATATCTATAATTTAAAGTACATGTAGATTAAGTGTATACAAGTGGAATATATTTTTATGCCTGTACACACTGGTAGCTTAACATTGGCAGAAAAAAGAGTGATTTGGCAGGAGTCCACTTTAGATAAGAACCTGAATCATGGTATATTTTACAGAATTAACATCTACATTTTCATGGAAAGAAGTTTCTCACAGTTTTACCTCAGGTCTCAGCTGCTCCAATTAGCAAGATTTGGGAGCAAGGTAGGAGGAGAGAGCAATCACAGTAACCCGTTCACACCTGTGTCAGAGATGCAGAGTACTCAGGCAGTGACCGTTTGGTCACCAAATGCATATAAAATGTATGGTATATAACAGCATATATAAAGGGGGTTTTAGTTGGTCATGTCTTTAACAAAATAAAGAAGTATTTTGGAGTTAGTTTTGAGAAAATTTTAATCTATTCTCTGCATGGTAACAAATGTGGTAAAATTCTTTGGTAGAAAAATCTCTGGCAATTTTCACATGAGTTGGAATCTTAAGGTAGGTGTATTTCCCATATGTATTCACCTACTGTTTACTTTCCTTGTTATTATGTGTTATTTAGACACATAAAATAGTGTTTTATTTTTATTCTACTGAGAAAAACTCCTTTATATGTATGATAATTTCTTCACTTAAAAAAACCCTCTGCATCTTTCAGCATTGGGATTTTCATGTTGAATTGATTATTTTTGTACTGATGAATTACTTACTTTGAGGACAATCACATACTCCTTTGTGAAATAATAGTTTGGGGGTTGTTGCAAGGACACATGTATAGAATTGATAAAAGTATGTTTTGTATGCTGTGTCCACAATGCTGTGAAAAATCTGAATGTCAAGCATACGCTTTTGTGATTGCATGGCAGATTTCTGTTTTCACAGTTATGGGACCCTATGTGAGAAGAATCTTGTGTGATGAATTGGGAGCTCCTGCAAATTCTGCCATCAACTGTATTCCTCTGGAGGATTTTGGTGGACAGCCTCCTGATCCAAATTTAACATATGCAACTGCCTTGCTGGAGGCTATGAAAGGTGGGGAGTATGGATTTGGAGCTGCTTTTGATGCTGATGGGGTAAGTGTTTAGATCTGTCTTGAGGTTCCACTGTAGTTGTTGTTTTGTCTGGGGTCAGATATGGGATGTGTAAGTATAATTTGTCTGCTTTTCAGTAACCCTTTGAAGCTGAAGGTGGTATTACTTTCAGATACAGATGGTAACATTTGCAACCCATAAATCAGACACATATGTTGTAATTTTTCTCTGCAGATGACTGCAAATCAAGCAGAATTTGAAGGCAGGATGAGAATTATTTAAATATCAGGCTGGTTTTGTCTTGTGCTGGTGTAACACTTTTTTCCCTGGTTAGGAACAGACAGCATATAGATGATACAGACTTTTCACAGTAAACAATAACAATGTTAAGTCCTTTTTGATTAGCATCATGAATTAAGGGCTTTTTAGCTAAATAAAGCACTGAATCATAATCTCTGTTTATTTTAATTTTTTAATGTCATATTATCAGCTTAATAAAAAGCAATGTATTACAAAAGAGCTTTCTGCCCTTACAAGGTGGGGGAAAGATTAAAAAGTTCTGAAGAACAAAAGCTGTTTTCTATTCTCAGTAAACACAAAACACTCCCATAATAGTGCGTGTCATTGGCAAAACGATTGTCCTACACAAGCATTCTCTTGGCAGAAACAGAGCTACTGAAGTGACATGTAGGAGGCAGAAGCTAGAAACCGATCCAGAGCTTCGATTTGCATGGCAGGAGGGAGTGGTGGTGTGATAGTGAGATTATAAACCTGCCAGGATGATGCCAGTAAATTTTTCTGCCCAGAGAGGGATGTGAGTAACCCAAAGCCTGTCCTTCTCTCTACCTCCAGCGGATCTAGGAAAAGAAATTCGGTGTTCTCAATACATGGAATTTAGGATGCTATTTTAAATTTCTTTTCTTCTCTAGGACCGCTACATGATCCTTGGCCAAAATGGTTTCTTTGTTAATGCATCAGATTCACTGGCTATAATTGCTGCCAATCTGTCTTGCATTCCATACTTTTGTCAGATGGGTGTCCGAGGATTTGGCAGAAGCATGCCTACCAGCACTGCTCTGGACAAGTAAGATGAAATACTTACTTTTATCACCTTGGTTGTTACATTAGTTATCTCTACTTTTTATTACATAGCAATTCCAAAATTGTGGTGCCTTTTGGTAAGAGCTTCTGATTTTCCCAATCTTTATGTATTTTATTTTTTAAGCTGGTTTCAACAAGATTTTGGTTTTACCTACACTAATTTTTCTCACCTTTACTTGCATTGAAAGAGTTTAATTCAGACTGGAAAATAAGTAAATTAGTAAATCTCATGTACTGATATTTTACTGTATTTTTCAAAAAACGTGTATTATGTTTATTTGTAAATAATGGTTTACAGCCTAATCTGGCAGCCCCTTTTATGAAAGTCATGGAAGTTTATAAAAGGTAACGTAATAATTCAATACAAAACAAATATTCAAAAAATCAAGACCCTCCTCAAACTGATGAAATATGAGCATCTTGTGTTGGCAGCTGAATTTTGAATAAGTTTCATCCAGGCCTAAATTTTTTGTAAATACCAAGACAAGATGATTTCCTATTATTATTTTAATATATTCTGTTTGGAAAAGCATTGACTAAATCAGTTGTGTCTCAGTGCTCATCTGGCTGTGTAGCTTTACTACAAGAGTGATCTGCTGCTCCCCTTAAATGTGCCTAATCAGGAAATAGTAATTTTAAAGTGAAATGTAGGTTGTGTGGAAAGGTTAATTGCTGTATCTACAGTTTGCCTGTTCAGGAAGTTTTGAAATGTTATTAAATTCAGAGGTTGCAGGTCCCTCTAATGATTGACAAGGTCTTTGGGACTATATTCCTTACTTGTGGGTAGATAGTCTAGTTTAAGGAAGTACTGTTAGGTCAGTGTTTGATGTGTTTTGTTTATTCTGTTCAGCAGTCCAAAAATCTCATAGTTGTTATATTGAAACATGATGTAAAATAAGTAGAGTTTGTTTTATATATAAACACCATATTTGCATTTCTGTAAGAGCTGAAGAAACAGAGGCATTTAAATGTTTGTCTGTCTTCTTTTCATAAAGTTTGATAAGTGTGTCAGAAAGCTTGAACTCAAGTCCCCTTCAATAACACTTTGGCTGAATTATATTCTTTGTGATGTTTACTTGACCTTCTGGTGTGAAGATCGTCTCGTGGTGATTACTGCCTTATTTAGTTTTGTGGAGCTAAGCCTGATTATTAAATAAAACTGAGCAACTGATAATGATGGAAGGATGTAAGTATTTTCCCTTCCATTTTTACAAATATTTATTGTTGTGAAGTTTTCAGTCTGTGTCCAGGACACTTGATTGATTTATTTTTTGTTTTATGGTTCTCCTTGTTTTATTGAAGACTTACAAGTTGCATGCTGTCATGTAGTTCAGTGTAGATCATGCAGTTTTCGCACAGATCATGCGGTTCCAAACCCCTCGCCATGGGCAGGGATACCTTACACTAGCTGTGCATCTCAGGCAGTGTGACTGGAGCACTTTGGCTGATGAGGACTGAGGCAAAACTGCCACTGAGTTCCTCAGCCTTTTTTATGTCCTCATAACCAGGTCTCCTGTTTCTTTCTGGAGAGAGTCCACATTTTTCCTAATCTTCCTGTCTTACCCTGCTTATCACAAGTGTACCTGTAGAAACTATTTTTGTTTCTTTTGACATCCCTGGCCAGATTTATTTCTTTGAGGACTATATCTTTCCTAGCCTTATCCCCAGCTACTTGGACAATTCATCTGTGTTCCTCACTGGCTACCTGTCCCTGCTTCTACTCTCTCAAGGCTCTCTTCTTGTGTTTAACTTTGTTCAGGAGCAACTTGTTCATTCACAAAGGCTTCCTGGTGTTTTTGCATTACTTCCTCTCTATTGGGATGCATCTCTGTCAAGCTTGTAGGAGGTGATCCTTGAGTGCTACCCAGATTTCTTGGGCCCTTCTCTCCTCCTGGGCTTTGTCCCATGGCACTCTATTGAGCAGATCCTTGAAGAGACCAAAGCCTGCTCCCATGAAGTTCAGGATGGTGAGCTTGCTGTGTGCTCTCCTCACAGCCCTGAGGCATTCCATCGTTTCATGGTCACTGCATATCACATTCCACACCAGCCCCTCATTGTGGTGAGATCAAGGTTCAGCTTAGGTTCCTTGTTAGCTCCTCTGTAGCTTGGAGAAAAAAAAAAAAATCATCCTTGCACTGCAGGAACTTCCTGGGTTGCAAGTGTCCTGCTGTGTTGTCCCTTCAACAGATACCAGGGTGATTGAAAGCCCCTGTGAACACCAGGGCTTGTGAATGTGAGGCTGCTCCCTCACATTTGATAGAGGACTTTGTCCATTTGGTCTTCCTGGTCAGGTGGCCTGTGGCAGACCCAAGCTCGCTGTTACGTCTCCTGTCACTGCTCTCCCTTTAATCCTGACCCATGACCTCTCCATAGCTCCTTATCTGTCCCTGGGTGGGTGTGTGCGGCCTGACTACGTGGACTAGAACACTGATCCAAGAAACAGTATCGTAGACACCTTCCTTGGAGGTTCACTGAGCTTTGGCATGCTTCTGAACCTTGGTATTAAGAGTGGCTCTCCTGTGGGGGAACTGAGTTAATTCCTGTCCACTTTGCTGCTGTCTTCTGAGGTCTCATGGAGGTCTTTCCTGAAGTCTGTGCTAGACAGCGAATGAAAACCACCTCTTTTTATGGAGTGTCCATATTGTGTGGCCACAGTTTAGCCTACATAATTGAGCTAGAGCTTTCCTTTAGCTCTGTTAAAGAAAAACAAAAATGCACAATAACTTAAAGATTTAGAAAATCTGTTCCTTTATCACTTGTGTGCATGATGTGTTGCTTAAGACTTTTTGAAAGGGCATTATTAAACTTAAAAAGAAGGAAGCAATAATCCAAAGGACTCTAAATGTTGCTCAGAAATATGGCATTAGCGAATGGAGCGGTGAATTACAAGAGAATTCACACAGAATATTTTACCAGTGTTGCATGTGTTTGCTTGAAGTGACTGCTGGAATATACTGGTATGTACTGTAGGGAGAGGATAACACTTGACAGGAAACATCTGCTTTAATATGCTCCAACATCAACAGCATTGTGGCAATACATCTCCAGACTTCAATTCTCTGGCAATACGTACCCTTAGGCTGGTGTTCTTTTTGTTTTGGAGAATGTGAACGTGTGTTCCCTGTTCAAAAAACTATTCTTGTTTCATATCCTTTTATTCTGAGTTATCTGATGCCTGCATAACAGGAAAGGAAATGAAATACTGAGATGTTAGCTAACAGCATACAAAATGAGAATCACAAGGGTGAATAAAAATTGTTTCAGTAGGAAATATGAAGTTGGGTGTGTGTATAAAATAGCAGTCAAGATGGTACTGAAGAAAAGGGTTTCTGAGAGAATACTGCTGTGATTAGCATAATCTGACAGGTTGTTTCTACAGCAAGGTTCTTTCAAAAGCATGTAGCTGCTTTCATTACACTTAACCTGGGCAAAGCTGAGCACCTTACTGGGCTGTACCCCACACTTCACATCTAGGATCCTATTTCCTAGTGCAACTTTGACACATCAGTGTTCTATCTGCTAATTATCTGGTCATCTGGAGACAGTTTGTAAGGGGGGCTGCAGTGACAATAAGCGTTCTGGCTTGTGTAAAGAAATGTCATCTTGTTTTGAAGGGCAGAGATGCTGTGCACTCTGCCCAATCTGCCTTGGGTGCAGGAAGGAGGCTGCCCCTGGCAGCAAGAAACAGTGTGGTTTAGCGTGTGGTCCATTTTGTCTGAGGCACACCAAGAAGCTTTGCTTATGTCATAGAAATATTTAGGTTGAAAAATACCAATAAGATCATGAAGCTCAACCTTTCCCTTTCCCCTTTGATTTCTTCTCTTCTTTTGCAAAGCACTTCCTTTTATTTTTATCTATCTTTGTTCTCTTTCTTACCTTCCACATTCCCATGTTCTTCCCTTGTTCCTCTTATCCCACTTTCTTCCCATTCAGCCATGACCTTACTCTTTTTATCTTTCTTCAGCAGGATAATTCAGTCTCACTCCCTCTTATCTGAAATAGGCTCACTGTGAATTTAAGACATCTCTGTCAAACTGAGTCCAAGTCACATACACGCAGTTTTTAAATTAGATAGAGCAGAAGGACAGTTTGTGTTCTGGAATGCTGCGGAAGGACAACTGCATAAAACCTGCATGAATGTAATTAAATATGTTTGAAACATAATATAAAGTTGGGGAGCACTGTGATGGGAAAGGTGTTTAGGATTTGTAACTTGTAAAGTAACATTGCAATACTAAAAGTGTCTGTATAAATCCTCTGTATACTTGTGTATATAGTAAAAAATGTTATTTTTTTCTGTATCAGCTTTCAAATATGTTCTACAGCTTAATGTTTTATTTACACAGATATGACATGTTTGAGAAGGCTTGTGGAGGAAAATCCTACTATGGTTACAAGACATTAATGTTCTTTCTTTTGCTGTGCCTCTTAGCTTTATTTCTACAAATTGCTTGTAATCTAGCTGCTTTCCTTTTTCCCCTGGATGTTTTTTAAGCAGTGGAGGTGATTTGTCACTGCAAACATTTTCAAAGATATCCTTAGGGAGTTGCCTTAGTCTTTATGTTTTCTTTGATGCTGGATTTGTTATGCTTTACTATGGAGTGGCATATTTGACTGTTGCAAACCCATCATATGCTTAACTATGCAGTGTTTCATTATCCTAGCCTGCACTGGTGAAAACATGCTATAGTCATGACAGGCTACATTTTAAATGTATATGGGGTAAATGTTTATTCTCAACACTTTATAGGACAATAGCAGTTGGAAACTCAAACACTTTTTCAGTGATAGGTAAGAATGAGCATACATCAATCTATTGCATACTGTTGACATTTACAGGAGAGAATTAATCTTGTGTTGTTCAGTGGCTGCTCATGAAGAAAAGGACAGAAAACATGTTGGTGTTCTGTGAAATATCAGTCAAATATTGATATTTCAATCATATCTGAGTATCTGTCTTGTCCTTTATGGATTAATGGCAAGAGAGGCTAAGCGATCCCATGGCTTGCCTTCTTGTATTTGGCACACAGCTTAGCTTTAGGGTCTGAAAGGGATTCCCTGGCCAGTTCTGGGCCTGAAGGCAGGTGTTCCCTGCTGAGAATGGCAGGCTGCAGAGCAGCCTTGCACAACAGCTCTTACACAGAAGTAGTTGGATTCTGGCCTGTGCATGGAGTGGGCTGCTGTAGCTGCTTAGCTTACCATGAGCAGGTTCATGGGTTGTGCAATGTGAAGCTTGCAGGACTGAGTACATAAAGGTGTATTGAAAGCTTTATTCGTGTATGAGGTAAAGATGAGTTGAAAATTATGCAGTGTTCTGTTTCTAATCTTTGGCTGAGAATGAGGTCAGTTTGTCAACCGCAGTTAGATAAAGATTTGGTGCTTGGTGAGAAATAAATATGTTTTGTAACCTTAATTTACTCCTGTTTAGAAGTACGTGTATTTGTAGTTTTCACAAACAAACATACTTTTGTCTAGGCTTAATGTGCTCTATCTGAAAAACTGCCTGAGAAAAAGAAACATTTTGCAAAATGCCTGGAGCAGGCCTTGCAGCATGCAGTAGGTTTCTGGTGGGTAATAGAAAGTCACAGATTTCTTAGTGCATGTCTTGTATCTCATAAAGTATACAGTTACAAATAAACAGCAGGAATTCCTACAAATGTCCTGATAAAAAGTCCAAAAGTGTTTTAATTAAAACAATCTGAGGAATTTTTCTTCAAGTCATTTACAGAAGACTTGTGGCCACTTAAAGGCCCCTTTTCTTTCAAGGTCTTATGCAGTCTTATTATGTGCTTCAACTTAGAAGGGCTCCGTGGTATGTCTGTTCAGCATGTCTGAGCATGTTTTGCCCAGGCTGGAAAGCTTAGCTGGTGTGAACCCAACCTCTCCCATCAAAGGATTTTTTGTCAATGGGTGACCTTCATAGAGAATGCTTCCTGCTGATTTAAAAGAAAACTTTTCTGGCACAGAAATTCAAAACAGTGTGTTTAAAATTCTGCTTCTATGTTTATTAAAGTATAATCTTCTTAGGTTGTTTAGCAATTAAGAGGGCAGTAAATTGTTTTTTTACATTCTGTGTGTTTTGAAGAGGGTCACTATAAGACTGGCAGAGCCAGGGTACTTAAGATTTTTTGAATAAGTTTGAGTCCTGTTAGACTAAATCATACTTTAAGTAATAATCACTTGAATTGTTACATTAATTTTGATGGAGAAGGAATATTATTATCTCATGTTTCCTTTTGTGGGGAAAAAAAGAGGCCTAAAATCTTTCCAACATCAATGATTCTTTGATTCTGTAGTAACAGTCTATACCTATGGCATATTATAGTTTTGTCTTCTTTCTGTATTTTGTCTATGAAACACTGTCATATACTTGTAAAACTACTTTCTTCCTTTCCCTTCACAGACAAGTCCTACAACCAAAACGACCACTTAGGAATTGTCATTCTCTAAAATCTACAGAACAGTTTGAAATTGAGAGAAAGGAAAACTAGTGTAAGCCAGGCAATCTAAATCTAAATAGCATCATTAGGTCTAACCAACCTGATTGCCTGGCTGATAAAGTGATGGAATCTGTTGGTGGGATTAAGATAGTAGATGTTGTTTACTGCCATTTTAGCGAGGCTTTATCCTTGCTAAGGGATATCCTGGTATCCGACTCAGGTCTCTATGATTTGAACGGGTGGAGAGCTAGGTAGGTAAAAGTCTGGTTTGATGCTCAGACTCACGGGCAATTGGTTAATGAACTGGTAAAAAGTGGGGTACTGCTGGGGTCTGTTCTGTGACCTGTCCTGTTTAGCATCTTTGTCAGTGGTCTGAAGGTAGAGGTGGAGGACACTCATACCCAGTTTGTAAATGACACTAAATTGTGTGTGTGGTGCCTGTTGATGTGCTGGGGAGCAGAGCCAGCAGACGTAGAATCATCAAGGTCGGAAGAGATCAGACCAACTGCTCACCTGGCACTGCCACTGTCACCCCTAAACCACTAACCCCATCACCAGATCCAGACACCTCTTGAACATATCCAGGGATAGTGACTCCACCACCTCCATGGGCAACCTATTTCAGGGCCTCACCACTGTAGCAGTGAAAAAATTCTAGTATCTAATCTGAATCTCTGGTATCTTAGTTTAAGGCCATTTCCTTTGTCCTCTCACTGTAGGCACAGTAGAAGAGACCAGCTCCTGCCAAGTAACAACCTCCGTGCAGAGAAATTGTAGAGAGTGATTAGGTCTCTCCCCTGAGCCTTCTCATCTGTAGACTAAACAAACCCAGATGCCTCTGACATTCCTTCTATGACATATTTACTAGATCCTTCATGAGCCTTGTTGCCCTTCTCTGGACACATTCCAGAACCTCAAAGTCCGTTTTGAAGTGAGTGGCCCAAAAATTGACATAGTACTCAAGGTACAGCCTCACCAGTGAGGAATCCAGGATCTCTGTTGTGGTCCTGCTGGCCACACTGTTCTTGATTCAGTCAGGGCAACCTGGACAACTGGCAGGAACGGATGGCAAAGACCTGATGAAATTCAGCTACGACAAACCATGAACCTCAGAGAAGCAGAGCCCAACAGTGATGCAGACTGCAGCAGAGGAACTGAAGAGCAGCTTGCAGAGGCAGGCCAGCATCCTGGGGCCAGTTGTCTGAGAAGCTGTGTGCTCTGGAATCAGAAGAGGCCAGTGACACCCTGGGCTGTATGAATAAGAATGTGGTGCAGAGAGTGGGGGAAGTGATTATTCTCTGCTTATCATGTGTGAAACCACTCCCAGATACTTGGGTTTGGGGGTCCCCACTATAGGAAAAACGTCAGTAAAGTGGAGTGAGTTCAGCATAGGATCACCTACACAGATGGGGGCTGGAGCACAGCCCTAAGATGAGAGGCTGGGGAACTGGGTTTGTTCAGCCCAGAGAAGGATGACTTCTCTGGTGTGACCTAACAACAGCTGCCCATACCTACGGAGTGGCTGCGGAGAGGCTGGAGCCAGGCACTTCTCAGCTGTGCATGGTGGAAGGACAAGAGGCAAAGAAATTTGAAAGAAGCAAGTTGTGTCCAGGGTGTTGGACTAGAAACCTTCAATGGTCACTTCCTATCTAAATTATAGTACTGTGTCCTTGTGAAGAGACCTTTGCTGGAAAGCCCTTACACCACCAAGATTGCTGAGCCTGCACCTTTAGGTTCTTGTAGTTACTATGTAGCAGCAAGGTGTTTTATAGAAAAAAATTATGTTTGCTTATATATATATATATATATATATTTTTTTTTTTTAATATTTTCGTCAAAACGAAGGAATTTCCCATCTGGAGAAACTGCATTGTTTCTATCCTGATCATTTTCTGAGCTATCCTGCTGACTCTGCATGAGATTATGGAAGTAGTATTATAGTATTCGAGAGGTGAAGAAGCAGCTAGGGAGGCAATCAGTAACTTCTGATATGTACCTAAAGCCATTCTTTCTCTATGATTCAGAAAATTCAGAGTACTGGTAACCCAGTTTGAATTGCAGTCAGTACAAAGTTTTATAATACATGTAGTAGATATATTCACATCTGGTTTGCATCTTTGTCAGTGAGCACAGTGAACTGGCTGACCTCACTGAAGTAAGCCAGGAAAGGCTAATGAATATAAGACGTGTACTCCTGAGTTAATGGAGGGTATTTTCCCTGTGCTAAGTTCACAGGATTATTGCATTTCCTGAAAGAGACTATGGATCATGCAAGTTTTTAGTTATGACCGTATTGAGGTACAGCTCACAAGTATCTGCGGAAGAACATAAGGAGAATACCTCTTTATTAAACCTTAAATCATGCCGTATAATAAAGTCTTTGTGACGATTTCTGTAGAATTAGAAAACTTAGAAAGCGTTTTCTCCTTGCCTTCATAGGCCTTTGTATTGCTGAAAAACCTGTGGGTTCTGTATGCAGCAATGACTGGGCAGGACTTGAGACTATGACATAAAAAGTCCCTGTTTAAGGGTGGGGAGGTGAGAAGTCTTTTAACTATTGTTTTTTTCCTTGTTCATGCTTTGGGATTTTTTTTATTTTTCTGTAGTTTGCATTCGTTACAGACCCAGCTGATACTTCACTGTTGCACTAAACGTGAAGTTTTTCCTTAATGAGGTCCACTACTAAAATTCATTTGTGTCATTTTATGCTCGGGTGTGTCTTATATTCTTCGGTAAGTTTCATTTTCCAGGGGCCAGCTTGCTTTAATCCGGCTTTTTGTTTGTTTCTGTTATTTCCTTGCATTAAGAATATTGGTCTCCTGCCTTATTTAGGAAACCATCAACAGGTCAAGCTGTTAACACAGCATACTACAGCATAGCAATGACAGCTGTTTTTCTGTGTGTATATTTGAAAAACTCTGCCTTTGCTCACAGAGCTTAGCTTGTCATGGGTCATGCTGTTGGGAATGTGGCACAGATAGGCTGTCTAATACGAAGTCGTAAAATAATTTTACAGTGACTTTTCTAGAACAAGGTATAATCTTCCTGCTGTTGAGTCATGGCAGAATTTGGAGGTTAAAATGAACTTGGAATTTTTAAAGGAATTGCATTTGTTGTGTAAAAGTTCATAGAATGCTAGAAGTCACCATATCCGATCACTGTGCCTTCTCTTTGTCCTACTGATGAAGAGTTAAGTTACTCTATAGGCACATCAATGCTGAAATAATAATGAGAAGTGGTTCTTGTCTCTCTGCCAGGAAGGGCATGAATAACCCTAGGGATTACTGCAACACATCTGGAGAGCATGGCTGCATGCTTTCCAGCTGGTTGGGCTTTTCTTCATTACTACTGTGAACTCTGCAATCAAACCTCATTCTCTGTGGATATGCAGTACTTATGTGTGTAATTTGACACTGGAAGAGGCTTTCCAGGGAAGTGGTTGTGGCACAAAGTCTGTCAGAGTTCAAGGAGCATCTGCACAATGATCTCAGTCATATAGTTAGTTGTTAGGTCATCATGTGAGGAGCAGGGGGTTGGACTTGGTGATCCTTATGGGTCCCTTCCAACTTGAGATATTTTACGATTCTAATTTAATCTCACAAGGACTCTGAATACTATGCCAGCTGTTCTTAATATGTGAAAGACAAAATTCTGTTGAGGTATGTTGCTGCCAAAGCACATCTCTCTCCAATTATACTCACAGAAATGTGTGTGTTTGCTAGTTGTCTGCAGCAAAGCAGCTTTTGTCTCTTGCCTTAGCCTTACTTCTAGCCCAGCCATAGCTGAATACTGTATATGTTAACAGCTGTTTCTAATCGTTCTATTAGAGCTTGTGTGAAAAGGACAATGAGGTTTTCACAAGGCATGGAGTCACAGGCATGCTATCCTGAAGGCTATACTTCCTTTGGGAGCTGACTCTTGAAACATTTGCAGAAGAGGGTGCGAAGTTATGCATTTTGGATCTGAATCTCAAACTGATGACTGAAGCAACATGAGACAGCATTTGGTGTGGAACATCATGATGAGTACACCTGTTAACATCCCACACACTGAGGAACACAGCCTCCTAATAAAAAAGAGTTACACAGACTGCATCTTGTGCAAAGCTTTCCAGTACATTTGTAACCAAGAGAAACAGCTGGAAACATTAGTTGCTGCAATACATTTTGTTCGAAGTTGTCAGACTTACAAGTTTGGGTTTGTGGAAAGGTTCATTTCAAAGGCAATTAATGGCATTTTCACAAACTTGCATATTTTACATGGAGGAGTGTTTTACTTAAGTTAAAGAGAATGTATGTTGCCCATATATATTGTTTGTGACTATAATGCATAAACAGTTTTTATGTTTGCATTTTTTATCCTAATTGGTTTGGCTGGGAACCCAGTGAGAATTTTGGTGTTTTCATCACTTTTATCAATTATATCATTCAAGTTTATGAGAAGAAGTATGGGCTTTGTTGTTGAAGAAAATTACTATGGTCTTGCTGTCCAAGTAGCATTTATCACCGCTAAAGCAACATCATGAGGTTGCCAGAATATTACAGAGTGAACTAAAATTTCCTTAAAAGATTGCTCTTTTTTGTTTATTTAGTTAGGTACTATGTATCTGAGGTGCTGTATGTGTAGATTGTTTGACTGGCTTGCAGGGTCTTTCTGTGATTTCAGAGAGGAATGATACAGATATAGCAAATGTCTCCGTATACACTTACTGCTGAGTTGTATTGGGAAATTAGCTTAGTCACATTGTAGCTCTGTTTGTAAATTGTAGAATTAAGTTCCTTAGGATATGCTCCTGCCTGGCTGATCACTGAGAGCTGGCATAGTCTTGCTTTATCTCTGCAATCATCCAGTGTCATATTTTTCTCAGTTTCCTTCCTCCCAAGTGCAGATGGATTTCTTAGAGAAAATGGAACATGATGGGACCGTAAGGATAACTCCTTTGTGGGCCAGTCAGCATTGGTTGTCAGCCCTTGGGCAGTGCTCCACACCAGCTCTCCACCAGAATCAAGAGCTGATTCTACACCCCTGATAGTTAACAGAATATTGAGTAGATTGTTCTTCAGAGACACAAGAAATTGTTGTCTAAAATCAAATGAATGTGGTCGCGGGAACACTGCTGTGAGCTTATAGATTTCTAAGAGTACTTTCTCTTGTTCAAATGTGTCAGCTACCTATCAGGTATAACTAAAGCTCTATCCACTTCTTGTTTTTCAAATCTCTGCACAAATAGGGTTTGTTTTTCTCCTCCATCATTTAGAAATGCTCAAGATGATTGGTTTATTCTTGCTTTTGCTGATTAGAGGATTTTACTTATGTTGTTACCAGTCTATGAGCTGTATGCTCCTTGTCCAGTTTCAACCTGACTTAGCGTCTTCGCAGAAATTGTCTTTGTGGTGGGTATCACTCAGCCAGAATAATTAGAGAGCTAATTAAGGTTCTTGTAACTCACTGAAATGATGTATTAGTAGATTGTCCTGCTGAGTTTACTGTAATGATACTGATCTGCAGCTTGAGCTAACCCATCAGACCCTTCCATTTCTGTCCTTACAGTCATCATTAAAAGTAGGATGTATCAAGGCCCACTTGTCATATTTTTCAGAGAACTTTGTTATTTTTATCAAATCAGTCAATTCTTTGTTTCATTGGGAAGAGTTGTGGAAAGCCTGGCAGTGACTTATCTAGAAATTCTTCAAATGAATAATTCAGAACATTAAATGTTATTACTGATGAATAGATGAGTCTTGGCAGTGTCTAAGTGTTCAGCATGTTTAGCATGTCTAAGAGTATTACCATACCTGAGGCAAAATGGGCAAGGAGTCTACTGTGTTTCTCCTATGCCAGTTGTTCATCCCCCAGAGCTGTATTACGTGTTTCTTTTTTAATTACTTATCTTTAAATCTTCTATACCTTGCCCCATGGCTTGGGAGAGTGCTGAAAGGTCACCCCAAGTTAGTGGAATCTATGTGGGCAGAGTCTCAGTGAAAGAAATTAATTTCTTAATATTCACTAGCTGTTTATTCTAGAAGATCTGACAAATTGGCCTTCCTCCTGTAAGCTTTGAAGTCCATCTCAGCTACAATTAGCTTAGTAGTGATGACTCATACTTTGTCAAGCGAATTGGTTGATGGACTTCAAGTGCGGTGTTAGAGTTTTTCCTCTAGAAGATAGAATTTTCCTGTTGGTACTTCTGTTTAAGGACAAAGGAGTGTCTAGGCAGGAGGAACCCATGCAATCTGTAGTCCAGGCACAGATAAACCTCTCATCTAGGTTTAGTTATACTGCAGAATCATTTGGCTTCTTTACACAGTCTGCTGACAGTAGATTAAAAACAATCATGAGAAATCAGAAGCAAGAGGATGAACACATCCATTTTGTACTTTGAAATTGCTTCTTCCCTCCTTTTTAAACAATAAACCTTCCACCTTATTTTTATTTACACAGACCTAATCACCTTGGCATAATTTTTTTCCCCTCTTCACAAGGAGTAGTATTTCTGTCGGTAAGGTGCTGAATTTGTTAGCAGATTTTTTGGAAAAGGCACTTACAGTCCACATAACTAATCTTGCTTTATAATGGGTGTTTAATACTCAGTGAAACAAAGTAGTTGACATTCTCCTCTTGGTACCAGTTCAGCAAAATAATTAGGCACATTTTACTTTTTGGGTTCATGAGAACCCCTAGAGATTTGAAGGGAAATAAGAAAACCTTTTGTAAAAGTTTATTTAAAAAAAAAAAAAGTGGATGGAGAATAAAGAAAAAAAAGAGGATCTAAATGAAAGTACTGGTTTTTCTATTACTTGTTTGTTTTTTATATTCATCCATTTTATTTTGTACTCATTTCTTTCTGGCACTGAACTCCTGTATAAAACACTTACTGTCCTATAAAGGAGAATTTGAAGCTGTGCTGTGGCTGAGTCAGCATCCCCCAGCACCAACCTCCTAGGTTGCATCTCTTTATAAATCTCAGTGTGGGTGGCATGCTGGAGCTGGGCCAGAAGAACATAAGACGCTGAAGGGGAAGAGTGCTGAAGAACACAACTCAGAAGATGGGGTTTCATGTCTACAGACAGTGCAGTAGTGTGAAATCGTGTAAAGCTTCAGAATGTGAACATTCTGAACGCTGCTGCAGTTAAGGAAGATACAGATTCAGCCAAGCCTGAATTGCAACTTCTTCACACAGTGTGGTGTTTTTTGTGGAAGCCTGGATAAGCCTATATGTCTACATGCAGGGCAGTGCAAAGATAATCTGCAGAGTCCCACTGCCTGTGTGTTTGTGCCAGCAAAGCACCAAACCTGGCCTGTGAAGGAGGCCAGCCAACAGGGGCACAGTGCCACGCTGATGTACCCAGGCTGCTTCCTGCTTAGCAGATAGCTCCTTCACCCTGAGCTTACAGGTACCCACACCATGCTCCCTTGCTCAGTGTAGCTTTTATTATTCACCTTCAGAGGTGCCCCAAGTGCGCGAGTATCCAGCAGGACTTAAATCACTAGTCCTCCCAAAAAGATTTTGGCTATGAACTTTGAAGGCCTGCCCCTGAGAAATGCTGCACACTTTTTCCTAGTCTCTTTTCTTGCTCGTTCTCATCTTGTCATGTCTGTGTTTTCCCACACACACAGCAGAAAAGAACACTATTATAAATACCATACTTAAAATAAACACTTGCTCTTAGCTAACTCAGATACAGGTATTCAGGTTGACAGCCTGGGTTACTTCTAAACAGTGGATTAGTTATGAATTTTATCATTCAGTGGAAGAGAAAGAAGAGATAAGTGTTGGTAGTGTGATAAGTTCAAGAGGATAAACATATTAATTAATAATTAAGTTTGGAAATAGAATTTTACAATCAACTTATTCCTAGTAAAAGGCAACTAAGAGTCATTTCTAGCAGTTAAAAGTGAATTCACTTAAGATCTAATTTCATTGTAATGAGAGTACACATATTTCATCTTAAATTAAGGGTTTTGCATTATGGTTAAATTAACTTTTCTTTAAGAAAAAGGCAAGGATATTGGGTTTTTGCTTGACCTAACAATGTACATACAGATGAGCGGGACAGTGCTCCTTGGTAACTCTAGTCATAGCAAACACCACCTAAGACAGTATTTATTCAATTAAGTTTTATTATTATTGTACCAAAGGCTGTTATCCAGGAGTTGCATCCATTTCTGATTCCCTTTTGGAAGATCTGCTCCATGCTAAAATCTGTGTTGTGATTTTTTTTTTTTTTAAAGCTGATAAAAGAGGTTTAGATTGTGATTTTCTTTATTTTCTGGAGACTGCAAGGAATTGCATGTTTTGTCATCTGACTTACTGTGCTTTCATGCTGATAGTTGTATCCATACCATAATAGTCTGACTGAGCAGACTATTATGCAGACTTATTGGTCAGTTTCATGTCTGAAGTAAGGAGCTTGTCATAAAATCCATGGTGGGATTTTTTAAAGGCTGAATTTCCTCAGAAGGAGGGATAGTTCTCAATTTCTATATGTACAAACTTCAATAAAATTGAATTAAACATTTAACTCTTCAGAGAACTGTTTTCTCCTATGGAATCCTATTGCTAGAACTCTGTATTATCATTTGACTTACAAGCCAAAGTTGTACTTAAGGCCTTAAAACCTGTATGAGGCCCACATATGAGGACTCCACCAGTGTACCTTCCTAAAAGTGATTTAACATTCTTTAATGGCCCATAGTACTCCCAAATTTGAGGTGGTAATAGTCTCACTATAACATTTATGTAACTTGCATGCACCTGATAGTTTTAACTCTGACAGTAATTTCATATTTTCATCACTACAACAATAACCTATTTGCAGCACCTGAAAGTGTGGGGTGATAAATCCCAGCTTTGCATGCCATCTGCTTAATTTATTTTTTAAAGGTGTATTTAAAATCCCTGTTCACCAGTGAGTTCTGCATCAGTGGCAGTTCACTCCATCACAGATTAGTGAGACTAGGCTAGAGTACAGAATCCATAAAAAGTATCCTTGCACCTCCTGCCCATAGTGGACAGGATTATCACATTAGTTTTGAAGGCAGAGGCAGTCTCAGTAAGGAGCTGTGCTGGCTATTTTTACTTTGACCACTTAACTCCCTGAGGAGTAGGGAAGGGGCATTGGCTTTCTGCAGTCCTTTCTCAGAGATTCGAAGTAGAGCTGTTCTGCAGCTGTTGGCCTGATTACAAGTGCATTTCAGTTCTGCAGTGCTCCCCTGGCTCTGTATCTGACTATGCAGTTAGGCATATGAATTTACTTCTACCCTCTGGGATAGAATCGGAAAGGTACCTGTGGGGATTGGGACACTAATTAGTTTTCTATTACTTTGTAAAGTTTCTCAAGTACTTTTGAGAGTGTTGCTTTTTTGTATGTAGCGCAAGGTGCTCGTAACATTCGACTAAGGTGCTGGAGAGCCTGTGTAGGAAAGTTCAGTGGTGCGAAATACGGAGCTGTGTGTTCACATCATGACCTACAGGTGGCAACAAGGAATATGATTGACTGCAAGGCCTTACTCTGGGTGTTTGGGAGCCTGAGCTCCGTGATGAGTGCTTTAATCGTCCGTGTGATGGTACAAGTCCACTCTAAAGGAAAACAGATGAAATCCAGTGAACTTCGAGGGGCCAAAGGGAGGTACTAAGTTTAAAGCCAAGTGTCTGACTTTCCGTACAATATTCCTTGGATATGGTGGTGATTGTGCTGAACATGAGTTCCATGTAGCTCAGTTTCTCGTATGCATATGTGGTATTACAAGAGATGAGCCAGGTAGATTGTATTCATGGATTTATTAGCTAAACTGAGCAAAGGAGAAGCATTACTGGACCCGGACTAGTTCAGATCAGCTCATTAGAGAGGTTAAGATCAGAGACTGACTGGAATGTTGCGACCATGCCTGGGTTGAGTTCATTATTGCAAGGAACATGGGCCTGGCAAGGAACATAGTCTGGATGCTGAGTTTTAGAAAAGCAAACTTCCAGTTGTTTAAAGAATTAGTGAATGTGATCCCCTGGGAAACTGTCCTTAAGGACCGAAGAGCAGACCATAGCTGGCAACTCTTTAAGTAAGATCACTTTTCTATGAGAACAAGAGCTTTCCATCCCTGTGTTTAGAAAATCAACAAGGGCAGGACAGAAACTGGCATGGCTGAGCAAGGATCTGCTTCTCAAACTGAAGAGTAAGAAGGAAGCACATAGACGATAAAGCAAGACAGGTGACCTGGGGAGAGTATAGAGATACAGGTTGGATGTGTAAGGATGGGTCAGGAAAGCTAAGGCACAGATGGAATGGGACTTGACAAGGGATGTGAAGAATAACAAGAAAGGATTCTGTAAGTAAAGAAAAGGAAGGCCAGAAAATAAAGGCTGTGATAAATGAGGAGGAAGAATGGTGAAAACAAAAATGGCAAAGTCTGAGGTACTCAATGAGTTCTTCACCTCCTTCGCTAGCAGTCAGGCTTTCCACATCTTTCAAGTCCCTGAACCTCCAGGTGAGGCCTGGGGGAGTGAAGGTCTTGTCATTGGCAGTGAAGAGCAGGTATGAGACCACTTGATGAAACTAAGTAGGCAGTAGTCTGTAAGGCCTGATGAGATGCACTCCAGGGCCCTGAGGGAATTAGATTATATTCTTGCCAAACCATTTTCTGTCATATTTGAAAAGTTAACCATGGTCAGGAAATGTCCCTGGAGACTAGAAAAAGGGAAACATCACTCCTGTTTTTAAAAAGGGGAGAAAGGAAGTCTGGGAACTACAAACTGATGAGCCTCCCCTCTGTGCCTGGGAAGATCATGGGGCAGATCCTCATGGAAGCAGTGCTAAGGAGGTGATTCAAGGCAGCCGGCACAGCTTTAGCAAGGACAAGCTGTTCCTGACCAGCCTGGTGGTCCTGTCTGATGGAGTGTCTGCAATGGCTGACAAGGGAAGACTGACAGATGTAATATAGGTAGGTTTGTATTGTGTCTCTGACTTGGTCCCACATGGCATCATAGAGAGGAGTGGCCAGCAGGATCAGAGAGGGGATTCTGCCATTGTGAGACCCCACTTGCAGTGCGCATCCAGTTCTGGGGTCCTGAGCATGAGAAAGGTGTGGACCTGTTGCAGCAGGTCCAAAAGAGGACCGTGAAGATAATCAGAAGTCTGAAGCTCCTCTCCTTTGAGGACAGGCTGAGAGACCAGTGGTTGTTCAGTGTGGAGAAGAGAAGGTTGTGGGGAGACCTCAGGGGGGGCTTTTCTGTACCTAAGGAGGGCTTATGAAAAGATGGAGAGCAGCCTTTCACATGTGCACATAGTGCATAGGACAAGCGGGAATGTTTTCAAACTATAATATGAGAGATTTAGATTAGGGTATTAGGAAACATTCTTCACTGTGAGGGTACTCAGGCACTGAAACAGGTTGCTTGGAGAAGTTGTGGCCAGCCCATCCCTAGAAGTGTCCAAGGCTGGGTTGGATTGGGCTACAAACAATGTGATCTTGTGGGTGGCATCTTTGCCCATGGCCTCTAGTTCCATCCTTACCATGATCATCTTCAAGGTCACTTGCAATCCAGCTCATCCTATAGTTCTGTGACTGTTATTCTATGACTTTGCCTTTCTGGTAGGGCAGTTTTTAGTTTTTGCTGTTGAAAGATTTAAAGAACAAAGAAAAGCCAGTGTGAGACTGAGAGGCAGGAGAAAATATTGGAACAGTTTATGGGCACAGGTTGTGTTACATGAATGCCAGGAGGCTCCGTTGACAGAAAGCTAATTCACATAGGGATGATTAGAATTTATTGATCATTTCTACAATTATTAGCAATCCATTATTTAGGACTACAGTCAGGGAAGAGAAAATCCACCTGAAGTCGCCAGCTGTCAAGACAGAAACTACCCCTGAACATCAGAGCTTCATTCAGCATGTCTTTATTCCACCTGTGTACATACTTTAGTTAAAACATTGCAGGAGTTGGGAGGAAGGAAAACAAAATAAGTCCTAACTTTTTTAGGTGCTTCATAGTTTAAGTGTCTCCAGATGCTTTTTCTTTATTGATTTCTTTTAATGTGATAGTTCTCTGTGAGATGTAGCATACTAGAAAACAAAAAGTAAGGGAACTTGTCTACTACCTATTTTTTTCTCTGCCTTAGGGTCTTGACAGCTCCCTGCCAGATATGACAGCTTACATCTTATCTTAGTGATGTGTCCTGGTTATCTGTGTTGTGTGCAAGGGCTTAGCATTCCACTGCTTTTCGCTTAATAAATTAAACACTGGGAAAGAGTAACACTGTAATACTTGACCATATAAGGGAGGTGACTGTTTCAGTTCTGCTCCTTGCATAATATGCAGTTGAAGCCTTTTAAGGGAAGGTGGTGCAGAGTGAAAACATCCAGAAGCAGAACATCTATTTCATGTTATAGTTGGTGCCAGTGCTCCTTCTGTCATTGCTACTACTGTGAATTTCTCACAATCTATTGCAGTTGCATAGATAAAAAGTGAAGATGGGACTAAAAAAAAATTACAACCATTTGGTTCATGATCCTTGCATCTTAAGAAATAAGAATGATGAGAGAACTGACCAAAAGTGAGAATTATTAGACTTCAGAAGCTGAAGAATGAAGCAAAGAGCTCTCCAACATCAGGAAGAAGGGACCAAAGAGAGAACAAGTGGAAATACCATGCAGTGAAAATAGGGTAGGGACTCAGTGACTAATCAGGCAATGAATATGGTGTCAAGAAAGTTTAAAAATAGGTGTTTGTTGCAGAAGAAATTTTAATGTTGTAGAGAGGGCTCCAAAAGAATGAAACCATTAAATTTTGGGTCTGGTTGCAAGTACACTTAAGAAAAATTCTGTAGTATATGGTTAGAAAACAGCCAACCCATTATCTTTAATAAAGGGATAGCAAAATTGATGAAGGCAAACATAAACTACTTGTGTTGACCTCAGAAGTGTCCAGTGTGTTAAAAAAAGATCCAAGCAACTCAGGCAATAAAATATCAAATACAAAGATTTGTAGGCTAAGGTTAGACTATGTGAAGACTTATTTTTAGCTAGAGAAATTATCTTCTTGATAAATCAGATGCAAGTCCCTCATTGAGATATTTTTAATTATTTGCATGAAGCAAAACTACAGAAATGGAAAGAAAAACAATTTTTCTTAGTTTCAGTCAAATAATAGTCTGTCTGAAATAAAATATGTTTTGAGACCTGAGGTCAAATGAGGCTATTATCAACTGGAGATTAGATAACACAGACTACTTCAGTGGCTAAGCAGAGATTTAGAAGACCTAGTGAGAAACCTTTTCCTTCTATAGCCATAGTAGCTCTGGAAGAAGCCATTACAGGTTTGTTCTCTCATGGAGTGCTACTACAACACGCTGTCTTTCAGGGGCCGACATCTGTCCCACAAATTCTTTCGATTCCTGATCGTTAGTGTCTGTCAGTGCTTACCTTTCTGCAGAGTAAGACTTGTTGTTCTCTGAATTACAGCACCTTTTTTTACCTCAATGCTGGCACCATAGAGAGGAGCAGGATTGAAAATAAATGTATCCATGGAACACCTGTCAGTGTTTTGAAGCCTGTTAACCTGGGGGCCTATAAGCATCTTTCACATGTCAGCTAATACCTACAGGTGGTGGAGGGTGAGAGACAAGGACATGCTGTAGCTGCTTTTCTGGTATTTCTTTCATTTATACCTATTTCTTCCTCCAGGTTCAGACTCCAGAATGAAAGTGATGCTGTCGTTTACCCTAGACAGCATTTCACCTACAACACAAAACTCTAGCCAGTCTTTATGAGTTCATGAGACCTCTCACAGAAAGCCCTTCCCCCAGTGTTGTGACCTTTATCTTTGTGATGAACAGGCATCACAACTTTGGCAGGATGATTCTGGCTGATCGACTGATCTATTCTGGGAAGTTATAAGAGTTTCACTGGCACAAGAAAGTCAGTTTGCTGCAGGCTGTTGTATTTGAATTATTTATATTCATCAGGATGTTTTTGTGGCATTGTAGAGATTAGGTTGGAGAAAACTTCCTCCTGACTCTTGTTAATATAAGTCAAGGTAATTCTGCTGGTGTCAGAGGTGTTTTGCTAGTGCAAAACCATCATGTCTGGAGATACTTCCAAGGATCACTTTGTTTTATTAGCCTATCTGTTAAAAATAGTCTGTTGTTTCTATTGAAAACTGAAAGAAGGTTATCATAAGAATCTTTAATACTTTTTAATAAAAGAACATTTTTTTTAAAAGGGAAAGTTATTTTTTTACACAGTTTAGCAGGCTAATATTTTTAGAATTCCAGGGAAGATGATCTGGTCTATCAAGAGTCCTGTACAGTCTGTTTCCCTGGTTAGGCTACATGTAGACGTCTATGAAGTATAAGGACCTGGGATATTCAGATGTAAAGCTGTGCAATAAGTAGTCCAGTTGCCAGGTAAAGTCTTCCACATAAGACTGTTAGATCTTTCAGGAGTAATATTAGAACTAGCTGTTATATTTTTTTTTTTCTGTCAGGAAATTTTTAAAAATTCTAATCTTTATTAGAAGGATATACTTATGTTCACTATTACTTTTCTTATGAGCTGGCTAGCTCATGCGTAAGTGAGACTTATTATAGATTTCAAGAATTGGCTTCACATTTTTGTTTTGGTACTAACTTTCTACTAACTAACTACTAACTAACTTTCCAATAATTCTGTTTTCTGGAGGTGAAATAACTCAAACTGCTTTTCAGGGTTGCATTGGATACATTTCCGAATGTTTGAATAAAAAGTGGGCAGTCAGTATAGGTAGTGTGGCTCTAGCTCTTCAAAAAAAATGACAGTGAAACTGAAACATTAGGAGAGTAA
The DNA here is from genome assembly GCA_013398595.1 of Tychaedon coryphoeus. NCBI lineage: Eukaryota > Metazoa > Chordata > Aves > Passeriformes > Muscicapidae > Tychaedon > Tychaedon coryphoeus. The sequence goes on along the minus strand of WBND01000430.1, from coordinate 219,934 downwards.
ATTTAATTATGAAACTGTACAAGTATTTATATTCCTATTTTCTTTCATTTTGTTATCTCCACATTTAAAAGCATCTGCTCCTGCTTTTTTTTTTTAATTCACAAAGTATCGGTTTAAACAACGTGTGTGATTGCAAAAAGTACTGTTCACTCTTCTTGGATTTAGCTTTTCCTCTTTAATTAGTATTTCAGTATCCTGGGAACATAAGTGCTATTAGTTCTGATATGGGCAGACTAACTAAGGTTTTTCTAAGGTTATAACTAAGGTTACCTTTCAGTTTGGTTCCAAATGTAAATACTCTGTTTCCTAGTCTAGCAGGAGGTAATTACTACACACAGACAGAAGAAACTTTGCTGTATAATCTCCTTGATGTTGTGAGCGCTTACACTAAAAGAAGGCAAGCAAGAGTAGTGTTTGGAGTCATTCCCATTAAATGTCCAAGATGACAAGAACCAGAATGTCTAAGGTTTGTTGTCTTCTTTCAGCATAGTTCATATTCATGGAACATGTAAACACAGGTATATCAACTGTGTGGTTAGACGTAAATAGAATGCCTTTACTTCAGAAAGACTGGGGAAATAAACCTATTTATAGGGCATTTTTTTACCAGTTTTTATTTTGAATTGCTCTGGAAGTATATTCTATCCATTAAGTCAGGCCTTTTAGCTGCCAGTACCTACAACATGAAAGCTCAGAGCCCTTACAGGTGAACTGCTGCATCAGTATCTTGATGATATATTGTACGTATATAAGGATATATAAAATTTACTGTGCTGTCTGAGACCTCTTCAAGATATAAACCACTTGCAGTACCAGTTCCAAGACTCATTTCTTGAGAGAAGTAGTATCCTCTCTCATCAAGAGATCTCATGCAAACAAAATTCTTTATATTTACTTGACTTTACATTTCTAACTCCCCAGATTGAAGGATTCTAGTGTAAGTATACAGAAAGAAGAGAAACTTAAAAAACTGTACATACATAGTCTTGGTTGAACTGTCCTGTGAAGTTACATTTCTAAAAACATTGTAAAATGTAACTAATGGACCTGTGATTTGTTAGAGATAAAAATCCTTACTGTGACTCATCAGCAGTTCTTGAGGAGTTGCAAGTTCCTGAAACCCTTATCCTCAGCATTTATTTGCTGAGCATCTATCAAACCTGTCAGGAAGCCATATGCTCCATTAAATGGTGGTGGAAATGTTCAATTCAGCAGTACACAGAAACTACTTTCCAAATTTTGGTCCACAGGGGTTCTGCCAGTCTTAACTAGAACTTCTTTAAAAAGAAATTTGGCTTCTTGCTGTAGCAGTGATTGAAAGCTCTGATTTAGGAATTCTGCCTATAAAAAAGCAGACTGGTAAATATAAAGTGGGAAAAAAAAGTTTTGGTGAAATGAAGATTATTTTTTTTTCACTTTTTCTCTACTGAAGTAATACCCAGTCATATTTTTAGTTTAGAAAGTTGTAGATGTAGGAGCATTAAAAATCCCTCCCCTTTCCTGCATCTAATCTCTCTTTTCCCTGGCTTTGAAGATCTAGTAATTTCACCATCACATAATAGTTTCCTTCCTCTGAGGGTGTTTTCCTGTATTTTGTGTGATTATGTGTTTGATCTAATGCAGCATATTATTTCTCAGAATCTGCAGCTTTGAGAATTTTTGCAGCCTCCCATGAGAACCCACCCTCATGTTTTCTGGGGTGATTTTTCACCATGAATGTCTATAGGCTGCATAAAGGCACATTGTGCATTTATTGAGACTTCCAGTGGTGACTCTTTATTTTAAAAAAATGTCAGTAAAAAAGGCATATGCTTCATTTTCCGTGTACTTCTTTCTGTGTTGAAGTCTTAAGAGCCAGAAACAGCAGCAATAAAAGAAGTTACAACCTGTCGTATTTCTACTATAAAATATGCATACTGTAAACTCTGTACAAAGAGAGCCCACGTGCCAACAGAAACAACATTTGTACTTTCATTGCTGTTCTAGTGCATAGAACTTTTTGAAACAGCTACAGGCTCTGCTTTAGTGGTGGTTGGGGTAAGTTCATCCTAGGCTATTTGTTCCCCAGCTAGAGGAATATGGAAAAGTAAATGGGAAAGAATTTCCTTCTCCAAAAACTGTACCAGGATATGGGAACATTTCTGCAAGCAAACATATTCCAGCTGTATTGTTCGGCTACCTTAACAGAATTGGTTTTGCTCTTCCAGCCTGTTAGGTATTGCCTTTTTTGTATTATGTTCTCTTTTTTTGGCAGTGCAGTCCTATTTTCAACCTGAAGTTATTGTCACACACAGAATAAATTCTTTTATGTTCTTGATTTTTTGAAGTGCCAGACGGAAACCTGTTCAGCTGGGCCCTGTGAAACCTCCTTTATGGAGGGTCAGTAATATATGTAGTGCTGTACAAACACAAGGAGATATGTACCCACCCCTACCTCTAAACTAGAGGTATGAAATCCAAGCTTAGGATTAAAAATTTTGTTAATAATCTTTTTCCTCATGTACATTTTTGGCTCTTTTCAAATAAATATCAGCAATTCTTACTCTATCTAATTTAAAAATCACTCAGTTTAGATGTAATATATAAATAAAAAAAATGAATACCTAGGCTGAATAGGAGAGAACTTAGAGAATGGATATTCATACATAAAAGAAAAGTTGGTTTGGAGACTACATTACAGTGCAGGCTAACAGTGTAAAAATTTCAGAGAATACTTAAGGGCTGAACTGTTGTGCCACCACTCAGCGTGGTGAATGGAACTAAGTCCATTTGGTGGCTGGTCACTAGTAGTGTTCCCTAGGGGACTCAGTACTGGTGCTGGTCCTGTTTAACATCTTCATCAATCATTTGAATGAGGGGATAGAAGTCAGTTCAGTAAATTCACACATACCACCACGAGGCGGGAGTGTTGATGTGCTGGAGGGCAGGAAGGCTCTGCAGAGGGATCTGGGCAGGCTGGATCATGGCCCAGGGCCAGTGGTGTGAGGCTCAACAAGGCCAGTGCTGGCTCCTGCCCTTGGGTCACAACAGCCCCAGGCAGTGCCACA
>WBND01000430.1:181219-212782 GCA_013398595.1 Tychaedon coryphoeus | reverse complement strand
CAGGCAAAAAAATTACCCTGACTTCTCTCTTCATTTGCCATTGACTTTTTTCTTTGCTTGTGTCTTTCTGTGAGGCCATGAAACAATTGCCTGCTGTACTATAGCTTCTCTGCCAAATTTGTTGGACCTGACTTCAGACTAGTCTCTATATTCGTTGCCACTCTGTGTTCCTTATATTAATCTGGTACTTCTATCATCAATTCTTCACATTCCTGATAAATCCTGACCCTTGTAAATGAGTACTTAAACAACATATTGCTGGCCAGCATGGAGAGCTGGTCTACAGCAAATTCTCGGCATCCCGGCATGTTCTGATCAGATGAACTTTGGTGTACCTGCAGAACTTCATTGCAGAAATCCTCTTGACCTCCAGTTTTATCCAATTCCATCTAAAGGCAAATCTGGATGCTCGAGACTCAATCCCATGGGCATCCAGAGAACTTGATCACGGGGTTTGAATTCCTCAGTCCATGTGTAGTTGCTGTGTAAAAAAAGTAATGTGACAGAAGGAGATTTCTTAAAGATGTTATGGAGTCTCCTTCGCTGGAGAAATTAAAAAACTGTCTGGACACAATCCTGTGCCATGTGCTATGGGATAAGCTTTCTTGAGCAGAGAGATGGATCCAGATGCCTTGTTGTGATCCCTTCCAACTCAACCCATTCTGTGATTCTTGTGGTACTTTTGGGGCAAATTATGTAAGGACTGTGATATTTGAAGTTTGTTTTTCTCACTTCCTCAATTTCCTTATCATCTTTCAATCGGATGCAGATGTCTGAAAAGTGTCCTCATATGCCAGAAGGTTTATTTGTAAAACTTTATGTTCTGGTTTGTAGATAACCAGTACTTCAGCAATGTGAGCTGTTTTTAGCAGTAAATATTTACCTTATTGCAAATCTTTTAGTAATGTCCTAAGCTGTGTGACCCTCACATGTTTCTGCCAGTATTGGGCATTTGAATCAATTTTACAGCTTTTGCACCATCATATCTATTTAGGGAACTGAAATTTGGCACTTCTTTAGCTTTCAGCATGCAATATTTATATAAGTGTATGATATAGTGATCAGAGTGGGAAATTTACTGCTCTCTGTAAGAGAAAGGAGTTTTAAAAATCCACCTTTAGTTATCAAACTGCATTGGAAATCAATTGCTTGTGTACTCAGGTAATCAAGCCCAGATGAAATTTCCAAGTAATACAGAGCCTTGGTTTTATAACTTGAGGGACTTTGGTCTGGCAAGTAAATAAAAGCAAATTTTCTGCTATAAAAGGAGAAAAGATGTTGAAAACATCCCGTACAGCTGTATTTCCCAAACTTGTTTTCTGGCAGCTGATCTTGGAGCCAAACCAATGCTTTAAAAACTTCTTCCATTTTTGTAGCAGTGTGGGGAGCTTGTCAGATGAGGTTAGTATCTTTCTGGTTCTATGACTAATGCCCAGCACACAGTTCAAAGGAGGGCCTCGGCAGCAGCAATTAGTTTCTAAATTTCATCAGCAAGCTATTAATCAGGATTAGGGGAACTGTGGGGCTGATTTATCTCTCTGCAGTTTAAGCTACTTCAGTAATTGCTACAAATTTCTTAGATTGGTTTGCTTCATTTCCAGGTTTCCAGATTCTATTAACATCAAACCCCTTCTCCTGAAAGTTTATGTGGAGGAAGAACTAGTGGAGAATATAAAAATATGCTGTTGCTGATATGAATGAAAGACACAAAGGAGTTGTCTGGTGATGTCTGTTGCAGTAATACAAATCTAAACTAATCTTACTAACTTGAAAAAATCATCAGATCAGAATGCCCCTAAATCTTCATTTGCCTAAAATATTGCTAAGTTTCAGACTGCTGAATGATAAATTTGTAAGACTCAAGCATGTGAAAACAAAATTATTTGTTGTGAGCTTGTGGACTCCTGTGATTTTCTTGTTTTAAAATCACATTTACAGAACACAGCATGATAGACTTGGATTACTAAATTAGGGAAAAGCAATTACCTTTTATTCATTCATATGACCCACAAGGCTTGCTTTCCCTGTCAGAATTGGATATTCCAGATACAGACAAAGTTGGAAAGCTTTCAAATGGTAGAAAAATCCTAAGATGAACATATTTGCATGATTTTGCTTTGTTTCTCAAGCTACTGCCTTTGAAGATTTTTCAATCAGTTTAAGACTCTATATGCTGAGTACTTCTCTATGAATAGGAACGTGCTCTGAGAGTTTTGCCCAGGTTGTTTACTCTGAGACTGGACATAGTAAATTTACTGTAATAAAAAATAAAATTTCCTACTGTTACATGGAGACATAAGGAATTAACTTAAAAATAAGTTGTTGAAATGCAGTTATTGTAATTTCCCTTACCAATGGCAAATTAAATATAAAGGGTTAATCACAAAAAATATTTGTAGACTCCTCTGTTCTGTTGTCTCTTCCTGCTTCATCTCATTGAATAGAATGAGGAATTCATTAATTCTGGGATGTTTCAATTAAAAGTAGCACTGAGAGTCATCCTGGGGTTACTCAGAGCCCCAAACAAGCTGGGAGAGGTGTTAGTATTGCAACTTGAGGAATACAGAGCTGTGAGGCACTTTTTCTTTTTTTCCTTTGCACAGGACAAGTCTGCCTCTGCAAATTTATTTGGTCTGTGGAGCAAAGAATGGTGTTAGCTGAACTGAGGTAGCAGAGTAAACTCCCTCTCTAGAGTTTCTGCAGTGTGAGCTGGGCAGTAGGACTAAGTTAAGACAGAGCAAGCAAAGACACCTACGGATGGTAGGTGAAAGAGTAACAAAATTGCATTAATAGATTTCAATTTGCTGAAAGAAGGAACGGCATTAAATACAACAACTATGTGTATACAGTAACCATGGTGATGGATGTGCTCAGTTTCACTTCCATTAAGACTAACAAACTGAAACACTTTCTGGGCACACAGGATTATTGTTCTTGTAGTGATATCATGCTAGTATTTTTAATTGGTGATTTTTGATTCTGGAACAGTTGAGTTGCTTCGAGATATCCTGACTTTTGTCTCTGGATTACCTTCTCTCATTGCTTTCTCTTTCCTGAGAAGTAACAATTTATGTTCTCTAAGAGACATGCAAGGACAGAGAACATCCCAAATCTCTAAATATATATGAAGAATAATACATGGAGCCCTCCTCATATGGATTTATGCACTTAAGCTGTACCAGAACAAAGTTCAGAATGCTTCAGAAAAGCTTCTGTCCATTTTTCACTAGAACATTTTGGTTCAGTGAAATGTATTTAAAGTGTTTGCTAAATCAGAATGCATATCGTTAATGTTCAGCTTAGCCTGTTGCTCCATTGTCATGATATAGACAATTTTGCTGAATGACTGCAGTGCTCTTTGCAGTATGATTTGCTGGCGTGCAGCTGCAGAGTGTTACACAGCAGGAGAATAAACGATCGTTCACGTTGGAGCAGATTGCTGAGGGGTTAAGCTCACTTCCATGTCTCCACTTCTTGTTGTCTGTTGAGACACTTATGCCATTTAGGTGGCTGGCAATAATCAGCAATAGAGATGACATTTTAGGCAGAATGGAGTTTTTTCTGTGCTGAGGATGAGTGTCTGAAAGGAGAGGCATGGCGAGGCATGCGGGTTAAGAAGGAAGGGAGCAGCCATGGTTGGGGTGAGCCTGCTGTTCCCAGGGCCCTGCCTGGCCCGCTGGGCTCCCACCCTGCCCAGGAGCAGCACCAGGGCTGTCAGCTGTGCCCCAGCAGTGCTGCAGCAGGGCCAGTGTCCAGCTCCCCACAGCCCTGCCATGCCTGCCCCTGCTCCCACGGCCTGCCATTGCCCTATCCCCATTCCCAGGGAATCCTGATGCCTGGAGCTGGGACTGCCCTGCTCTGGGGGTGCTGGAACTGGACAGGCCCTGGCTGCTTGTGCCCTGGTGCTCCCAGTTCCCTGAGCATCCTGTGGTGATGTGGTGACTTTCTCTGCTGTTACCGGAGGAACAATATATGCTCAGGGGGAAGTGAATGCTCTATTCTAGATTTCTCTTTTGGTGGCAGGGACAGAAGCCTGCACCATTATCTGGGAACAGACTCTTGGCTTTGGTAGCAATGACTGTGACTCTGCTGTCTGCTTTGCCTACAAGTAAGCTGACTTTATTATACATAGGACATATTGCTGGTGTTCCCATAGAAGATATCCTTAAGCTGATCTAGCATATTACTGCAACGAGGGGGTAGAAGAGGTGAGAAATGACCTTTAAGGTCCTTTCCAGCCCAAATAATTCTGTGATTCCGTGCCTTAGTGTCTGAAGGACTGACTTTCTGTAGAGGGGCATTTGTTTACCTTTCTTATCGGAAGCTATTTGCAAAGCTTTGAGAGTTCATAAATAACCCTGCCCTTTTTCTTCTGGCTGGTTGGCACTCCATGCTTTCACAGTACTGAAGCAGGGAACAGTCAGCTGTAGCTCCTCATGCAGGAGCTCCTCAAGCACCAGCCCTAAACTCTTGTCTGTTGTAACAGGACACTGTGTTTGTTGCAGAGAGCTCACAGATTACAGATCAAGGTAGATAGTGAGTAGCAAAAAGAGATATTCTTACTATCATGACAGGTGCTTTGCAAATGTGAGGGCATGTTACTGTCTCAGCTCTTAAGTCCATCTACAGTGTTCTTGTTTTCTGTAATTCCTAATAAACATCATCTTTATGCAAATTGTTATCCTCATCAACAGGTGTTCAGTAATCATTCCTATACAACTTGAATATTGTGCTGAATGTAATTTGCATTTATTTAACCTTATGGTGGTTAACTTAATGTTGAGATTAGTGTTAAAGAGTGTTGAGGTTGAATGTAACACAAGAAGCATAAGCAGCAGGCAGACTGTTGCTAACCCAGGACAATGGGCTCTGAGAAAATAATATGAGCAGAGACTGCTACCCTGAGTGTTGCTCCTTCCCAAGAAGTGGGACTGCAAGTTCAAGGTAACAGCAGTGATTGACCCTAGGAGTCATGGTGTCTCTCTGCACATCTTGTTATTTTCCTTATACGCCTTTAATATGTTGACAGTTTTTCACAGGATTAACAGCTTCAGTGCATCAATGTATGTTATGGGAGCTGTCCTCTGCCAGTAGCAAAACACAGCTGTTCTGACAGATGACTGACTATGTGGACCTTGCAGGCTGTTATGTAAAGCCAACCTGTGCAAAGTAGTCTTGCTGCAACAGGATTTTTATGTTTGAGGAAGGAGAATACTTCAGAAAATAGGTTTTCAGCCGAAGAGTTTTTAGATTCTTCTCTGATGGATTTTGTTAAGTATCTTCTAAAGACAGATAATTCAGTTGGTTGCCTCCATAACCAGTAGGTACTTCATGGAGTAAACAAAACTTCTGAATTACTGCATTTGCTTTGTACTCATGGTTTCAATAATGTGTGACTAGACAGAAAGCCATAAGGCTGCAGCCAAAATACTTTAACCAAATTTAGTATTATTATGCCAGACCAATAGCTACATGTTTGATATCCCTTCGAGTTTCTTGAATCTGTTAGCTTGTATAATTTCCATCAGCATCTACTGAGTGTCAAGGGCCTTGGATTTTACTTAGATCTGAGACTACATATTAAATCATGTGGGGTATTCCAAAACTGTTTCTAGTCTTCATTGTTGGAACAATTTCTTTCTTTGTAAATACAAACCAGTGAAGGGATCTAGATTGGAGCATCCAGACGTCTTTACCACTGAGAGATATGAAGAAATACAAAAAAGGGAACAGTCCCACTCTCTGGTTTGCGTGGTTTGTTTTTCCCTCCAGAACATCTTTTCAAGCATCCATGTCTTCACTGTTGTCCTGACTGGAGGTCATGAACATTCTGGAAATTCACAATATTTATAGAATGGGGAAGTTCTTTTTCTGCAGCTTGACATCTGCAGATGGGCCTCTGCAGAGATAAGGAGATGCTGTTGAACTTGACTCTCATTAAGGAGAACATTCTGGCTCATGGCTGGGGTTCCCATATCTAGCCCAGTTGTGGTAAACAGCAGCAGAGGTGTGAAGACACTGTTTATCAGCGAGCAGGAATAACGATTACAAATGTTTTCATGCTGCTACGGTTTCTTTTCAAGTACTCATACATATTTTTATTAACTTTACAAGTATGGGCTTTGTCATGCATAAATGGATCACGTTTTAAACATTAGTTCTGGTTTTCTGTCCGGAACATATCCGAGGTGCTGTGAGTAGTACTACTGATCACCATTATGTGACATACACAGTTAAATGAGACATTTGCCCAGCCTCCTTACCTTGGTTTCTGATCTGCAGTGATACCGAGTAATGTGCTTAATGTCTGTCTCTTTAGGGTCTGACCACCTCCGAGAGAAGGATGGGCTGTGGGCTGTGCTAGTTTGGCTTTCAATCCTAGCAGCTCGAAGGCAGAGTGTGGAGGAGATTGTCAGGGATCACTGGGCGAAATTTGGCCGACACTACTACTGCAGGTGAGAAAAATGAGGAAAAGGCACTTGTGCAGCTGATAGGAGAATTCTGCTACACCCATTGCTTGTTTAGATGTGCTCAGATGCATTTAAGTGTGCATTCGCTGTGCCTACAGAATGAAAATCTGCCACAGATTATCACTGTTTTGTAGACAGATTTTTCCAGAGGACTAAGTGTCAGAAAAAGGAGCTAGCTACATGTGTATGTCACTGCTAGCATATGAGTAATTGAACTTTTAAATATTGAATGGCAGAAAGATTTTAATTATTTACTTGTGGAATATATAGGTACATCTTGTTAGATGATGTTGAGAAAGAAACATAATCCCAGCAATATTTGCTCCTGCGTTTTTTTCTCTAGGTGCCTACATGTGACAGTTTTATTGAGAACTGAAACCAATGCCTGCTTCCAATTCAGGATAACTCCTCCAAAGATACAAACATATACTTATTTTTATTAAGGTCTCAATATGATGAATTCTAGCTGTTATTTTCATCTTTGCTTCTGCCTCTTCTCTTAATCCAGACTTAATTCAGAGGAGTTTGCAATTTGTAAGTGCTTTTGCACACAGCTGTTCCTCAAAACTTGTAGCAGAGTTTTCTCTATTTCACTTGTTTGTTGAGCACTGCACTGATTGCGTCATTAAGTTTTGACAGCTAGCTGTGTATTGGTGGTATTTTCTATACTTCTTTAGAAATTGCATTTTATAGATGCTTGTTGATTTAGAGTCAGGTGGCCAGTGTGGAACTGTGGTTGCACACATGTAATGTTTAGATGGCACAGGACTTGCATGTATGTTGCTGGTTTCATTTGCAATTACTACTTCAGTACTCCTGATTTTTGAAGTAAGCAGTAAATTGCTAATTGTGAGTATATAGACTTGTCTGAGAGCAGAACTGTCTTCTCAGCTCTGGGGACTTACTTTCTGCTTCTACTTTTTTTTTTTTTTTTTTTTTTTAAATATATGTGCAAGGTTTGATTACGAAGCACTGGAACCCAGGACAGCGTATTTCATAATGAGAGACCTGGAAGCTTTGATCACTGACAAATCATTCAGCCATCAGCAGTTTGCTGTGGGTAACAATATCTACAGTGTGGAAAGAACAGACAGCTTTGAGTACATAGATCCTGTGGATGGCACTGTGACCAAAAGACAGGTATGGCTGTTGAGATGGATTAGCAAAGTTTTGCAGCTGCTATATTGTCTCCAACAGCATTGTTTCTAATGTTCAGCTGGCAAGACTTTCCATTTATTTTTGGGGTGATGTTTTCCTTTGCTGTGATAGATACTGCATTTCCTACTTAAGATTAGCTCAGTCTGGATAAGATAATCCACCTTGAGTTTATCTTGTGCTTGCTGTACGTAACTGGAGACAATAGTGTCACAGTGAACATAGGATGGAATTAAGTCCATGTTGAGGGCAATGCATGTATAGGGAGGGTTTCTTTTCCAGAACTGTGGAAGATATCGTATCCTTTTTCTGTTTTCGATCTGAAATCTCCACTGGCTATACATCACCAAAAAAAAAAAAAAAAAGAAATTAAAAAAAATAGATTTTCTTGCTCATTTTTGGTGACCCACAGGATTTACACAACTGAGATGCAATTATCTATTGTAGCCAGTAGCATGCAGAAGACTTTAGAAGGTTGTAGCCTATGCAGGCATATTTCCCTAGTCCAAATTACCTGTTCCTTCTGGACTCTGTCTATACTGAGATTCCATAGTTATCAAGAACTGCAGTTCAAACTGAGCCTTCAGTGTTTGGAAATTCATGATGTGCTCAAAAGTTACCATGTACTTTTAGCAGGTATAAATTTATATTTAAGTATCTTGAATATGAGCTGTAACTCCTATTAAAGTTTGTGCTGATTTTATGCTGTTAATGTTTTTATTGTCCTGGTTTCTCTGGTTTTTAAATTATTTGACCTAAACAGACCCTAGGAAATTATATTACAAGCCATTAAAACTATTGTCATGCCTTTCTGCTGAGAGTCTTTGTAGTTCCCATTCATCATTGCGTCAGAAAATATAAGCAGTCTATCTGCCACTGAGCTACTTTCTTTTTGCATATTACTACTGAAACAAGATATGAGGATATTGTCATTTCCAAGTCTAGTGGAAAATTACAGGCATGGCTGACTCATGACCTTTTGTAGTTTTAAAAAGCAGCTTGTGAATTTTCATTACATTTTAATTTTTTTGTTCAAAGCACTTACTCTATATGGGAATATAATTGCGAATCATATCACCATGTAACACAAACAGAGAAACATGACTTGGCTTGTTTTCAGATGGACTGAAAGGGAGCCCATAAAACCAGAAAGCATGTCTTTTCAAAGGGAGAAGCTCCAATTTTACTCAGAGTACAGTTCAAACAGTTTGTCCTTTGGCAAGGACGCATTTCTAGCTTTATATGTCTGCAGCCTCAGTGGGATTCTCCAAGCACACTAAATTGGAGAGGATATTGATCTATGCAAATGAAGCAACAGTTCACTGCTGCCATTTTCCTTGGGTAGCTTGCTCACCATCTAAATGCAAGTATCTCTTTCAGACTGTCATAGGCTTTGTGCAGATTTTTCAGTTCAGTATTCAGGAGCATGTTTCAAATTTTGTTCCCTAGAGGGTAGGGAATAAGAAATTTATATTCAGTGTAACTGCAATGTCTCATGAATAAGAAGCTGGCTACATGGTAATTATTCAGTGTTAATGAACAACATATTCGGAAAACAAACACAGCAACGAGAAAACAGGCAGCAAACAATACGCACAGACTGTTGATTCTAATTAATTCTGTTTCTTGAAATCCATGAATATTGTTTATCACACTGCAGTAATAAGACTTAAAATCAAATGAAACATTCTGTTGTTCTTGAAGACTGTTCTAATTTTTAAAGCTGTACTGCGTTTTTGTGCACATCAGCATATAACAATGCTGCTCCTGAGGGTCCAGCAAGCCAGGAGTGGGACCAGTGTCGTTTTTGTGTAAAATTTGAATTGGAAGGATGAGAGGTACCAGTTGGCCATTATACTAAGAGACAAAAGGCTCCAGGGAGACCTTATTGTAACCTTTCAGTACTTCAAGGGAGCTTGTAAGAAAGATGAGGACAATTCTTTAGCAGAGCCTGTTGCAGTAGTACAAGTGGTAATGGCTTTAAACTAAAAGAGTAAATTTAGACTAGATATAAGGAAGACTTTTTTCAATGGGGTGGTGAGACACTGGAACAGGTTGTCCACATAGATGGTGAATGTCCCATCCTTGGAATCATGCAGGTCAAGTTGGATAGGGCACTGAACAATCAGATTGGATTGAAGATGTCCCTGCCCATTGCTGTCAATGACTTGACGACATCAGGACTGGATGACCTTTAAAAGTCCTTTCCAACCCAAACCATTCCATTGTTCTGTGATTATCAAACAATGCATTATATGGTGCTAAAGATACCGAGGAGACAAAGGTTTTACTTGGGTTTTACTTATACTTTAGAATATTGACACACTGCATTTCCAGCATCAAGCCGCTGATAAAACTGGAAAAATAAAATGCATTTCTTTTAATTCTCTTCTCTCATTTTTAATGGTTTACTGCCCTTGAAACTGAAGTAGTGAGGATCTCAGTTTATGCACTAGACCTTTGATCACAAAAGGACAAAGGGGAAGAAAAGTTCAGTGGCTTATCAGTGGTAGCACTTAGTCTAAGGGTACCATTTACATAAAAGGAACTAGAATGTCAATTAGTGCACAGCTAGTGGAATATTGCATCATTACAACTATTTATCTGCGCTATTTAGTCCTCTGGCCTTAATGGTCTTCCTGTACAGAAACTGTGGATCCACGAATATGGTCTGTGGTCTGTTAAAAAATGTGTTGATATATGCAGTACAAAAGGGGTGAGGAGAAAAGAAAAAAAAGAGATGTGAAGAGGGCAGCAAAAGGCAGATTTTTAGCTAACTAATGAATTAATCGATCCTCTTTATTATGCACACAGTAAATGTGTATTAATTAATGTACTTGAAATTAATTAACACCTTAAGTTTTTCAGATTGTATTACAGACTTACTTAAATTCTTGCACTCATGTATTAATGGTATTTGAGGGGTAGCAGCTCGTCCTGTCTTTTGTATTCGCTGCTGACTACTGTTTTTTGATCCAAGGACTCTAGCTGTTCCTTAGGCCACTTACCTTTAGTGATCTTATACCTATTTCTCAGGTCATTGATTTTGTTCTCTGCCATGCAGAATAAGAGCAAATCAAGTAAAATATATAAAAACATCAGTAAGAGAGCATTTGTTATGAGCAATGGAAGAGAATGCACAACATAATTTCTGGTCTTCAGAGGAGAAAAAAGACTAATGAGTGAGTTGTCCAAAGTTGTGGGGAAAGCAAAATGGCATTCAAATGATTCTTCCTTTCACTTTTATTTTGGAGCAGTAAATGGTGATTTGTAAAGGTACTGTCAACTTACATATATGCTGTTCCTTCTCCTTTCCTAGGGGCTGCGGATTATTTTTTCAGATGCTTCCAGACTCATCTTCAGAATGAGTGCTTCTAGTCATGTGAGAGCTACTCTGCGGATCTATGCCGAGAGTTATGAAAAGGATCCTAGCCAGCACAATAAGGAACCACAGGTAATGCAGTAGCATTGTAGTAAGTCAGTAAGTGAAGCACTGACTCAGTAATAGCAGTGGCTGTAGATTTTCATCTTTGATCAGAAGCACCACTCAGTGCTTTGACCCATGTACTGTCTTTGTAGGTAATTTCCCTCGTCTTGTAAATCTACACCTTTTGAGGAAGGACCAGCAATTTTAATATATATTGGTGTAATATCTAACACAGCAGGAGTGTCAAGGGCTGAGATGCCTCATGTTAAATGCTGGGCAATGACTTCAGGTCTATTAAGAAAAGTCATTCTAGTTTGAATTTTTTTCAGAACTTTTTTAGAGTTGTGATTTGATTTATGGAACAATATTTTAAAAATAAGATAACCATTTTTAAAGCGGATTATCTGAGAGCAAGTTAATTAAGGCATCCCAAGGATTCCTTACAATCAGGGTACAGTTAGGAAATATGGATACCAGAGTCTAAACAATATAGGATTCCTTGTAAGGGAAAGACTTGCAGCTGTCTAAGAATTATCTCATATTATAACCAGACCTTTTCCTAGGAAGAGCGAAAGTTGGGAGTGAGTTGCTGGATTGTCCAACAGATGCCATATACAATTAATAAAATAAATCACGCTTCACACTCTCAGGTTCTTCTCAGTATATGTTCTTTAAGGTGTGATATCCAAGAGAGGACTAAGGATATTTCATGGAGAAGAAGAAAAGCATTTTGCTTGTAGTAAATCAAATCCCTTTAGTTTAAGTCTTGTGTAGTTGTGTGTTCATGACTAGAATGCAAATGCAGATCTACCAAATCATATATGCTGTCAAATGAATTTGAACCCTAGGTAAGTGTTGATGATTCACTAGATTCTGACCATAAGCTTAGTAAGTTTCTTCTTATGCTATTAAACAGTCATGTATCAGTCATGAGAAGTGCTTCAGTTGTCACGGAAACGTTGCAGATCCCATGCCTGCAGATATGATCTATTAAATTTATTTGCTTTTTTTTAAAAGTAAAAGTTTGCATCCTCAGTAACTTCTTGGGTAGAGTATTTAAAATGTTAAAGCTCCAGCAGAGTAAAGGACCATATTTTAGCAGTTTTAATGTTTTTTCTCTGTATCTAGGTTTGCCCAGCTAGCAGAATCATTAATATATTTTGACTGGGGAGGAACACTGCTACAACCCTATTTGCACATGCTGTTATACTTGGTTTATATGGTAAAGCTTTGGAATCTGGGGTGGCTTCTGTGAGAAGTTTCTAGTAGCTGCTTCTATGTTAAAATGAGCCAGTTCCAGCTGGCTCCAAGATGGACCCACCACAGGCCAAAGCAGTACCCTCTATGATAACATCTATAAGCAGGGTAATAAACCGACCGTGTAACAGTAGCAGAGAAGGAAGAGTATTTGTGAGAAACAGCTCTGCAGGCACCATGGGCAGTGCAGAATGGAGGGGAAGTGATAGGGTGGCCTGGTGGGCACCTGACAGCCAGCCAAGGTCAATGCACCACAGTGCACAATTACATCAAATTTTGTTACAGCACAAATTGTTTATCAGTTGTGATTGCACTGACCATTTTAAGTATGGTTCTGCTATGCAGACAAGGCACAGATGAAAGTAAGTCACAGTAAGAGACAGACTATGAGTTGATTTTAGAAGTTTGAAGTGGACTTACAGTAACCCTGCGATACATAACCAGAATATGTGATCTGAACATGTTTCTTGTCTGACCCAGAAAAAAATACTAGGAAACAATGGAGGATGTACTGGCAGCATTATCTGGCTAAACTTTTGGCTATTTCATTGCAAATGAGCATGAGCATTTTAAAGTGGAATTGTTACTGCATTAACAGGTTGTTTTATTTTCTATAAGAGAAGTAATACTCTGGCAGAATTTAGTCTTGTGTGCCTCCTAAGTAACCTACAGTGAATGTTCAGTATTTAACATTCATTCCTCTAAATGAGAATGGAAAACAGCAAATGTTCTCAGTGAATTCTCTGCTTGTGAAGAGACTAGATTGAGGGAGCAGTGGTTGTCCTCAGAAAATGAGGAATGTACTGCCCTACTGTTATATTTGTTCTTTGTTCTGCTTGAAGAACACATTGAGAGAGGTGCATAAAGTCTCACCATGTCAGACATGAGAGACCATGTCCAGGAACCCCCAAGAATGGGTGTGCTGCACAAGGCAGTAGTAGAAGCCAGGCATGCAGACCTGCTGCACCACAGGTAGTGTCCCCCTTGTCCTGGGAACAGTCCTACTGCAGGAAAGTGAGGAGGGCAGGGCAGCTCTCTGGTAACAAGCCCTCAACAAATGATGGATCAGGTTCAAGGTTCATCTGGGGCAGCAGGAGATGGAGCAAAGCTGGAGACCCTGCAACAGTCTGGACCTGCTCAGGAGACAGAGTCAAAACTGGAGATAAGACACAGCATATATCCAAGCAGCCTTTCAGGGAAAGAAGCTGCCTATGGCGTGGGCCTGAGGTGCACCCAGGCAGCAGAGCCAGAGATAAGGCTGGAGACAAGATGTCCTACAGCTTAGCTCAGGCAGGGACCAGCACCTGGAACAGGCTGTAATGGGCCTTGGGCAGGGTGCAGGGGGAGGTCCTTAGGGAGTCAATCCTAAGCAGGCTGGTAGGGCTTATGACTGCCCTTGAGGATTTCAGAGTTTGGTCTTCATTCAGCGCACCATAAGGGTCTGTTATTCCTAAGGACAGAAAAAAGGCTGGAGGGGATTTTTTTCTATGCTGGTAACGTAGCCTGTCAGATCACAGCACTTTTGGCAATTTAATCAGGATATTCACTGCTGAATCCCAGGGGTAGAAACATCATTGCCTTAAAACTTGCTGCAGGGACTTTCCTGCATTTATACAGTGCAGACAGGCATTTTAATATCCAGACTGCCTCAGGAAATACATGGTACTATAAACACCCTCCTCATCTCCTGGTATGTGCACAAAATCTGGGATAAGTAGAAGTTTCATCTCAATTAATACAATAAATTAATTTGATTTCTCATTGCATAGTATTGCACAGTTCCCATTGCTTCTCTTTCCTTGCCCTGGCTGCATGCTTTGCCAGCAACATGAGTGCGTTAGAAGCAACAAGGTCATAGATTGTATCCAACAGGCAGATGGCAGACTTCAAGACAATGCATAAATTTTAGGAGATCGTTATGTACAAAAATAACTAAACATTTCCCAGGAGAACACTTGATGGTCTTCAGTGAAGTATGTAAAAGAGAATGAATAAAAAACTCCTTTTTCAGAAAACAGCATTTCTAGGAAGGGGTGCCATAGTTTTCCTGATACTGTAATTCCTTCATTGTTTGATTTGCTTTGAAGTTCATACTGACATACACACATCTAAAAGAGCTGTGACAAATTTGAAGTTTTGAGAGCTTTGTTGTCTGTTTTCTGTCAGTAATAGGAACACAGCATATACATAAATTCTCAGTTAAGGAAAAAACACTGACATGAAGAAGTATGTTACATATATACCTTACATATTACCTTATGGTATTTAAGAAAATTGTTACATTTTGAATGGTAAATTAATATTTTTCTGTAATTGATCTTTGTAATTGAGGAGACAACATATGTGGTATTTGTATTATTGCACTCTTTCTGAAACAGCTGATCAGGAAAAGCTCCCTTCCATACCTTTTATATCATAAACCAAGACAAGATTATTTGATGGTTGGGTGCTTAAGTAAATACTGGTTCTGTTTATTGCCCCACCTCTTTCCAGCATCTTGTTTTAGATAACACACTGCTCCATGTTTTTGTGACAATTCCGGTCAAACCTGAACTGAAAGGCAAAAATATCTTGATATATCTTTTGGTTTTTGTCACAAAAAATAAATGTCATCGTCTTGACAGACAACTTAGTCATGTTGGAGGTTCCATTTTGTGGAATCATTATGGTAATTAGCTTGACTTTGCCTTGTACCAGCATCCTTTTCCCCCACGCCCTTTTCCTTTCAAAGTCTTTTCCAAAATTAAATCATCCAACTTTACAGTAATGTTCAAATTCTTTTCGTTTGCTTCTGTAGTGTTTGACAATGTAACTTCTGATGGCAAATCCTTCACAGATAAGCAAACACCTGAACTACATTTTCCAATGTGTTTGTTGAGATATGCATATTATTCTGGAACACTAATTATGGGTCTTTTGGAGTTGAAGTGGACCTTCTTGACCTTTTATTCCAATTTATATGTAGGCCATAGTACATGTTGTAAACCATAGGTGTTAATGAATGTAAGAGTCACCCAAACCATATTTTAGTACCATCTTTCATACAATTAATTGGTAATACTTTTAACTGGGATAAAGCATAGACAACTTCCTGACTACAACAAAAGAGTTCAGGGGGAAGTGGTAAAATATGCCAATAACTGGATGTTTGAGGTCATGGATGAATGTGAATAGCCATGACTTCTGGCTGTTGAATGATCCGTTTAAAGCCATTTGCAGAAGCAGCGCCATGGATACCTGGGAGATAAGTGATTGCTACTTTTTTCCATTCAGTTCTTCCTGTAAGCCAATGTCAACAGTGAAAATCAGGAGCAATTACCAAGAAAAATTACCATCATGCTCTCTCCAAAGTATATCAAAAACAACTTAGTGTTTTCAATTCAAATGAATCCAGTTCAATTCAGCGTGTTATGCATTTGAATGTTGCGTAACTTAGAGTAGTGATGCAATCTAGATCTAAAAGAGTCTTGAAAACAATGCCCAACACTTTTTTAACACTGAAATGTTCTGCTCTAGTATTAAAGACCACTCCATTGATGTGGCTTGTCACAGGTGATACCCCTCATCACTGGGCATGCCTGAGAACAGTGCTTTCCAGGTAGTTTTTACATGGAAGATTTATATTTAAAAACTATTTCTTTAACTATTCAAATAGGCACCCAACTAGCATTTCAGAAAACTCAGTTCATTATAACAAACAGCAGGTTTCTCTCTGAAGTCTTATATGAATTGGACCTTTATGCGTTGGCATGCATCTTTTTCTAAGCAAACAGGATTATGAGTTTTCCTAAATTTAATTCAGTTGTAAAAAGTTCAGTGGGCATGAAGTACTAAATAAGACTTTGTTGACCTCTAGGCTCATTTATAGCCTTACTTTATAAGGTCACCTCGGTATTTGATATTTGTACATCCCCACATGCCTTGTCCTTTGTTTAGCCACATGGATGTATTATTGAACTTGGATAGGATTCAAACAGGAAGTTTCATATACAAAGATAAAGAGAAATTATACACTATGGTTGTACTTGTAAATCCAGTGTTTTCTTCAACATGTTGTTCTGCTGTTTCAGGAAAAGTGTCCTGGAAAGAGTATCAGTAGTGAATAGTCCCCATTATTCTGATAATGACTTAATTTGCTCTGTTTACAGTACATTGGAATTTATTACGTAAATTCTGTCAGCAATAAATAGATCTTGTGATAGAGTCACATAATTATAAAATGATTTGAGTTGAAAGGGATCTTAAAGATCATCTAGTTCAAATCCACCCCGTGCCACGGGCAGGGACATCTCTCACTAGACCAGATTGCTTAGAGCTTCATCCACACCTGACTTTGAAGATGGAGGATGAGACATTTACAGCTTCTCAGGACAGCCTGTTCCAGTGCCTCACCAGCCTCACAGTAAAGAATTTCTTCTAGTATCTATATAATCTAAACTACTCTGTTTCAGTTTCAATCCATTCCCTCTTGCCCTGTCACTGCATGCCACTGTAAAAAGTTCCTCTTTTTCATGTAGGCTCCCTTCAGGTGGTGGAAGGCTGCAGTTAGGTCACTCCCAGGCCTTCTGTTTGACAGGCTGAACAAATTCAGTTCTATCAGCCTTTCCTCATAGGGCAGGTACTCCATCCCTCTGATCATCTTGGTGCCCCTCCTGTGGACTCACTCCAGCAGGTCCATGTTGTTCCTGTGCTGGGACCCCAGAGCTGGGTGCAGCCACTGCAGGTGGGGTATCAGCAGAGCAGAGGGGCAGAATCCCCTCCCTGGCCCTGCTGCCCACTCTGCTCTGGATGCAACCCAGGACACATTCGGCTTTCTAGGTCATGTCCAGCCTCTCACCCACCAGCAAGTGGGTGACCCTCAAGTCCTTTTCAGCAGGGCTGCTCTAATCTGTTCACCCCTGGGTTGAATACCTGGAGCTGCCCCAACCCAGATGCAGCACCTTGCACTTGGTCTTATAAATTCCATGAGATTCCCATGGACCCACTACTCAAGCTTGTCCAGGCCTCTCTGGCTGGCATCTCATCCTTCAGGTGTGTCAAGTGCAGCGCTCAGGTCGGTGTCATCTGCAAATTTCCTAGGATTGCACTTGATCCCTTTGTCTCTGTCATTAACGAAGATATTTAATAACACTGGTCCCATTATGGACCCCTGAGTGACAGCACTTGTCCCTGAAGCCCATTGGGACTCTCAGCCATTGGCCACTACCCTCTGGATGCGACTGTCAAACCAATTCCTCATCCACTGAACAGTCCACTCGTTGAGTCCATCTCCCTTCAATCTAGAGAGAAGGATATTGTGGGTGCCAAAGGCTTTACAGTAAAGTGACAGATAAATGACATCTGTAACCCTTCCCTTGTCCACTGATGCCATCACCCCATCACAGAAGGCCACTGGGTTGATCAGGCATGACCTGCCCTCGATGCAGTTGTGTTGTCTGTCTTGAGTCGCCTCCCTGTCCTACACATGCACAACTCCAGGGGCATCTGTTCCATGATCTTCCCAGGCAGAGGTGAGGCTGTTGGGTCAATATTTCTCAGTATTCCTCCTTTCTAACATTCTTAAAGGTGGGTACAATGTTTTTGCCTTTCTCCTTTTCCCTTTCACCTGGGACTTGCCCAGACTGCAGTGACTTTTCAAATATCATGAAGAGTGGCTGTGTAACTACATCAACCAATTCCCTCACTTGTGTGCTGTCTGTATTGGGTACTCTTTAAATGGGGTGCAGTGAATCACAAATGCTGCAATTACTTTTGCTGAAGACTAGTAAACAATGTGCTAGTTAGCTACAGAATTACAAGATTAGCAGCAGCCTTGCAAAGATTTTGGGGCAGGAATTGCTTCTTTGTGTTTTTATTGGAAAAGGTAAGCCAATTACAACGGAAAAAAAATGAAAAAATGTTGAAAATACGTCTTGATCATCAAACACTGAATTTCTGAAATGAGTTTTGAACAGTGAGCAGTAGAGGGGAAAAAAAACCCTGATTTTCAGGTGGGTCTTGTTTGGTATATGAAAAAATTTTGTTACATGTGATTATATATATGAGTGATTATAAAAAAATATTGTTTATGTTGTGAAATGGTCCAAGAGCAGGGAACTGAAATCAATAACCCAGAAGTCCTGGGTTCTATATCACTTAATTAGGTCAAAATAAAAGGAATCTATATGGTTCTGTCAGGACAGATAAAACACAAGTACAAGTGCAGTTTGTTAGACAATTATTGTCTCTTTGTTTACTTTTGAGGCATTGGGGTTTTTAGCATGGCTCTGGTCAGGTGTCAGAACATACAGTACAGTCCATAAAAAAATATAAAATTGTTCTGGTTTCATGTGGCTACAATTAATTTTCTTCTTAGTAGGTGGTACAGTGCTGTTTTGGATTTGTTTAGAGAATGATGCTGATAGCACAATGATGTTGTAGTTGTTGCTAAGTAGAAGTTAACCTGTGTCGAGGACTTTTCAGTCTCCCATGCTCTCTCAGTCAGGAGGTCCACAAGAATATGGGAGGCACCATAGCTGTGACAGGTGACCTGAGCTGGCCAAAGGGATATTCCATTCCACAGAACACCATGTTTGGTGTATTAACTGTGGGGGAGTTAGCTGTGAGGGGCTGATGGCTGCTCAGGTCAAGCTGGTCATCAGTCAGTGGGTGGTAGGCTGCTGTATTGTGCATCACTTGTGGGAGTTTGGTTGGATTTTATTCCTTACTCTTTTTCCTTTTATGATTCATTTTGTTACTCTATCTTAGTTTATTTCATCTATTAAGCTGTGCTTATTTCAGCCCATGGGTTTTACATTTTTCCAATTCTCTACCAATCTGCCAGGGGCAGGGGAGTGAGTGAGCAACTGCAGGGTACTTAGTTGCTGACTGGAGTTGAACCATAGTAAAAGTTTTGCCATTACTATTAAAATTTGTAAGATTTTCTTAGAGGACACATGGAATGTGGAAACTTACATATGTTTGAGCACACTCTTAGATAATGCAGCATGTTTGTGCTCTTCAGGTAATTTAGCTTCAGGTTCTTCTCAAAATCACACTGTAGAGTGAAGAAATTTTAAATCAACTGGGACTGCAAAGGAAATAAATCAAGGGACGCTAATTATAAAATATTCCATGAATTAAGGAAATTAGTTAATCAAAACTGATCTTCCTTCAAAGATCTTTGGATATACTAGAAAAGAACCAATCTTTTGCAAACATAGATGACTTCATGCTCCACTGGGTTTCCATTTTCCTTCTGTTTATTTCACCCCTCATGCCGGCCCTCCTCTATTTCCAGAGGCAGAACAACTGGCTTCTTGACCTTTATTGTAATTTTGTTTGAATTATCAGGCAGACCATGCACAAGAATATAGAGGTCAGTTTCCTTTTTTTCTGTGGAAGGTGTTCTTCTTCTCAGCTGAATCAACTAAACACCACCAGTGCTGTGGATATTACAGAGTCAGTTCAGTTTGTTTCACAATGAACCACATCACTTAGATCTTTTAGGAGAGGTGGCTGTAGCATAAACCTTTCCAAAGACTTCTGGGTTTTTTGGAATGGAAGGTCAAAGTAAGCATGCTGTGCTGAGCTGTGTATTGAGCCCTTATGGCAGAAGCTCTGCAGGATGTATGGGCACGTGCTGAGCTTTTAACCTGCAAGCATACATGGTACATTTCAGCTCTTCCTAACTTTTTGGTAAACCAGATGCATCATGGAACAAATCTTATCTGAGACTTTGATTAGAAGAGATGAAATTGTATGGTGTTTTCTTACAAGATCACAAAGAGAAAAATTGCTGAGCCAAGCAGGAATGATACATGTCTGACAGCTCTGGTACAGATTATTACCAAGCCAAAGGCTTTTAGTCTGCATTTGCCTGATACAAGATATCTGCTTGCTTGATTTATTTTCTTGTAATGACTCCTCCCAGTTATTTTTTTAGAGCTATAACTTCTGTCTGTGATTACTAAAGCACGATTCTGATTAAGTCAGTTATTTTAATTTTCAGTTCTTAAATTTCACCTAAGTGGTAACATGCCATATGTCCTGAACAGTTGCCAAGGGATAAATGGGCTATTTAACATACAGAGTAATTTCAATTGTCGCTTGGAGTTGAAATGTCAATAGTGAAGTTTTACAATTTCTCAAGTAGACACAATGAAGAGTACTTTTTAAAAAGATCTCCTTGAGATATGGAAGTCTTTCTAGAGGCATATTACCGGTAAATGGTTGTTGGCTGAGATTTATCTCTTGCAGCTGAAATGTAAACTATTCATGGCAGAGGTAAAGGAATTTTTAAAAGGCATATGTAGTCCGAGTTATTCTGTCCTGTTCTTCCCATTCCAGATATGATGCACTTTTGCCTTTTTGCATATTTTGAGTGAACAAAGTATTAAAATTAAATTGAAGTGTGGAAAGACAGAATTAAAAAAAGGAGTTTCTCTGTTGAGGAGCATGATTGCAACAAGCAGAATACTTGGTAGTAATTGGAATCATTTGGCAAGGCAAATAGCTTTTGTAAATGTATGTCACATAAACTTATTTGATTCTGGGTTTTGCTCTAGCCTTATGTAAAGTGTTGCTTGTGGATTTTTTTTTAAATTCAGAGTGCATTTGTTGCCTAAGAAAGCAGGGTCCAGTAAAGTGGGTTGGGAAGTTGCTTTTTAGTTTTTCTTGTACTTTTTCAATTAAGTAAGGAAGTGGTTTCTTAGAGGAGTGTTGGAGAACTTCAAGGGCTTTAGTCTCATCCAGACCTTATAAATTGGCACATTTTAATATTTACTTTTGCAGAGTTTGCTCACAGATGTGAATTTGTGCTCTGCGTATTAATCTTCTCTAAGTATGTTTGACTTTAATAGACTTGTGTTCTGCTTCAGTGATTATTCAGTAGATAGGTATCTACAAATATGGAGCTTTTTTAACAATAACATGTCAGGCTGCTCACACTTGTGCATAACTGGGCTTAATCATGAACTAGCTTGACACCAATGGCATTCATTGTGTTATTTCCTGACTCTGCTTGTACAGTTGGTTGCTTTACTCTTGGTTTAGCTGGCTGTTTGCATAAATAAAGCAAACACCTCATCCTCTCAGAAACTGTTAGGTGGCTGAAACAGATTCAAAGTATTGATTATATGGGCTTATAAAAAGATATCTGTAAATTTCAGCTCTCCAGAATTACCATTCCGTTTAATTTGATTCTCAAACTAATGTATGTGAAGCTGAAATTAGTTTATTTGAAAGGGGCAGCTGTGGGAAATCTCTAGGGGTCAAAGAATTAGTTTGGTAACCGAATATATGAGTCTCTGAAAAGAAAGTTTTCACACAAAACTCGGTTCTGCCATTTTATCTTTGTGAATTGTTTAACTAACTGAAAGAAGATCCAATTGCCATGTTAAAAATTGTGTTTTCATGTAGTACTGTCATAGTTGTCATCTGTACTCACCCATCCAGGCCTATAAATGGCTATTTAATAAGGTCTGTTGCCTGAAACGTGAAAGTTCATACCATTCTGTGGAATTTATTTTATTAATAAAATTGCATGTGGTATTAGTTAAAACACACTTCTGTGAATTCTGTTAAGGTAGTTGTTACAGTACCTTCTGACACTGAGCTTCACATATTAAGAGTATTTAGGAAGAAATATAGTCTATGTGGCTTCCCCTCATCAGAATAGAAACAAGTCTACCTCTGTTATTTCTGGGTTGTTTTGTACTGCAGATTTCAAATAGCTCCACATTTCCTGTTACACAGGGACATGATCAACACAGTGTGTATTTATTAGCTTCTCTTTTCTGCGTAGCTTAGGTATACTCAGTGTAATACTTTGCAAAACATATGCTAAGCATAATACTTCATTGTGTCAAGTATAACAGTAATGGACACCATAGCTGTGTCAGTTTTTGATATTATTATTTACTATTATTTTTGCATAGTTTTCCAGTTAAAAGAAGGATTTATAAATGTAAGATGTCTTTTGATGTTTCTGCTTTGTGTAATTCAATGTATTTCTTCATCTTTAGGCTGTGCTGAGTCCTCTTATAGCAATTGCACTGAAAATATCTCAGATTCACGAGAGGACAGGACGAAAGGGACCCACTGTCATCACTTGAAGCCATGGAAGATTGTTAAACCAGGGCCAAAAGAGGAACAGCAAGGAGAAGACAGAACCTTGTTAAAACTTGTTAGCCACTTGTGCCTTGTATGATTTTAAAAGTTAGGTGGGAAGAAAAATTCAATGTAACATTAATCATAATCATTTGCATTGATCTCCAAATGCAATAGTGTATTGACTTGTTTTACCTGCAGTATCATAATTTCTGATAACAGTATAACCAAAGAAAGAGGCCTTAGCATTCAAATGTTGTCAGTAATGTAGCCCAAAAGGACAACTGCTTGGTTTTGAATGCTATGATAAAAGTTGGAGAAATTTCAGTTGAGGGGGAGAGGGAGGAGTTGCAAAGCAAAGACATGCTTGGTGAGTATTGTTTGGGATTCTTGTCACCTTCTGGCAGGTTTGGTAGGTTTCTGAAGTGGTGTACAGAGCATGTCTGAGTCTTTGGGCCGTGTGCTAAGCTCTGCATGGGGTGTGTTTCCCCTCCTGGCTCCGTGCCTTCTCTCAGGCCTCTCCTGTTGCTCACAGATGCACGCTGACAGCAGTGTTGTATACACACTTACACTTGCTTCCAAAGATGGGGTTATTCCATACTTTTTTGCCCCTGCTTTTGAAACATATCAATGTGACTTGTGCCTTTAGATTTTCCTTATTTTTTGACTCTTTGATTGTTTTCCTCCAAAAGGAGACCTTTGTGCTATAGAGCTGATTTTGTCCTTCCAGTAATATGTCGGGCATGGAATCTGACTGTTTTCCATAATATTCCTCATGTCAGGAGATGATACTGGTGCTTACTGTATTTGAAAGATAATCTCTGTAAATTCAGCAATTCTTTAAGAAAGAGTTGCAGAAGTTTTTTTAAGTCTTTGGAATACTCATGCTCCACTTATCACAAAGTAAATTAGTGAGAAGGATTTAAACAAACCCTAATCAATTGAATAGAAATACTAGTCTGATTCACCCTCTGGACATGGTTTCTATGAAAGTATTGGTAACAGTGGATCATGCAGTAAGAATTTGGGGAGTGCAAGAGACGTTCCCGGCATAGATCTGAGAAGGCTGTTGGGGATATGGACATCAGCATTTTTCTGCTTGTGAAATGATTATAGCAGTTCTAGCTACAATACAGTGCGCTGAAAAAGAACACAAACACTTTATGCATGAGATTTGCTTGAAAGCTTTGCTTCCTTGGAAATGGTGAGGTCACTTGTATCGTTCGTCAAGGTGGCTTTGTGCAGCTTGCCTCTTTGCAGTGTATTTCAATTCATTGTGGTTGTCAAATTTTAGTACAATTTATATAATATTGCAGCAAAGGAAATGGTTTAAATTTCTTTCAACACTTCTGTCAAAAAATAGCTATGGCACTTAGTATACAATAAAGAGTAATGCTGTATATTTGTCTTAATACGTAATTGTGGACAAGACACCCTGCACTTTCAAGCATCCTAATAAAATTGCCTTTATTACAATTACATTATTACTTAATTGACTCTAAACAAATGAAGTGTGAATTTTCTCACTTAGTATCCTACCTTACCATCAAGTGTTCCCATGAACCAAAAGAGATTTTAAGACTTTAGTTCTTTTTATAAAGATTTTTGTTTTATATGACTATGACATTCTCACACAGTTTGGACATCTGTTTTATAATGTAAGAGCACTCATCTTCACAGAAACCTTGTTTATCTAATATTTTGTATTTATTAGGAATTAAACTTCTCAAGGTGCAGGATAATAATGTCCCAACTAGTAGATCACCCATGGTCAGGCACAGACACATTCTGATTATGACAGTTCAAGTTACTGGGTTGCATGAAAGAACATTCTGAAAGTCAGTTCACTAAAATTTCTAAAATCTCTTACATGTTCTCTGACAGAGAAATTATTTTTGGTTGCATAGTGAACTAGCTGTTTATACTATGGAGTATCCCACTTGCCAAGTTTTTCTGGAATGAGGAGAACGCAGTTTAAAAAGTAAGATATACTGAAGCCAGGTGTCTTTCAGGATGCAGTAGAAAGACTCAAGAACAAATGAAGACTGTGAAGAAACACACTTTGCTTTTATCAGAAAGTTGTCTGCAGTAGAGCTGCAGTAGATGGCAGTCTGCTTTCATGAAGGCAGTTATCATAGACACAGGACGTATTTTAAAATCTCTCCATTGACTTTGTCCTGGGCTGGAGAAACATTAGTTGTGCCTGTGTACTGAAATGGAGAAAAGGGCTGTTTGTGTGTGGTTTTTAATAGCTATCAAACAGCAGATTTGCAGAAGTAACCTAATCCCAAATCCACTCACCATCCCTTTTTTGTGGCAATAGGTGATACTGATAAAATACAACTGATATACCACCAGTTAATTGCTTTTGTCTGCAAGAAGATTAATAAAACTTTGTAAAGCTCAAGTACAGCTCTTTATGTCTGTTGTGTGTGGGAGAGGACTGTAGCCACCATCTCATGAAGTGTGCTGCATTTCCTGAGGTCTTTTAATTATTAACATAAGAGATGAATGCGCAGAAAAAAGCAAGCTGTGTGAACTTACAAAAAGATGCAAAGCTCCTAAAACCAGACCATACATTTAGCAGAGGGAAAACTGTTATTAATGCTTAGTTCATCTTCTGTGTCTAGGCACTGTGACAAAGACCCACACCCTTTTGTGCTATTGTTTAATTAGCAGCTTCCTCAAGTCTGGAAGTTGCAAGATTTCTGTATTATTCAGCTCTGATTGCACTAACATTTACTTGGGTATTGCACTAACATTTACTTGGGTAATTCTGTTTCCTAAACCCTCATATTTTCTCTGTGTTCAGAGACAGTTTGGAAGGCAATGTACAACTCACCTGAACCACAGGATTGCAGAATCCTGCAGGTTGGAAGAGGCCATCTAGTTCATCAGAACTAAAATCACCTAGTGTATGTCCCAGTTCATAGCAGAGTCAGGTAGAGGAAGCTGCCCAGGATCATGTCTAGTTGGTTTTGATTATCTTTAAGAGCTGAGATGCCAGAATTTCTCTGGGCAAACTGTACAAGTGATTGACTGCTCCCATAGCAGGGAAAAAAAAAAAAAAGAAAAAAACCAAAAACCCAATAGCAAAACCTTCTGGAGTGTTCAGATTATTTTATGTGATTCAGTTTGTGCTTATAGCCTCTTGTTCTGTCACTGAGAAGAGCCTAGGTCCATACACTTCTTTTTTTCCCACCAAGTATTTCTAGAAATCAATACGATCTTCAAGAGCCTTGTCCAGACTGAACACTCCCAACTCTTTCAGTGTCTCATCATATGACAAATTTTCCAGTCCCTTTTCCTCTGTGGCCCTTTGGTGGAGGTGTACTCTGGAATGTCCATGTCTGTAGTGCTTGGGAAGCTCAGACCTGGACCCAGATGTATCTTGATTCTACCAGTGCTGAGCAGAGGGAAAGGATCACCTTCCTCTGGCTGCTGCTGCTGTTTTTCCTGATGCAACTCAGGATATCAACTGCTGTCTTTGCTGTGCAGGTGAGTTGCTGGTGAGTTGACAACTTTTTGTTAAGCATGTGACCCCCGATCCTTCTCTGCGTAGCTGTTTTCCAGCCCACTGCATTGATGTCTGGGTTCATCCACAAGGGCAAGACTTCCCTTTGTTGAATTTTGATATTGTAGAACATCATCAAGCACAATTTACCTTTCATAAATCCTTCCTGTTCCTGATCACCTTCTTGTCCTTGGCTTTGGCAGGGATTGCCAGGATTGGCTAATCCATCACCTCCCCTGGAGCTGAAGTGAGGCTGACCAGCTTGTAACTCCCCAGATCCTCCTTCTCTTAAGGACAGGAGTGATAACTTGCTTTTATCTCAGGGACCACTCCTGGTCATCCACAACTTTTCAAAGGCAATAGAGAGTAGCTTGCAATAGCAGGCTCAGCTTTTTCAGCTCTGTGCATGCCATCCTAAGTCATTTAATGGATGTGTATTTTCTCAAGTACTCCCTGACCGTTTCTTGCTCCATCCAAGGTAAGTCTTCCTTGCTCCTTGTTTTTCCTCTAGTCTCAAAGGCCTACGATTCCTGAAGGCTGCTTTTACCAGTAAAGATGGGGGCAAAGAAGGCATGGAGCACCTCAGTCTTTTCTATGCCTTCTTTCAACTCATGTAGCTGTAGAAACTTTCCCATTACCCTAGTTCTGGCCAGTACAGAGTTTTTTTTGCATTTGCTGGGATGAGGGTATGGGTAGGGCAAGGAGGCTGAAGCCTGATGGATGTGTGCAGGTGATTTATTCTGTGTCATTGCTGTAGGGCATGGCTTTGGGTAGAAGAAGAGGCAGAGTGGGAGGACATTTTGTTCCCTCTTTACCTGTGAAAGCAAAGTGCCAAACAGAGTGGTGCAGTCGGTGTGGTCTGGGCGGAGCAGTGCAGACTGGCCTGGGGGGTTTGTCCATCCTTGATTTCCATTGTCTTGAGTATGGGACAAAAACCTCTGCATTGGTTATGTAATGTCCACCGTTTTCTCCTTTGTCTCTGGAAAAGCTGCATGGCCACCAGGGGTGGGGTAACACCTGCCATTTTTCTCCTTAGTCTCAGGAAAAGCTGCATGTCACTGGCCTTGGTAACAACAGGACAGTTGGACTTCCATAAGCATTTTTGGCATGTCATCACCCTCTTTTATACATTGTTATTATTAGTATTGTTGCTGTTACTGCTTGTTTTCCTTATCAACTATTTTTGTCTCAACCCATAATCTCTGCCTTTTTGTCCCTTTCTCATTGGAGGGGGTGTGGGGAAAGGAAATGGCTGTTTGGAGCTTAATTTCCAGCTGATCTTAAACCACAACATCACCTCCTTCAACTCCAGGTGAGCTTTGGCTTTCGGCATTTCATCCCTGTGTGATTGTACAGTGCTCTGCATTCCTCGTAATTCAGCTGTCCCCGCTTCCACTTGTCATACATTTCCTGTTCATATCCGAGTTTAGTCAGGAGCTCTCTGGCCATCCATGTAGGCCTTTTGCTGCCTTTGTTTGAACTCTGCATATCAAGTTGAATGACTCCTGAGCTTAAAGGACGTGATCTCTGAAAATTAAACAGCTGTCCTGGACTCATTTTTTCTCCGGGGCCAGAACCCGTGTGACTCTTTTAAGCAACTCTAAGGATGTTAGTCTGCTCTGCAAACTTCGCTTCCACTCTTTGCTGTTCTCCCTCTCAAATTTCTGAATTCACTGTCTCATGATCCCCGCAGCAAAAACCTTCACATGCCCATGCATTTCTTCATTGTTGTGAGTGCCAAGATTGGCTTCTCAGTCACCAGTGTCAGGAAGTTGTCAGTGCACTGAAATGTTCTGTTCTGAGGCTTTAGTTGGACCAGTTAATATCTTTCAACCCAAAAAATTGAGTGTAAAATTTCCAGCTGCTACTCTTGCAAAAATAGATTCATGCTCTTAAGTGTGATTAAAAGCAAAATGTTTGAAACCTTTTGCTGCTTTAAGATTGTTGACATTTTTGAGCTTGTTGCCCATGCCATATTGAATTAAGTTCGTATTCGAGTAGGTCATTAATTGAAAAGAGAAACTTAAAGCCAGATTGTATCAAAATATTAGGTATCCAGTGTTCTCCCTATCTCTGTAACTTTTTTGTATCAAATAGTTTATTGCACACTGCGGTTTGAAAATGCATTTATCTTCAGTTTCACATTTCTTGATCCATTATGACCTCACAACATTTGCAACGGGTTGGTGCTAAAAAGGGGCACTGCAGGACTCTTGTGGAATTGGGAGAAAGGAAGAACTTCCTGGTTGTTCATAAATACATGTGGAAATGCTCTGAATGCATTTCCTGTAGCAAACCACTCCAAGAGCAAACTTCAGTGGTACTCCTGCAATACTCTTAGAGCTGTAGACCCAGCCATTTCCCAGTTTTTGTCTTGCTTTAATATCACCTAAAAGTTAGATTTCCAGGGGAAAAAAAAGTTAAGCTAAACATCCAAAGGACAGGCGTTTTGCTGTGGGATATCTCCTGGTTAATCTGTTTTATCTGCTGTGATTGATGCCTGCACTGATACTTACACAGTGCCAGCTGCCTTCAGAATCTGGGACTCTGGAGTAAAGAAGCAAGAGATTTTGGGGGGTGGATATAGTAATGCTAGGAGGTGAGGCCATAACGAGGTCACTCAAGCAGATCATCTCTTCAGCTAATTTGAAAATAACATGTTGTGTTCCTCTGATTTTTATTGTTCTCTGTGCTGTGCTGCTTCTCAGTCACTTTGAAACATATTTTTATATTTTGTCTCTTTCAGGGACTCTTTTTTCTCCCTCTGGGTACTTTACTACCTTTCTCATCCCCAATTTGTCTTCAAAGGATTTTTCTTCCTCTGTAGTTTGTCCAAGCCATTTTATTCTTCTTTCCTTTCTACTTACAGCAACTGAGGAACTGTATGTTCTTCTCATAAAGGATGAAATTCTTTGGAAGACAAAACTGATGCAACTTTATTTCCCTGGCCTTAGCCATGGCTGCCACCATGGCTTGCATGTGCAGCCATAATGCTTAACTTGGAGTCTTACAGTACATGAACATCTGGAAAGTGTGATAGCTTTTCTGTCTCACTGGTCTGTAGCAAAACCAGGAACAGGGTTGCCCAGAAAGGTGATACATGCTCCATTCCTGGAAAAATTCAAGATCAGGTTGGACAGTGCTCTGATCAACCTGATATAATTGAAGATTACCTGCTTATTGCAGGGGCTTGGACTAAATAATCTTGTCCAGTGCAAACATTCCAACACAAAATGAAAAATTCTGTCTGAAGTAAACATTACAAGTTCAAATCTGAGTGAACTCTCATGAATTTTTTCTTGTCACCTGGGATTATAGATGACAATGGCCTGGATGCAAAATTGCCTCAGTGATTTTTTGGGAGGAAGGATACATGTAACAGAAGAATGAGGAGTCCAAGCCTGCCCTTTTTCTGGTATTGGTTGTATAATTATGAAGCTGCTTGTGTCAGAAACAGGGTACAGGGTTTTTTGGTTCCCACAGTTTTGAGTAAGCTGTGACAGAAGCAACTGCTCTTAGAATTGGCTCAAAGGAGTCAGAGACAATTTTTCCTCCTGCAGTTGATAGTTCCCTCTGAGGAGATGTAAGCATAACCAGAGCTCTCTGTTTGGCAGCTAGGTGATGTACTTTATTGCACCCTTATCCTGAATCATGGGCACTTCATATCATATAAGCAAATACAAGGCATTTGTTTTAAATACAAAATTTATTCAAAAATTCACTAGTAAAATAGCAGTTATTTTTACCCCCACATAAAACAACTTGAAAGGCATACAATACAAAAACAATCAGTTGCAACAAATAATTTGCAAATTTCAGACAAAAGCTGAGTTAATAGGTTTCCCAAGTCAGCTAATGTCTCAAAACAAAAAATAAAAGCTTTCATCTGAAACTCCTTACGAAGCACAAGTCAAGATTGATAATGCTGTGATGCTTCATTTATCTTGCAGCATAAGAAACTCCCATTGCCAGAGATGGTGACTTCTACTAGACAGCCTGAGCATTTCTGTCTTTGTGGAGATTTGTTCTAATTTGAAATACTGAGCACTTTTACATATCCCCTCCAACTCCACTCCCAGTCACAAATGATCAGTGTTTTTCCTGTGCAATTTCACCCTAAGTATCATACTATTAGGGATCACTGGCACAAGCCTTCTTCCAGTTTTCCCTGCTTCACAGATGCAGAATTTTACTGGCTGCATGTCTCATGTTTTGACAGGTGTTGCTCTTCCTGAGGTCCTCTGGAAGTCTGTATCCTGTTGGCAACTGATTTCTTGCTTGGATATATGAGTATTTAACTCCCCTCTGGGGTTTGGGTCTTGGTCAGCTGTTTGCTGCTGCTCCACAGAGAATGTGTATGGTGGTGGCTGTTCCTGCTCATTTGTTTCACTGACAAATTCTGCACTGCCTTCACTATATGGAGGTGGAGGAATATTGATGAATTCTTGCTGTTTTAGTGTGGAGGCAACTGACAGTGTGGAAACCAGTTTTTCAGGATCTATGCTGTCTTCATAAGAGGGAGGATAGAAGTCAGGCCTAAAATAAGCAAACCAAAAAGAAACAGATCATGATGAAGTGTGATTTATCTCACAGAGCTTGGTTAGATGCTTTGCCTATTATGTTTCCAAAATTTAGATGGGGCTTTAGTTGCAAACAGACACCTAAGTGTATTTATAGCAATGAAATATATATTAATAAAAAAAGTAGGCATAACCGGTATAATTTGCCTTGTATTTGTACAAATGTTTTATTAAAATATAGCATTCTAAAAAGACAAGCCTTCCCCATGAAAATTCCCAGCCATGGCATACAAACACTCACGCTTGTGAGTATTTTAACAAGTGCCTGAGAAAAGTTTAATTTGGAAGGAGAATGAGATCGGTATTTGAAGTTATTTATTATTACAATAACCATTGTTTTCCACAGTTTTAAAATAAATTTGGTATGTCTCTGCTTATCTAACCAAAATTTACTGAATGTTCTTTTAGAATGCCTTTAGAGCACCCAATGTCAGTGTTTCTAGTACGGTTTCCACAACAGTCCAGGAAAAGTAATTTGTATCCAGTGACCATATTCAAGAGTTTTGCCAGGCCTGGTGCCAGTCAGTTTAAGAAACTCTCTCTCTCAAAGCGTCAGACTTCGTTAAGAGCAAAATCGTAGGGTCACAGAATGTTTTGGGGAGGAACCTTAATGATCGTTCAGTTCCTGCCATGGGCAAGGCCACCTTCCACTAGACCAGGCTGTCCATCCAACCTCGCCTTAAACACTTCCAGGGATGGGGCAGCCACAGCTTCTCTGGGCAACCTGCTCCAGTGCCTCACCACCCTCACAGTAAATCATGTTTTTCCCAATATCTAATACAAACCTAACCTTTCTCCATTTGAAACCATTCCCACTTGTCCTGCCACTACATATTCTTTTTTAAAGTCCCTCTTCATCTTTCCTCTAACTTCCCTTCATGTACGTGGGGTGCTGTAGTCTCACTGGAACCTTCCCTGGGCTGAGTAACTCCAGTTCTCTCAGCCTGTCATCACAGGAGAGGCGTTCCATTCCCCTCATCATCTTCATGGCCCTCTTCTGGACCTGCTCTAGGAGGTCCATGCCCTTTCTGTGCCAAGGATTCCAGATCTGGGTGCAGTGCTCCAGGTGGG
>WBND01000430.1:161326-175314 GCA_013398595.1 Tychaedon coryphoeus | reverse complement strand
CCAAACCAAACAAGAAAAACCAAGCCCAGCAAATAGAAGGCTTTGGTGTCTGTTTACCTAAGTTTAAGAATCAGAGCTGTGGGTAAACAGAGTGACAGCCTGGCTGAGCAGTGTGGATTAGAAGCTGTGCAGGGCCATCATCTCCATTCTGCTCTGTTCCAGCTGTTTGTGGTGCCTCCAGCAGAGCTGTATCAGCACAACTCCTGAGTAGGAAACAATTTACAGCACTGCTTAGCAAATATGGATAACTTTGACCCCCAAAAATGAGGGTCCTCTGTACATGAGACAAGTTCCTTTTTGTTCATGCATCAGTACTGTAGATGATGTGCCAGCTGAAACGTTCGTTTTACAGAAAGATTTGTATTCCACCATTACACATATGAGGATTGTGGCAGAATTCCAATCATAAATTAGTGAAAAATTACCAGTTAAATAATAGTGCTATCATAGGTAATTAGCTGGTTATACTGTTTAGTATAAACTGTCGGGGGAAAAATTTACTTAGGGAAAAGGTGAACAAGCATTATTTTCCATTCAAAATTTAAGTGTCACTCTTCCTTTTAACTTTCACTCCTCTTACGTACTTCTTTTCTCCAGAAGATGATTATCCTAAGGATTTTTAAATTGAGGTCTAGGAATAAAATATGTTTTTGTATAAGAAGTCAAAGTAAGACATATAGCCTGTATAGATAGTTCCAAGCAGGGCTCAGATAAACATGAGAACATAGGACACTGCCCATACAAAGAGTGCTGTCCTCCTCCAGGAAAGGTGAGGACTGCCCTGAGCACTTTTTAAATCTGTCTTTAGTTTTAGGGTACGGGAGGCACTGAAGCACAGTCCTGTAGGCACTGATGCCTATTTGCCTTTGGCAGCAGGAGCAAGGTTAGGGACTCTGTCTTGGCTTGGAGATTGCAGGGGTTTTATCAAAAGCAGATCAGAAGTGAACTTTGAAGGAGCTGTTAGTAGCTCTGGTTCTAACAAAGCACAAAAAGATTAGAGCTAGCTGTTTGGCTGTGCTGGAAGGTTTAATATTAAAACAAGAATTCCTATTGGCTTTCAATACAGTTAAATATTGTAACACAATTAGATTGAACCTCCTGAAACTCTTCTTATTTGACGTCATTCTAGTAGGCTGGCTGAACACTGCAATCAAATATTGTACACTAGTAGAGCTTAATTATCATAGGTGTACTTCTAAGAATTTAAAGTGGAATTGATACAGAAGTCCTGCTCTTGGTTAGAGGAATATCCTGTGAGTTTTACAAAAAATTGACAAATGGTCTCTGGTAGTGAGATCTTAAAATATCTTTCAAAATTATTTTCAGAGTGAATCTTGTGTTAGAAATTATAGTTATCTGTATTTGTTTTCACAACTGCACTGCATGCTTTGATATGTAATTTTACTTGCAGAGGTCTACTCATTTCTGAGTTGAATCAAATGAGTTAATCAGTACTCAAGTAAACCTCAACAGTCTACCCTTCAAGCAGGCAGGTTTGTAAAGAAGCAGGTTTTCAGCACTTACAGCATACCTGATTTGCCAAAGAAAATGAAGAAGGTGGATATCACAAGAAAAGACAAAATAATTTAAGAAGAGAGAGTTAAACACATTGGCCTAAGCAGCAGTCAACACAAATATAAAATGACTGGAAAAGTCCATAGACAAGAACTACAGCCTGTGGCATGTGGGAAGCATGCATCATGCAAAGCTTTCACACTTCTGTGCAAATGAACAGGCCTGACTTATGGAGAACTGGTTAACCAAACTAAAAAACAGCAACAAAAAGAGGCCAAAGTGATAAGAAGTGTCTTAGGAGGTGGATGTTTGAGGTGAAGGTCTGCATTTTGACAAGTGGACCCAGAAACATCAGCAAACTCCAAGGCTCTTTAATTTTGAGTTCATAAACCAGACTGCTGATACTGGCAGGGAATACCTACACACACTGCTCATTAATGCATGGAGCAAGGAGACATACATTCAGGCTGCTGCTTTACAGGAAAATGGAGTGCAGGCTATCTCGCTGATGATTCAAGGGGAAACATCTCCAGCCACTGCAGGATGTGAAATGCATGACCCACAGGTGCATGCAGAGGCTGGCAGTCCCATTGCAAAAGCTGACTGATTCTGTGCTTCTGGGAACCATTTCTGTTCTTTTTGCAGGCTGTTGCAGAACGCTGTACTGGCATTGCTTCTCACAATTTGGAGAATCGTGAGATTCTCTATATTACACATGATACAAGAACACCTTCAGTCCCTCAAAAACGCATGTGCAAACTCTGTCTTCTTTGTGGATCATCAGACTTCCTCTTACAGAAGAGTAAAGGGCACTTCCCACCTCAGAAGAGGGACCTGTTAGGGCGGTCACGGTTCTGCAGGAAGTAGGAGTGTCCATTGAAGACTTTCCATGGGTGACAGAGCAGACCCTGTTTCTGGTCAAAGAGATGGTACAGATTCATCACAGTCTTCAGCTTCCTCGCAGGAAGAAGAGAAGGGACAGACACTGATCTCTTTCTTCTGGACACCAGGGACAGAACCTGGCAATTGTATGAATTTGTGTCAGGGGAGGTTTAGGTTGGATATCAGGAAAAGGTTCTTCACCCAGAGGGTGGCTGGGAGCTGGAAGAGACTCCCCAGGGAAGCAGTCACAGCACCAAGCCTGACAGAGTTCAAGGAGCATTTGGACAGTGCTCCTAGGCACATGGTGTGATTCAGTGTCCTCTTGTTGGAGGTTGGTTTTTTCCTTTCCTCTCTGCTGGTGGAATTTTTTCCCATTGACATGCTAAAGAGCACTGATGGCTAGGTCCTTGAGACCTTGAGATGAGGGAGGAAGAGCCTCCCTGTTTTTTTGGGGGGGGAGGGGGGAGGGGAGGTGAAGGGGGGGAACACCAGGAGATCAGGGGCAGGTAAAGGAGAGGTGTGGGCAGTTGCTGGCTCTCGCTCATTTTGGCTCTGGGAGGAGGATCACTGCTGGAAAACCTCACCCTGCCATCCCAATGCCAGGAGTTGCCTTTCCTCAGCTGTGGGACCCTGCACCCCTGCTAGGACACTCTCCTGCTTCAGCCTGCCATCTCCAGCATCCTGTTGGAGCACCAGGACTGCCCCAAGATCCGTGAGTCGAGTCTCTCCTCCACCCTTCTCATTCCGGACACCCCTTCATGGGTTCTGTATTCACAGATGAAAAAAGGTAGCGAAGACCCTCACTATTCTTTGGCATAAAAAATTTAGGGATGTTTTAAACAGGGTGGCTGATGGGGCTCATACTAGGAGCACCAAGTAGAACCACAGCTGGTGGTGATGCAGCATGCAGAATCAGTGTTAGGGAGTAGAGGTAACACAGACTTTTGTTCTCAGCAAATCATTAATGATCTGGTGGATAATATGATGACACTCAAAAAGAATCTAAGAAATCACTGCTTTTGATTGATGGATTTTTGGTGATTTGATTACAGGACAAGGGATAAAGGTTTTAAATTAAGGAAGATCTATTTAGATTAGAAATATGAAAGAAGTTTTTCACAATGAGCATAGTGAAACTTTGAAACAGGTTACCCAGAGAGGTGGTAGATGCTCCATCCCTGGAAACTTTCTAGGTGAGTTTGGATGGAGACAATGCAGTGGAAGATGTCCCTCCTCTGTGCAGGGGAGTGGGACTGGATGACCTTTGAACTTCCCTTCCAACCCAAATAATTCTATGGTTCTGTGGCTCTATGATTGAAAACACAAAGAAGGAAAGGCACAGGGAAAAAAAAAAACCCAGCAAGCTAACAGAAAACTGGGGAAAAAATTTAACTTTTCATTTGGACCATGGATCAACTAAAACATTGTCTAGATAAGTAGGACAGCAACTCTGCCTTTAATTTAAGACTTTAAGAAGAACTGATGAATCCAAGCAATATCAAATATATTCTTACTAAGGAGCAGAAGAAGCAGGGAATGCAGGTCATACTGGACTGACTCAAGTACCTCGGAATCAGCATGGCTACACACAGAAAGATAACACTTCACAGAGAACATTTCTGGCTTCACAAGAGGGGAGGCAAATATCTGCAGTACAGCTGATGACAGGGTTCAGTGGCACAACTGTATTAGACGATATGACCGTAGGAGGCCACAAGAAAGATCTCTTCTGCAGGGATGAGGAAGTGTTAGTATTCATATTCAAAGGCATTGATTCCATACATGACTTACAATATCCTGGTCATATCCTTTGAACTTGTAGCAGACACACAGAAGTGCTAGCAAGTAAAGGGTGAATCAACAGCCCATTGTACAGGAAGCAACTGAAGGTGCTGGACATGCTGTACTGGGCAAAATGAAAGCTGAGAGGAAGTATGGTTATTGTCCACCAACATATCAATAAGGGAACACCAAGGGCAGAAAGAAAAGAGCTAATTAAGTTGTTAACTGTGGAAGCAGAAGAAAAAAAGGGATTCAAAATAGTCAGGAGAAAGCCTGAAATTGAGTGGACTTAGAAGAGGGAAATTCCTGATTCTTTTCAGAATCAGATTGAAAGCATATAACAGCTATGAAACTAACTTAACAGAAATGAATAAATACCAGTGAATGCATATCTCCAGTGACATATTTCCCTGCCCTGTATTCCCAAGACACTTTGCGTTAAAAACTTCAATAAAAGGAGGACCCTGTAAGGGCTATGAAGTTCATTCCAGTATATTAATCTGAACCACATCACCGTTTTGTGAACTCATACATACACTCTAATTAAAACAATAGTGTAGTCTTTGAGAGAAATCACGTGAAGCTTTCCTTCCTCATATGTTGCCACCAACCAAGAAGGCATAAAAGGCTTTTTGGAGGTGTTTTACCTGCAAAGTTTATGCTGAATCTAGTTTTCTACTCATCGTAACAGCAGTTTAGCTCGGTTCACTTCCTGATTTATTGTTCTCCGGAGAAAGAAAAGACACGAACCTTTAGCCCACACATGCAGGAACCTCATGCTAGCTTGGTGGCTAATGCTTCATTTTCCCAGGCAAGTCATTTGGAGTCACCTTCCCAGTTCCTCTTTCCAGATGACCATCACTGATCAATGTTTTTGTCTACCTGAACCATGTTAGGTCTCGTAAGTATGATGTCCCATGTTCCTGATATCTGTTGTCTTTACCACCACATTCCAGACATCAAACCCATGAGAGATGCTTCTCTGAAGCATGCCAAAAGCTATTAGAAGTACAGCTTCAGAGATTTCTCCTTTAAAAACATAGTGCTGAGCAGAGTCTGTATTTTCTAATATGGCCAGAACAGTTTCTTTATCCAGACACAACTCCTGGATATTTTGGGGTTGTGTATCCTTCAAAGCCTTCAATAATCTAACCTTGAAGGAGGAGCAGAACTTCAGTCCTGTGCACTTACTTCTCAGCTCCTATTAACAAGGTGCACATGTGATTTAACTTCTGGAATGATGCTGCAGCCCTTCAGTCAGCATAAACCACTATCCAAGCTACCCTTGCTACCCAAGCTACTTTTACCCTAGCTAACAGTCAGTGCCTTTTGTCCTTCCCAGTCCCTTTTTTGCTCCCTTCCCATTCAATCCAGCACTTATATTCAAATGGCCACAGTTTGAATCAGAGAAAAGAACTTTATTTTTCTCCTTTTTTTCACTCATCCAGTTCAGCTTGCAGCTGCTCGGCTCCTCCACCCAAGTGAAGTAGCAGCTACAGCTGGGTAGCTGGGTCAGGAAAAAGGGCACAACTTCACCTTTTGGTAACTGTGTACTTGTTGATTATACCCCCCCAGGAGAAACAGTTCCTACCTATATTCTGAGTACAGTTTTTTATTTCTCAGGCTGAAGTTCTGTTCTCTGCTTCTCATTCTCTCTCTTCTTTCCAGCTCTTCATTTTCCCAATTTTCACCTAGTTTCTTCCTGCCCCTTACCCAATCCTCTTTTCAAAGCCAACTTCTTTCTTTAAAGATGCTGCATCCTTCTTTAAAACATGCAGCATTTCAAGTTGAGCAGCACGTAAGTGTTCAATTTTAACTCTTGACTATAAAACAGATATCAATATAGTTTAATGACTCTTGGTAAGGACGACTCAAATAGCTGTAGCTGGAGCTATAAGAGAAAAAGTTATGTAGAGAGTTCCTGTTAAGTCCAGGGAGAGAAGGCAGAGGTGGGGAAACTAAAGCAGCCTTCTATCTCCTGGAGGAAGATTATTGAAAAGAAAGGGAGTTTATTATATGACAACTCACTTTGGAAACTTTGCAGACTAACCCTCCTTTACAGTGTGTTATGTTCTTAATGAAGACAGATGCATTTTAGAGACAAAAAGTATCCAGTACTTGTTGGGTTTCAACATTTTTCACCATTTTCCATTTTCCTAACTGATTCCATCCTATTTGCAATCCACTCCCCTGAATACAGGTCCTGTTCACGGTTACTGAAAAGGGAATACTTCTTCCCTTTATCCCTAACCCTTGCAACTACCAGAGCTGGTGAAGTCTCTACTTACCCTTAGTACCTTGTTCATTTGCAATTTGCTTTGTTTTCAGCTTCGTTTAATCTCAATGCCTGATTTACTCCTGGGTCATTTCCACTGGAAATGCTGAGGCCAGCAAAGACAATCTGTGCAAAGTGTGACAGAGACCAAGCTCTCACAAGAAAGTACATCCATGCACTTCATGAGGTTTGGCTGTTGGAAACTTTGCTCTTTTCTTTGAATTCTCAGGTACTCAGTGCAGAGTTCTGATAAGCAGAACTTATCTTTTAACTCTGTTGTTATTCTTCAGACTCATGATGCTCAGCAAATGTAAACAAACTTTTAAGAGGAAAAAGAGAGCTCTTTGAAATTTCTTGTTATCCTTAAGCATAGAATGCCTCCATATAAACTACAAGACTTCCATATAGATGTTAGGCAGGAGGAAAAGGGAGGGAAGGGCATATGAATGTATTAAAATTTAGGCTTTTAAAATAATATTTCAGTCCATACAATTTAAAGTCTGACATTGGTCAGTGCTTCTGTTCCCTGCAGAAGACAAGATCTACATCCATCGTTACTGCCTTAAGCATACCTACAGAAGATTGAAGATAAATAATTAATTTTTGCCTTGTTACTTTCTTGTAATGCAACTTCAATAATCTCTCTCCCAGCTGTGCAATAACAAAGACAGCTTTGGACCATGCAATTTGTGATCTCACTGAGGGAGCTATTTCCTTTGATGCAACTCAAAACATCTTGAACTTGTCTTGAATAGTGACAAATTTAATGTTAAGGCTCTGTTGTGCTCTGTTTGCAAACTTACCTGATGAACGGGAGTCATCTTGCAGTGGTAAAGGAGAACTACCATACCCATTACAGTCTAATTTCTCATCTGTGTGCAAAATGTGACTTTGCAACACCAACCCCACCCCCCGGCCACCAGACTTCTCATTTGAATTAAGATTTTGTTCTTAACAAAATGCACATTAAAATTGATGCTTCAGGTCAAGGCAAAAGAAGGACACTGTGCCTTCAGCCCATGCACTGGTAAAATTTGATAATGGGAGTATTTTATCTTCTGTACTGAGTGAAGCAAGTAGATAATTAAGTTGTTCCATCATTTTTATGGAAGTAAATGTCTATTTTAAGGTTCCATATGACTTTCCTAGTCATCACCTTTTAAATAAAAATCTGAAAAAATGGTAATATTCTCCAGAAAAGTTAAACTTAAGGATAAGTATAAATCTTTTTGTCTTCCCCACTAGCCTGAAATCCTCCTTTCTCAACCCATAGTTCCATACACTGCTGGCACCTTTCTATCCCATGCCATTCCACACCTGATAGTTTGGCCCCATGAGAATACTATGAGGCACTGCAAAAACAAGAATTGAAAAAAAAAAAAAACAAGTCTTTGAGCAGAAGAGAGTCACTCTAAAGACAGAATATGAGTGAGAGTAATATGACCACAAATTCTCTCCACTTTAAGAGAGAATGATGTTGTGAGGAGCTGTGCTGAAGGCCTTATAGAAGTCCAGATAAACAACATCTATAGCCCTTCCCTTGTCCAATGATGCCATCACCCCATCATAGAAGGCCAACAGATTGGTCAGGCAGGACCTGCCATGCTGGCTGTTGGAGCAGTGGCCCTGACAGGTACTTCCATTCTGGGGCACTGCACCGTTCCTCTGCAATGCTGTCTGTGTTGAACGTGCCTGGGGCACAGCAGGCATCCAAACAAGTTGACTATCCAGCCCAAGCAGTGGTGTGTGAGCTGTATTTTGATATTTATGCGCAGCTTAAAAAGGGAAATGTTTCCTTACACATGATTGACTGTAGGGATATGGATCATACAAATTGCCAGATAACCGCATGGTGATACATGACTTCAGATGAAAATGTTCAGTTTTATTCTTTGCGTACTCAAAAAGAGTGCAAAGAACCACAGAAGCCCTAGAAGAGCACAGCCAGCTGGTGAGGCAGGGCTGTGCACAGCTTGGGCATTCAGACATTTGCTCCATGGCTCAGCTCAACACCTGTGCACAGGTGGCTCCTGTTTGGAGGTGCAAGCTTGAGCATTGTGAAGGACCAGAGCTGCAGGGCTCAGAAAGAACCTCAGAGAGAAGTTACACAGAACTTGTTTCTCTTTCTTAACACGTTATTGGAGGAGTCTGCAAGACTAACAGGGTTGGAGCTAGTTCTAATGGAACTTTTTTCCTCCAAATATAAAAAAAAATCACCAAACCACAAATTAGCTCAATAGGACAATACAATAAAATAATTATGAATTTTCCCTTGAATTCTGTGTAGATGCTCTAGAGATTATGAAGAATGGCAGCTGGAGAGGTTTTCAGTTATCAGAACTGTTTGTAAACCATTAGGCATGAAACTACTTCACTGATAGTAAACAGAACATATTAATGTGTCTGTGCAGACTGTAGTGTTGGTTTGGTTGCTCTTCCGGTTACATCCAAAGGCTTTTTGAATAGCTGGAAGTTAAGTAGAGTTTTCAAAATATGCACTAGTTAGCATAATGTAGTTCTACATCTGCTTACACTTGACATAAGATCTGATGAACAATCATTTTTGTTGGGAAACTTTTACCATACTCCAGATTTAAACATTATTTTTTCACAGTGGCATAATATTTGCATGCATATCTCCATATATAAATACATCCATTTATTATATTGATTTTTTTTTTTAGGAAGCAAGAATTTACGTTAATTTTAATTTAAATTTCAGGAAATTTTCTTAATATATTATTTTCTTCATTCAGAGAAAATATTTCCCATGTTTTTCCATAGGACCTTCTTCTCATTTCTTTAAGCATGA
Source organism: Tychaedon coryphoeus (assembly GCA_013398595.1). Taxonomy (NCBI): domain Eukaryota; kingdom Metazoa; phylum Chordata; class Aves; order Passeriformes; family Muscicapidae; genus Tychaedon; species Tychaedon coryphoeus. The sequence goes on along the minus strand of WBND01000430.1, from coordinate 166,048 downwards.
TTGAACCATTGCACCTTATCCCCTTCTCCTACAAGCTGGAAGTTTCACACTTCAGAAATGATCATATATATAATTATTCTTCTCAATTAACATGCTAACAGCATCACAATTGCAATAATCATTATTTCATGAGTTTGTCTGTTAGCATCCATCTCAGTCCTTTCCTAAGTCTCAAATTCTCTACATTCTTTGTAAAAGAGAAATAAAAAAAAATGTTAAATTAAGGAAAGTAAGATCTCACAGAAGTGAGAGTTTCCATATGATGGGTGATCAAGCTTACATGCCTTTTATTGGTTTTTCTAGAACTGCAGTGCTAAAACCTCTGAAGGGCCACAGACCAGCAGGCACTGCAATCCTAGCTCCTGGCTGTTTGAAAGAGCTGCACCCAGTTGTCTCTTCCAGACACGTCTGTCAGAGGCAAAGCAGCTCAGCCTCATCCTGCAGCTGCATGTGCTGATCTGAGAGGCTCTCTCCTGCCCTGGCTTGGCTGGGACTGTGCCAGCCTCAGCAGCTGATAGCAGCACTGCTCTCATCTGAAGCCGAGGTCACTCTCAGCCGCACCATGAAATGACTGGAGAAGCCATGTAGTTGTCTTCCAGCTTGATCTGTAGCTCTGTTTTGACAAGGGACAGTGATTTTACACCACGTGTTCCTGTCAGAAATACTTGCTCACACAGCTAGGATGATACAGAGCAGTGTATGCTGGGGAAGTTCTATACACTGTTTTCTCCCTCACAGCAAAGAGGTGCTTTACATCTGTAACTCCTGTGTAGGAGGTGTGCATCCCCAAATGGTGCTGGGTGGTTCCTGCAGAGGGGATGTCATATCCGACATCTCCTGAAGGAGCGCTGCCTGAATGGAGATCACAGAGATGCAAACAACACAGCACTCTGCACAGGCAGACCCCATGGAGCTGTTTAGCTGATCACACATCCCTGGGGACAGCCACCAGGACCAGTCACCTCTCTTTGCCACAACAGTTCTCCTTAAGACCCACCGTGCCTTCAGGACTGCAAGAGCCAGATGTATGCCATGAGCCTGGGCTAGGAGTGGGGACTGCAAAACAGCCACATCTAAGATGCTTCTCTCCTTCACTCCTCCAGTAGCACTCAGAGTACAACAGTTTGGTAAGTCTTAATTTGAAAGGCTGCAGGAGGCACTAAGAGTCTGGATGGAATTGGTATGGAAAAGTACAAATGAGGCAGAGCTATCCAGTGCTGATAGAACATGAGCCTAAACCTGCAGAGTGCAGGGAAATGAAGGGAAAATACCCCAAGAGTTTAGCACATGGGATGGGGAAATGGGAGGTGTCTGGCCTGCAGAATTAAATTAAAATAGATGGGGTTTTATGCTGCAAAGGAAAGGATTAGATCAGTGTGGAAAGCAACTGCTCTGCTGAATTGTTCAGCCTGCCATATTCTAGGAATGTTTTTTCTGAACTTGCCAGGAAATATCTCTTGAAGTCTTTTTAAAACTGCATGTTTTCCAGGTGATAATGAGCCTACATTTATGGTGTTAAGCTATGTTGAACTTCTATGTTTCAAGCCAGCTCAGTGGTTTTTTTGCCTCATAAATGTCAGAAGTGCCGGTCTTTCACTGACACCTGTGGATATAAGGCAGAATTGCACACAAGTTTTTATACTCTGAAAGTCAGGAGTTTCAGCTCCCAAACTTTCTGGAAAAGAGTGTCTTCCCTCAGTCTTTTGCCTGAGGAGTCAGCAAAAATATTTGTGATACTGCTGCAGTGATATACATGCTAACTTGTGAGATCCAGATTTGTCAATCTTTCTCTCTTTCCTGGGAGAGAATTATCCATGCAAAGTGATTTAGAGATTTTGCCTTCTTCAGCAAAAGCTAACCATGTGTTTTACAAGATCAGAAGCAGGGCAAAGCAGAATGCCTTGTTGAACAGACAGGCATGATGCATCACTGCCCACCCAGAAGCTGGTTTTGGCCTGCTGGTAGTATTGCCTGATGAGGAGAACAGTGGGATGGAAAGAGGGACCATGCCTGTTTCACACTCTACATTGCTACTCCAGCTAAAAGTGTTGCTGAAACAGCAATAACGCTGCTAACACCCTATCCTAGACCTCCTTAGGTTAACACAGTCTCACATTTAGCACGGGCTGAAGCACAGTTTTAATCATGTATCTTTATGTGCAGGGTAAACTTTTAAATAATTGTTTTGCTGGTACAGGTGTGGAAATCCTTAGGCTGACATACAGGATTTCTAAGAAAGTTACTGGCTTGTTGAAGGCAAGCTGCTGCTTGTATGAAAACTTATACATGAAGCTAGGATAAACTGACCTCAAACTAAGGTGATTTCAATGCCTATGATGCATATTTTTGATAAGGCCAGTGCCATGATCTTGAAGAATATAGTAGGAATTAATTTATAGGCAGCATAATAGAATCATTGTAAAAGAGAGAAGGGAAAGGCAAGGCAAGGAGAGGCAAGGATCATCTCTCACCATCCTGACACTCCAGCCAATGAGGCCGGTGCTTTGCTGGGGTCAAATGAAAATCCGAGTGGGGGCATTAATCACCAACACAGTGCATCACAACTTGCAGTTTACTGTGATATACAGCACATACTCATTAGGAAACATTTCTTATTTCCTCATTTCCTCAATCCTCTGTGATTGTCTTGACTGCTTTGATAAAACAAAAGCTCTTGCAAGATTATTTTTGTCCCTGACACAAGGCTGTGCACTAGCATTAGCTGCAGCTGAAGCCAAACCTAGGAAGAGTGTGGCAATCATTTGACAGTCATTTGTGGTCATGTGGATTAACTGCAGGGTGCCTTTCCAGTTGTAGAAGTATCCTCTTCCTCAAAATTCTTGCACAGATTTGTGTGCTTTGCAGGAGCTATGATTTGCAAACCCTTCACTGCAAAAGGGGTTTTGAAAGAACTGTGGTATATACTGGGGCTTCTGCTACATGCTGGAAACCCCAACTTTCCTAAATAATTTTCTCGGTGATGTTTGTGGTGTTTTGGAAATAAGCAGTGTCAGATCTAAAGCATTACTGGGCCTAAGATAAAAAGAAAGCCACATAAAAAGAAGATTTTTGCATCACTGTAGGATCTTCTTGAGACCAATAAAGTTTAAACAAAAAGGTTTGGTTCATGGTGGGGCCTTGCTACCATAGCAACAGAGAAACACTCAGTCTCCTGGCTTTCAAGAAATGAGGGTCTGTGAGCAGCCCTCTGGTGAGGAAGGCTTGGGAGAGAGAAAACCTCTTGGTGATAGGACTGTGTTTGCAATAGACCTTGTCACATATGATGGTGGATTTTTGGTATGTTTTAAACCTTTTTCAAGACTTTGAAATAGATACAGACCTCTCTCTCAGGAATTCTTCCTATCTGGCAGAGTTGGCACCCTTGTCTGTATGCTGTTCCAGTGTTATATCAGTAACTCCCACTGAATGGCAGTAGCAGGCTGTGCATATAATTCTGGCACAACTGAAATGTCAGGTATTAAATTAAGTGTGCACAATAATGCCATTTAAATGTTGCACTGCTCTGAGCTAATCTGGACACCTCCTCAGAATTTTATAAATACATGTTGTATTTACAGTTCCATGGTTAGATTGAAGTAACCTATTACAATATTGATAGTACTCACCCTGTATATTCAATATGATAGAAACAAGTGATATATGCCATGAGCCTGGTGAAGGCACAGTTAGATCAGAAAGTGACATCTTTCTCCTTAAGTAAGGGCTATTACTTGTGGCTTTACAAGCCTGTACCATGGTGACCAGAATGAATCTTCTTCATATCCGTGGTTTATATATAATATATATTGTACAAGGATGGTGTGGTCCTAGCACATACTTCATACATTTTTTGCTGAAGAGTTCTCTTCCAGAGTGAGGAGAATAATCCATATTTAGAGAAGCAGCAAATGCAGTGATAACAATCCTTGATTAAGGTTTCAAAAGGATGTCAATAGACTTAGGAGTCTGTGGTTTATAGCTTAACAAAAAGGCAGTCCTCAGTCCTTTTTGTGATCTGTATGCACACAGATGATGAAATCATCTGATGCAAATGTAATGATGCATGTACATAGAATTGATGAAAGCAATAGTTGTACTTTTGTGGTCATTTATGCTCAATGCAGAAAAATATCTCTGTCTTCCCAGCCCTTATTTATGGGAATCAAAATGAGGGGCCAGAGTTGGCCACCTCTGGTTATCAAAGAATCATGGAATGGCTTGGGTTAAAAGACCTTAAAGATAATCTGTTTCCAATACCCTGCCATAGGTGGGGACACCTTCCACTAAACCAGGTGGCAGAAAGCCACATGTAACTTGGTATGGTTATACTAAAGAATTTCTATGCAGTTCTCCATTGTTATCACTAGTGCCCTCTGTTCAAATTTCTCATTTAGCTTAAATGATACAGTGAGATGGAGTAGTTTATCACTGAGATACCTCTGCTCAGATTGCTACCAAAGCGCCAAAAACCAAACACGACTTCATCACACCAAATACTTATTCCTCTTTAAGTCCTTACTGTTACCTGTAAAACACATTGCTAGCTGAAGGATGCCAGTGGCATCCTGGCCTGTTCCAGCAATATTTGGCCAGCAGGAGCGGGGCAGTACTCAGCACTGCTGAGGCCACATCTCACATCCTGTGTTCAGTTCTGGGCCTCTCACTCCAAGCAAAACATGGAGGTGCTGGAGCACACCCAGAGAAGGGCAGCGGAGCTGGGGA
>WBND01000430.1:132425-148900 GCA_013398595.1 Tychaedon coryphoeus | reverse complement strand
AAAGCAAAATTAACCTGTTTCGATTGCTAACTCTGTTCATAAAATGCAATCAGGCCTGACACTGGATATATGATGGAGTGAAATCACTTGACCATTCTCCACCTGATGGCAAGATGTTTGTTCCCAGACAAATACTTTCTTAACTCTAGAATAAATCAATGTGCTGAAGCAACGTTTGGGCCCCAACTTCTTCTTCAAGGAATGCATTGTCTGTGTATGTTAATGCATGTAAAGTCAGATTTTTTTAATTGACCTGGTATTCAAAGTAAAATATAACAGCTGATAGACATGCTTAGCCTTTCAGCAGCAGGTTGAAGCCATAACTGCCTTGTGAGAGGATGCTTTGGTATTCAGGCATGTTCACATTTGACAAGATGAATTTTTTATCATTCTGAAACACTTTTGGCAGATGAATAAAAGTAGTTCAGAATATGTTATAGTCTTGAGGATTAAATTATGACTATCTATGGTGTATTTTGCTGCATAGTTTATCATCCAAATGGAACAATTATCCAGAACTAAATTTCACCCTACTTTTCCCTTAATCTCTAGATAGATAGCATTTCTCATGCTGTGTTCCAAAATCATCTGGAACACATAATCTGTTGTCAAGATTCAAGCTGTTTGGCCCTAACACACTCTTTACAGATAAAAAAATTCATAATGCAGCACTCTTGTCTCAAAAAAAAACCCAAAGCCGCAGTGAAAAACCCTACCAAATCCTGGGATTATTTGTCTTTAATTCTGTAATAAAAACCAGATAGGCAAAAATTTGGTTATTTTCAGCATTTCAGTCAGACTGTGCCCGTATAGATAACTATGTACACCTGAGATGAGACTCCAGTTTTATCCTCTGCTAAAAGAGGGAGTACTATATTGAGGGTATGAATAAAAATAGCATAATAAATCCAGACTTTCTGCTTGAGTCACTTTGCCATCATCTTCTGCATTTTCACATTTCTTAGCAAGAACCCTTTCACAAGCTTTGCTAGAAGCTAGGCTGAAATGTCTTTTATCATCTGCTCCATTTTCATGGTGCCTTATGGTTGAGAAGTTTCCATTAAGCCTTATGGCAGTTATTGTTACCTTCACAGACCTGTGCAGAATCACTTCTCTACACCTTCTAGGTGTAGAATGTCTTCTTTAAAGGGGCTAGTTTGAACTGCTGTGACAGATTACTAACTGTCACACTCAAGATCTACACTCAGATTAGTTTGACCACTTGAAAATATATAATTAGAACTTATGTTCAACATTAGGTCGTTCTCACTCTCTCTATTCTCTGCACTGAGCATTCCAGATTGGCTTGATGCAAGCAGTAAGTAAATCAGGATAAATATATGGGATACAACAAGCCTGATAAGCCAAAAGGTAGAATTACAGAGGTTAGTTCTCTGAGATTTCTTTTAGGCAGGCAGGAGCTATTTGGAAAATACTTTTCAGATATTGGGGTGCTACGTTTTTGGGTTTTGGTTTGGATAGCTTGGTTTTGGTGGTGGTTTTTGTTCATTTGGTTGGTTGGCTTTGGTTTTGTTTGGTTGTTTTTTGTTTTGTTTTGTCTTGTCTTGTTTTGTTTTTAGATAGAAGCTACCTTCCTACAAAAGAGAAAAAGGCCAAAAGCACAAAAGCACGTCCTCAGCTACTTAACCTCACCAGAGACCTCCACACAAACTATAAATCCATCCCCTCTGCTCCAGATGCCTTTACAGCCCAGCAGCATGGCAGTGTAACAGGTCAGTGATGCAGTGCAGTAAGCCTCTGTGGCTCCAGCCTTCCCTTGCTCTCTGGCTGCTGCACCTGGGCAAACATTTGCAGTGACTCTGGGAAAGTCTCTCTGGAAGCTTGTGAGCCTGCTGGAGGCAGCTGGCTGCAGCAGTGGTCACATTCCTGCCCACTCCTGGCTGGCAGCCTTCTCTCTGAGTCATTTCCACCGAGGTCCTTATCCCTAGCACCCACAGTGACCCACCCCAAATATCTTGTCCTCTGCATACCTTTCCATTATGAGCATTACAGGTGCAACAGCAGAGGTACAATGCCTCAGTAGTCAAAGTCTCAAACAGCAGTTTTCATTTCAGATGTGTTATTTAGCTCTGCTCAAAGACTCAGTTTCTTTACAGTGAAGACTTTCCAGCCTAAGAAATTAATCAAAGAAATAGAAGACAGTGATCTAAGACATGGGGTGACTCATTTGGCAATTGAAGCTCAGCTCCAAATACTTCAGGTCAAGAAAAATATGAACTGAGAGAAGTTTTATATCTTGGTTGTAGCACTAATGTCTTCAAACAGACTTTTTTGGTGGTTTTCTTTTTAAAATTCAAAACCCTCTACATTTAGCATGTAGTAAAGTAAGTAAGCAAAAATGTTTCATTATAATTATGCCTGTACAAAAATAATGTGCTGCAGAAGTTAAAAAGTATTCTAAATATTTTACATCTGTAAGAATACTAATTAATTCTCTGTATGGTAGAAATATTGAATGAATCACTAAGAAATGTTTATGAAGGAAGTCTTTATACAGAGGCTTTGTAGACAGAACCATATATTCAGTTCGAGCATCTCTGTGTGATCAGATACATTAAGAATGGCAATCTGTTTTTTTTTTAACTAGTCTGATAATTAGCCATTATTGCCAGTAGGGCTGCTAGTGTTAAATTCTTAAATATTGTAGAAAGTGTGATTTTGTCAATGCACATTTTCATGCATGGCCAAGGCAAGCATCTTGTAACACCTACATTGCCAGTACCAGCAGTTGCCACTGAGATTACCTGGGAAGATCCTGAAGCAACTTCAGTTGAAATGGATGTTTCAGTGTTGATTAATATCTTGAAAGTAGTGTCCTTGTTAGAGATCTTCATTCTGGGATGGACAAGGTTTCAGGACAAAGAAGAGGAATTTATTGGCTGAGTATATATTTACTAATATGAGCATGTTAAATATATCAATATATCCAAAAGTCAGTCTCTTTAAACAGAATCTAAGATGGTTTTGAATTCTTTTTTATTATATTTGCTTGGAATGGGAGCTTAAAAATTGTGATAGCGGATAAGTTTCTGATCTAAATCAGTATTCAGCAATGAATGAAGCAGCTTTGAGACACACATGAAAAGGTTCTGATATGGGCGATCATAAATTAACCTTTCCAGAAAGGAAGGTTTTTTTATAATCCTATTTAATGGGAAGCTGGTGTGTGCCATGAATAATAAAAGCTTATAACATTGCCAAAACTCATGGCTTTTTTAATTAAATGTTTTATTGTAATGATAGTTTTTATCTTTCACAATGTAGTTCAGTTATTGTGATAACTGGATCCTATGAAGCTCTTTCCCTTAATGGTGGAGGAGCATGTAGCTCCTGGATAATGCCTTTTCCCAGTAATTTTCAAAGCAGTTCTAAAGAAGGTCACTATAATTAAAATACTCTCTTTTTTAAACTTAAGCTGCATAATGAGTTTTATGAGATAAACTGCTTAAGAAATGGCTTCACAATTTAAAGTATGTCATTCTTTATGTATGCACAGGAGGGAAGAAGCAGAAAATCTACCCTGCTTTTTTTCCAGCCTTTGTTTGATTCTTTGTTATCATCCATCACTTGTTTCCAGTTATTTTTCTCAGTATTTCCACTTGGACCTCATAGGAAACACAGAGAATGAAATTACTGCCAGAAGTATTGGAGTCCATGTATTATCAGCAGGTTTGGGACTCTCTTGTGAATGATCCCACTCTATATTTGGCTCTCTGATAATCTGAGCTCAGGTGAATATTGGCAATATTTCACTGTTTCTCAGTCTTGGGACACCAAGACTCCCTGCAACTCCAATCTGTGGGTCTGGCAAATATCCTCAGAGCTGAGCATCTGCGCTTTGGGCTTTCCTGTTTTTTGACAATGAGGAGCAGAAGTGTGTGTCATCCCTCCTTTCTGTGACTGTCTAGTAAGCTTTGTGGTGCCTGCTCAGGAAATCAGGTGGACAACATACAATGTTCTACAGGGAACACCATCCTGCTCCAGCTGTCCCACTGGCTCATCCAGTGGAGGTCCCTAAGGTGGGGGGCAGTGATAGACAGGCTGTGGGGCTTGAGATGAGCTGCTGTGGCTTCTGATTACTGGTTCTGAGCAGCACTTCTTTGCTCTAAAATGGAGGTTATGCTCCGCACTGCAGATGTGCAAGGGTTATGTCACTAATTTGCAACAGTGTTGGGAAACTGCTTTTGAAATTATTAAATGGATGAATTTGCTACAACAATCTCAGTCTAACCCTTGCCATGACCAAAGCAGTGATTTGGGATCATTAGCTGGATGAAACACAGCAAAACAATTTTGAACAGCAGTTGTTACAAACTGTGAGTTATTTCTGAATAGCATGCATTTTAGATGAGTCCTGGATTTCTTGTCAGCAGCATTAAAGAAAGGTGGTATTTGTAACCCACATAGCTGTATGATTTATGTGTTTTCCGACTGAAGTATTCCCTGCCATGTTTTTCTTCCTCCTTTTCCTTCTGGTATGATAAAACCTTTGTAGCAGGTGCCAAACAATTATACATTCCCATCAGACATAGCTTTGCACTTCTCAATTCTTCTGTCTGACTAAGCCATGTATTTAGTTTTTAGGTATCTTCCTTGCCCTCAGGGAACACTGAAGTACCAGAAAATACAAACTCTTACCTTACATTTTTGAATAAGTCTCCAATCTTCAGGTGCTGCTGGACTTGCACAGATCCATGGCAGTACACCAGCGATGAGCAGCAGGAGAGAGGCATCTTGCATTGCTCACACTGGGAAGGCAGCAGCTCCTGCACTCTGACACAGACTGGTCCATCCCTGAATGTTTAGGGCAGGGCCAGCACCTGTATGCTACTGGGGACATGAGCCATAAGCAGCTAGGGTTGCTAAGCCATGCCTTTCTCCTGTTGAAGCCACCATGCCTGATCATGCAGTGATAGGTGTGTGTTCTCTACACTCCTTTGTCAGAGGAGTGCAAGTTTGTGCACTAAAATAGCAACAATGAGAATATGAGATTATTTTCCCACTAACAAAACTGCTGAATTAGACAAACTGTGAACAAAAGGAGCAGTGCTGCAGAGAGAAATCTTCTGTGAAATCCGTGTTCTAACCCAACAGTGATGAGATGTTTAGCTTGTATAATGTTTCACTCTCCAGACAGGATTGTTCCAGCACCATAATTCTGATTCAATGTCTGGCATCTAATGCTTTATTAATTTTAAATTTTCTTTATTCACTTAATGTAAATACCCAACTAGCAATAGAGACAAATAGAAAATTCTTTCTGTTGCCTCACACATTTAATTAACCTTCCGTCTGCCACTTTTTCCTTTAAAGAATTTCCTTCTGAGGCTTGACTGTCATGTCAGGAAACTATGTTTTTCCCTTTTATGGAGACAGGGGTGTATTTAAAACATGATGCTCCTGAAGTGTGAGTGCTCAGGCATGTCCAGCCAAGAGATGCCAGGCACCATGGCCTCATGTTAGGACAATCTGGGAGATCATTAAGATGTAGTAGCCAAGACAAGCAATTATGTATGACTCTACCTTGTATGCGAGTAGCAGAAATTATTTTTATAGCTGAGCTTAAGCATAAAAACTCTCCAACAGGCCAAATTTCAGGAAGCTAGCCTTTTCCCCTGCTTCTCCTTTCCTTATTTCTTTATCCTTGAGAAATGATAAAGGCTTAAGGATAGAAATAAAGGGATAAAAATCAGAACAGATACTACAATGTCCTCTGAGATGAAGGCCTAATCATATGGTCTCTGTCTGTCTATGTGTTCTCATTATCAATTTGTTGTTGAAGGCAGCACATGCAGGGGGAAATAAGTAGATGATTGATTTGCATGAAAAAGCTTAATACAGGTCATTGCACTTGACAGGAGGAAAATACCTTAATTTAGGATCTGTGAAAGCATCAATGGAAACAATAACCGAACACAACAAACTCGTCAGTGAAAACCTCTGTCTCTGTCTGCAGTGGGAAGCTTGCCTGTGTCACTGCTCTGGGAAGCTTGTCCAAAATGCAGTGGAGTGGATGAGGGGCTGATGGTCCAGGGTGTGGCCCATGGAAGAAGGTGGCTATCTGGCCTTTGAGTTAGCCCAATGCCATGGTTTAGCCCCAGCCAGCAGCCAGGGCCCTGCAGCCGCTCACTCCTCCAGCAGCAGCACCAGGGAGAGGATCAGAAGGGTAAAAACTGGAAAAATCATGGGTAGAGATAAAAAACAGTTTAATAGGGAAAACAAAAGCTGTACATGCAAGCAGAAAAAAACACAACGAATTAATTCAGTGCTTCCCATGAGCTGGCAAGTGTTCAGTCACTTCCAGGAAAGCAGGGCCCCATCACACATAATGGTTATTTGTGATGACAAAATTCTGTCACTCCAAATGTCTCTTCCTTTCTTCTTCTCCTCACTTTATACACTGAGATGGTGTCACATGGTTTGGACTATCCCCTTGGTCAGTTTGAGTCACCTGTTGTGGTTCTGTCTCCTCCTAGCCTCCCAAGCACCCCCAGCTTCCTTGCCAGAGTGGCAGTACAAAAAGAAGAAAAGCCCACTGAGCAGGCTGAGCATTGCTCAGTAACAATAAAAACATTTCTATATTATTGACCTGTTTACAACACAAGACCAAAACACAGCCCCGTACTAGCCTCTGTGGAGAAAATTAACTCTACCCAAGACAAAACCAGCATGCCTAGGATCACCACATTATTTGTGTGACATTTTGGAGCTGCAACTCATAAAAAAAGATTTCGGGCTGGGAAAATGGCAATACAAATTTCATCCAGACAATGCATGAAATGCTTTCCATGGTTTCTACAGCAGGGTACTAACTTTGCTCCCCAGCTGCTGATTGAACATCCTTGTGTCAAGAGGCCCTTGTGTCATTCTCCTTCCTTCAGCAGCCCCAGCATTATGCCATGGTGGGCACCTGTCCCTATCCCAGGCCTGCTGCTGCTACTGGCTCCAGCAAGGGACTGCACTGAGGGCCCCACAGCAGAGTCCTTAAATTAAAGAGAAGCTGTGGGAATAGAGCAGGGCCAGATAGAGTCTTTACTTTTACAGCCAAATCAATGTTGAAAGACTTGGAGATTGGATTAGAAACATTATTATTGCAGACAGTAAAAAATAGCATTCCTCCACCCCAGGAGCATCCACCCAGAGTACTGAGTAAATTGAAGCCTTGGCCATGCAGGTGTACATGGGTGAGCAACAGATCTCTTCTGGTTTGCCCTCATCTCATTTTGAACGCTCTGATCCTCCATTAGGACAGGCCAAAGATGGGATAAAGCTGCGCTGGAGCACCACCCATGGCACCACCATGGTCCACCCGAAAAACAATGTTCATTCCTGAGCAAGGGAAAAATGTCAAAGTTTCATGAAGGACAGAGAAAATGACACTTTTGCTGAAATGGCTCTGAGGGAACGAGTAACCCCTCTTGTTCCTACTGGTAGAGCCTCCAGAGAGGCAGATCTCATTGTCTTCTCCCCATCCCTTCTCAGCAACCTCCAACTTCTGCTTCTGCCCTCTCTATTTGGCCCAGGTGTCAGTACTCCTTTATTTGACTTCCTACTGCCACCTGTAGAGCAGCAATGCCCAGCATCAGAAATATGCAGAAACTTTTGCTGTAGCTGGATATATAGATGTGAGTGTGTGATGATCTTTTATGAAGGTAGGAGCTTGTATAAGCTAACAGCAATGATGTATTAGCTTCCAGTAAGAGGTTAAGCATGCCTTTATAAATTTGTACCTAATTCCTCTTGGCTGCTGAGAGTGAAAGAGATGCAAATTCTAGTTTCACAGCTGTCACTGAACATGAGACATCCGTGCTTCTGTGCTGCAAGGTAAGGCATCAGTAGCCTGCTTCCTGGGAACATTGAATCGTAAAGCAAGGGCATAAAATCTGAACAAGTACCAGGGTCCCCCTGGATACTTCTGACTGTTTGTCCAAAGCTATTTCCTTTCTCAGAAAAGCCATCTGTGCAACACAACTTGGACCATTGCAAAATATAGGTGTAGAGGAAGAGATGCTGATATGAAATATCCATAGAGAAAAGGTGTTTATTCCCTAAAGGTTTCCTCCTCCAGCTAATGTGATCCAAATGCAAAATACCATCTTGATCAAGTGCTGTGTCTAGAGCAGAGGAGATTTTTTTGTTTAAACCAGTCTTGAAATAAATTGCTGCTTACTGTGTTGTCTTAGAGTTATTTGTTCACATTTGCTGTTCCTCTGTTCTGCAATCCTGCTCTTGTCTGTCTGTGAACAATTTAGTGTCTCTAAAAGCTCCAGCACAAAGTGTAAAGGCCACAGTGACTCTTGTGAGTTAACTTCTGAACATTTTGGAGCAACTGGAATGTTTTATCTCTTTGGGGTTGCAAATATTACATGATACCTGGAGATAGGGTAAGAAAAGACAATATGGGAAGCTTGTATGTGTAATTCTACAAGGAAGGATTGTTAACTTTGTGGGAAGTAAATTGTATTACAGCTGAGGGATATGACTATTCGATTTCTTCACTGGCAAAGCTTTCTGTCTCCCAGAAATTCACTGTGTCAAAACAGATCCTCCTTGCAAGTACTAAGCATGAAGATGAAGGTGAGTGGTGACGCAGGGGGTTGATGACAGGATTACAAGGTTCAAGAAGATAGAGACAACCACATTGATTCTTAGGTGTTTTAGATGGTTTGAGCTCCTTGATTTTGTTTTGTCTCAGTAAAAGCTGTTTTTCAAGATGATTTATCTCCCAGAGCTATGCATTCAAGCAAGTGGGGAGCACTCATTTTTTGGGACTGTCTCATCCACAAATGATCTCATATTTCAGCTGTGCCGGGGTCCACACTCCCTCCAAGTGCAGGCAAACCAGGTCCCTGGTGAAGCCTGGCAAGGCAAACTCTCAGTGCACGGGGTGTTTGCTTTGGGACTTGTTGGGGGTGGGGGTCTGCACTGAAAGCACAGAGCAGGGGCTCACCGCTAACTAGCAGGGAGCTGCGGCTGCTCCACAGTCCCCTGGCACGTATTCCAGCCCAGTTTTAATTGGGAGCAGCTTGAATTTGCATTCTGCCTTTTTTGACATTCATCATGCGGGTAATAGATGCGCACACAGGCTGTCTGCTCGTACAACAAAGAAGGTGCAGAGCTAATTTAAAAGCGCTTGTGAAAATTCCAGCTTCAGAGGGCTTACTAAAACAAAAGACCCCAAACTGCTGGGTGTACTTCTCTGCAGTGAAACTGGTTATTGCTGAGATTTACCCCACCTTACCACAAGCTGACTTTTGTCTTTCTTCTTCAACACACATATGTCTGTAAGAGAAATACATATACCATATAGCACTTTCCAAATGCTATGTTTACACAGAAATAAATGACTTATATTTCAGGTTTTAATCTATTCTTTCATGCACTCATTTTTTCACTTTTTTGGTATATTTTCCTCACAGCAACATAATTGGTTCTTTTTTTTCCCTCTCAGCTTGTGGGTTATTTATGCCTCTGTTTTTATCTGCAAAAGTCAATACAATGGGCCAAACTCAACTTTGGTGTAACTATATTGGATTAAATGTGCATCACTGACACACTTCTATATTGCATTTCAATATTAATTTTTAATGTGTGAACCTAGTACATTGATTTAAAGGACACTGTATAAGTTAAATGCTCGTCTGTAAGATTAAAACCATTCCTGCCACACTGAGTGACACTGCAGAAGTATTCTGCTGCTCTCACCAGAATCCTTGCCAATTGCAACACTGTTTGTCAGACACCGACACAAAAAAACCTGCAAAACCATAGTCAACAGACAGCAGTGTGAAGAAATGCAGCTTTCCTTGAGCTTTGCAACTTCCTATGTGTGTGTAATTATCACAAGCACTAGGGAGGAAATCATAACTATGAGACACATACAGACAGAAATTTATATTTTCAAACATAAAATTACATTCTTCAATGTACATTTTTACTTTGGTTATACTTCTCACTGACCCTATGTGATTTTATAATCTTCAGAAAAACAATTGCATAGAATCAAAGAAGGGCTTGGATTGGCAGGGACCTTAAAGATCACCTTGTTCCAATCCCCCACCATGGGCAGGGACATCTTCTAGTAGACCAGGTTGCTCAAACCTCCATTCAGCTTGGCCTTGAACACTTCAAGGGATGGAGCATCCACAACTTCTCTGGGCAACCTGCTCCAATGTCTCACCACTCTCACAATAAAGAATTTTTTCCTTGATATCCAATCTAAACCTCCCCTTCTTTCAGTTTGAAACCATTCTGCCTTGTTCTGTCTCTACCTGCCCTTGTAAAAAAATCCCTCTCCAGCTCTCTTGTAGCCCTCTTTAGGTACTGGAAGGTTGTTAAAAGATCTCCTCAGAATCTGCTCTCCTCAAGGAACAACCCCAAGTCTCTCAGTCTGTCCTCCCAGGAGAGCTGCTCCATCTTTCTGATCATCTTCACGGCCCTTCTCTGGACTCACTCCAAGAGGTCCATAACCTTTTATGTTGGGACCCCAGAGCTGGGTGCAGCACTGCAGGTGGGGTCTCAGCAGAGCAGAGGGGCAGAATCCCCTCCCTGCCCTGCTGCCCACTCTGCTGTGGATGCAGCTGAAGATGAATTTGGCTTTCTAGTATAGATGATCTTTTACAGTTTTGAGAAACCTTCATGTTCAGGAGAGGGTTTTTCCCCCACGTGTTTCATGAAGGGATGCATGGTAAATGCTTGAGCCTAATCCCTTGCTTTACTCCAGCCTCACTGTGTTCTCAGCCAGCCTTGCTCCCCAGGGATCACACAGCTCCCAGACCAGCCTTTCTGAAGGCTGCTCTGCAAGATGTGGTATTATCTCTCTGTGTTTGGGTGACAGACTCTGAGAGCAGGCAATTACATATCCTGAAACAGAAAAAGGCATTAATCCCTCAGTGAAATGTTGTGGCAGTGTTGGCAGCTCTTGGTGTAGCCACCCTGGGGGAGCAATGTCTCCATCCCCTGTGTCAGTTCCAGGATCCTGAGTTATATCTCTTAGCAATCCTACCAATTTGTTGTCAGCATTAATTATGTCTGAGATGATCATCATCTTTTTGATGCTGGCATATACATTAGTAATAGGGATATCATCACTGGCATTAAAAATCAATATTATTGGGGGATTCTTGTCTGTGTTTATCAGTGAAGTGTCTGGGAATGTCTCAAATGGTACAGCATAGCCCAGCAGTTTCAATGTTGTGGTTCTCAGAAACTGCTGAGAAAATAAGCTATGAGTAAAATAAAACTGCAGGTAACTTTTTCTACTGCTAGGCCAAGAACACCTGTAGAATAAAGAGTTGGTTTAAAACTGTCCTTTAACAATGTTTTTAAACTATTATTTAGCAATTCACTGATATAGATCATGGATCACAGAACGTTCTGACTTGGAAGGGACTCACAACTCTTTAGGGAATGGCCCATATCAAACCTGTAATCTTGGTGCTGTAAGCACCATGCATTAAACAAAGGAGCTAATCTCCACTCTGCAACAAAATATAATCATGGCTGCACTTGTCAGCAAAAGCATATTTTTTCTTCTAAGTGGCACAAGATATGAGTCTCCTTTATATAGCTCAGCTGTAGTGGAGTGATGTTTTGCCTGGGTGCTTCAGCCAGTACACTAACATGTGCAGAGTCCAAATACTGTTCTCATAAATAAAAGCAGCTGGGGCTTGGGCCATTAAATCTGCATCTGATGGCTTGTGCTGTGTGATGCTGGTAAAAGCCCCTTTTGCAGATCAAAAAGCCATGTGGTAGGCTGGTGTAGGACTCCGAGGAGTTTCTGTGTAGTAACTTATCCCCAGGGTTTTGTATGCAGGATATAGTTGTGCCGTTGAGAGAAAATAAAGATATGAAATACCCTCTGGTTGTATGTTGTGTGAGACAGTAGAAAAAAAAAATACATTCACACTTGGTGTTAATGCTGTGCTTTTCCTGCTCCTTTGCTGCATTGCCACATTTTTTCCCATGTTCAGTTTTCAAAGAGAAAGAGTATATTTACACATTCTTCTGTGATGGATAAAAAATACAAAGAGAAAGTGTGTATTTACGTTTTCCTTTGTGATGAGTAGAAAAAACCCAAAAGCCAATACTTCCCTTCACAGAGACTGTAATTTATACCAGATGGATTGATCTACAGGAACACAGGAGATTTGCTATGCATAAAATATGGGACTGTCACAGCTTGCTCTCTATCAGAAAGAAACTGGTCTACGAATTATATGGTTTATAGCAGAAAATGTTTTTAAAGTTCTGTACAGATGGCTGACCAGTCAAACCAGCTCTGTAACTCTCTGAAAGACTGCCAGAGATACCACAGCATGCTTTACTGACCAAATTGCTTGGGATTCTTTAATGCCATTTCCTTCTTTCTTATGGATCTGTGTATTGTAGCATAGTTATACATAAGATGTATTTCAGCTGCTCCTGCAGAAGAATATAAGGAGCAAAGCTTCTGAAGCTGATGAAGAGAAATAAGATTTCTTTTGCATACATGCACGTGGGAAGTTTGGTCTCCAACCTGTGCTGAACCTGTTCATGCATTTACCTTGTTGCACCCATGTGCTCTTTAATGCATGTTTAGGTAAGAGGTAACAACTATGCAGACACACATACACTTTTCTGTGTGGATATGAATATAGGGCAATGTGCCCTTTGTCTGCCAGAATATCCTCTTCACATTGCCTGATTCATCAGAGCAGGGTATAAATTTCATACTTTTTAATGTAGCTTTTCTGAACAGGATGGGCAAAAAAGAAACCCTAGTTATACTGCTAGGTACTCTTGCTCTTTATAGCGTTGATTTTATTTCAGCAAATTTTAGAATGGCCATAACAGCTTTTCATGCCATTAGTGGCTTCATCCAAGAGACTTTGAATTCTTTAAAATCAATTACATTTCTAAACAAGGCATCAAGTACAATACTTGCATTTCACTACAAGGCATAAAATATTTTGGAGAGGTCAGGCTCCTGTCTGCAGTCTTGGTTCAATGCAGTGACCCAAGGATGAACCGAGCTGGAACATTCCTACCCTTAGGCAATTTTCAGCCATTAAACCTCTTAGTCAGAAGCTGAGACTTAAGCAAATGCTATCAGCTGGAAAACAGGCTTTTGAAAAGAAAGGAAGGGGATATCTGGAGTAAAGGGGTGTCCTGCACCTTTAGACACCTACAGGTTCAAATAGCTGCTTCACGACTGATCTCCTACATCACTGCAAGCAAGGCACTAATGACAACATTTTAAAGAATACCTGCATTTCCATTTCCCAAAGTGCTGAATTCCAATGAAACAGAGACCTAAGGATGTAACTCTGGATTTATATCTGCTGTATGAAGTTGAAGCTTGGTACATGATATTCTCTTGTAGCTGAGGATCTTCTGTTTCTCAGTCTCTGTGGCTGCAGAAGAGGATTGTGATGACATAGTATTGCAAGTGTCACCATTTACCATGGTGACAGTGCATGCACCTTAGCAGGGAAGAGAACATGTGTGTGGTTATCCCCAACACAGGGAGGACATGGACCTGTTGGAGCAAGCCCAGAGGAGAGCCAACAAGTTGATTAAGGGACGGAGCTGTTACAAAAGGTTGAGAGAATTTGATTTTTCCAGCCTGGAAAAGAAAAGGCTTCAGGATGACCAAACTATGGCCTTCTAGTGCCTGAAGAGAGCCTGTAATGAAGCTGGGGAGAGTCCATTTACATGGGCAGGTAGTGACAAGTTTGGAACAAGGTTCCAAACTGAAAGAAGAGGATGTTTAGATTAGATATCATGCAAAAAAAGCTTTATTGTGAGAGTGGTGAGACACTGGAACAGGTTGCCCAGAGAATTTGTGGATGCTCCATCCCTTGAAGTGTTCAAGGCCAGGTTGGATGGAACTCTGAGCAACCCAGTCTAGTGGAAGATGTCCCTGTCCATGGCAGTGGGATTGAAACTAAATTATCTTTAAGGTCTCTTTGATTCTATCATTCTCTGATTCTATGATTCTGTGATTTAGAAGACTGACACTGTTCCTCACATAATATTGGCTGTGATGAACCTTCCTGATGAGAATTTCTATGCTGTTGACTTAACAGGAAGAAGATCATAAAGTATTTTAATATATACTAACTCAACAGGCTGGGAATTCACTAAAGCACTAGTCTTATCCAAATAAACAATACTCTCAAATGGCCTTCACTTTCACCTCAATGAGATAAGGCTTGCAATCTGCCTACCTTGGTCTGTTCTGTTGGTATAGTAGCCCATCAATAAAAGGGAAAGCAACTGTTTCCTATGCTGAACCTCAGCCCTTCCTGAATTACCAAAAAAATCAATGTAACTATTGTCCTTCACTGCTCCTGCACTGCACAGCATGTCTTCTGAAGGGCATAGAAATGTTTGAATTATCTACATTTAATGCAGAATGATTTCCATGATATTGTTTTTCTAAGGCATGTCCTTGAATAAGGGCATCCTGTCTAGGATTTCTCTTGTACTGAGAGTGGGAGAGTTGTGTACATCCACAAAGATCTTAAAGGTCTCTACCCAGTTCCCAGGTGACACATAGATTTTCTGGTTGACATGAAGATGTTAAATCTGCTCAGAAATCTTCTGTGTGCTTGAGCCTTGCATTGAGTAGGTAAATCTGTGCTTAGACATGCTTGGGCATTAGCCTCATCCATTTTCTCTTTTCCAAGCACAAATATTAATAGCAAATTCCCTTCTATGAAAATATTCACTTATTCTTACAGAAAAGCAACACAAAGACAATTGTGCCTGTGTTTATAATCCACACTGGTGAGACACACAAGGAGCTGTGCAGACACCTTTACCAAGGTAATATTCACATGGAATGCTACTGTGGAGCTACTGTGAATAGGGATGGGGACCTCAGCTCCCCACAGGCTTAGCCTGGAGCCTGATGAACAGAACTGCAGGGAAGCAGCTGGAGCTCTGCCCTGGGGAGGATGATGAGAAAGGTGACATTTTACATAGTGGGATTAAAGGGCAGGCTAACAAGGGTGACACTGCAGTGAGTGTTTGCTACAGGGCCTCTGATGAGGAGAAGGAAGTGGATGAGCTCTTTTGCAGGCATCTGGAAGTAGCCTCACAGTCGCGAGTCCTGGTTCTTGTGGGGAACTTCAACCACCCTGATGTCAGTCGAAGGAATAACACAGCATGGCTGTGATAACAACCCCTGAGGTTCCTTTTAACCCACCCCCGATGTTAACTTTCTCCTAGAGACTGTGAAGGATCCAACAAGGAAAGGTGTACTGTTGGACTTTATCCTAATCAACAAGAAAGTCTGGAGGCAGCCTTGGCTACAGGGATCGTGGAGTTCAATATCCTGCAAGGATGAAGAACATCAGACTGCAGCCCTAGACTTCAGGGGAACTAATTTCAGCCTCTTTGGGGAACTTCATGGAAGAATGCCATGGGAGTGGCCCTGCAGGAAAGTGAGTCTAAAAAGTCGGTCAATATTTGAAGATTTCTTCCTCCAGATTCAAGGAAGGTATACCCATCCCCATGGGCTAGCTGGTGAGAAAAAGGGACAGGAGACCTACATGGATGAACAAGGGAAAACCCAAACACAGGGTGGAAGCAGGGACAGGACCCCAAGGATGAATACACGGATATAGTCGGCGTTTGCAGAATTGCAGTGAGGAAAGCTGAGGGGTAGCTGGAATTAAATCTGACTAAGGACAGGAAGAAGAGCTTCTTCAAATAGATAGTAATGAAAGAAATGGTAGGGAAATTGTAGGTTTGCTACTGAATGGAACAGGGACACTCACAATCAAGGTTTTAGGGAGGGCTGAGATACCGAATGCTTCTTTGCTCCATTCTTTACTGCCAAGTCCATCCCTTAGGGAAACCCAGACCCAGTGAACAGGGAGAAGACCTGGAGAAAGGAAAGCCCTCCTTTGGCAGAGAAGAATTGGTTTAGAGATCATTAAGTCAACTTTGACATCCACAAGTTTGGACTTGTGACTTTGATGGGGTGCATCCGCAAGTGCTGAGGGAACTGAGGCTTCATTGTTATTTCATTCACTATTATCTTTGAAATGTCATAAAGATAAGAAATGGTGCCTGAGGACTCAAACAAACCCAGTCTTCAAAACTGGGAAGAAACAGGATCCAGGGAACTACTGGCCAGGCAGCCTCACCTTAATCCCTAGAAAGGTGAAGGAATGGCTCATCCTGGAAACCATCTCTGAACATGAAGACAAGAAGGTGGCCAGGAGCAGTCAGCATGGATTCATTAAAAGGAAATCATGCTTAACCAACTTGACTGCCTTCTATCATGAAGCAACTACATGAATGGACGAGGGGAGAGTAGTGGATGAATGTCCTGAACTTTGGAAAGGCTTTTCATGATGTTTCCCATAATATCCCCATGGACAAACTCAGGGATGTGGGCTGAATAGTGGACAGAGAGGTGGATCAAGAACCGGCTGAACAACAGATCCCAGAGGGTCAAA
>WBND01000430.1:119365-130159 GCA_013398595.1 Tychaedon coryphoeus | reverse complement strand
ATGTATACTTCAGTGTCCCAATGTAAATAATTCACAAAATGTCAGCTGATGTCAAGAAATGGAAGCTTTTGAATGCAACTGAGATGATCAGTCATGTTTTTGCTTCTAAAGCAAGGCTGGAATTATGCAGGAACAATGCAAAGTACTTCAAATAGGCAGACCTTATAAACCGCTCATCACACACATTAAATTGAAGAACACTCTCTTCCTTCTTTCCCTACCTTCAAGCAAATCCTTTGGCAGAACTTCTTGTCTTGGTATCACATACAGTTGGCAAAATCCTGGTGCTGTAAAAATTTGATAATGCAGGGAAAAAAAAATCAAAGACATAAAGCACATAAAAGTGACTCTTTAAGCCTTCTGCCTGTTTTTAGAACAACACTGTCAGGCATTGATTCACACATTTGTCTTTCACCCAAGTGAAGAAATCTTTTTTTTTTTTTTAAACCTGGGAGAAGAAATCAGTTCCCAGCTTTCAGGCCTCTGCTTTCTCTCTTGGGTACCATATGGCTTGGTGCTCTAGCAGGCTTGGGCCTGAAGCAGCAAGAGCCAAGGCTCAGTGGTCAGAAAACATGGGGAATTCTGCAGTCAGCACAAACGCAGAATTGATCTATTTTGTAATATGGACACTCAGACTTTTCGCATATGTTACCTATCATATCCACACTAATTATAAACTCTTAAGCTTTGTATTCTCTGCATTTCTCTGCCCCTGAAAACTGTCAGCCCTCCAAATGGCTGATACTGTAGGGGCCAGGCAGAAGATTTCATTCTGTCTCTTAATATCCCTTAGATAACAAAGTAAAAATATGTTTCAAAAATATATGTTATTTTCTTCCTTTCAGTGTCAGAAGACAGTGGCAATTCTGTGAAACAAGGATCATAAAGTAAGGCGATTTTAAAATATTGTAGCAAGAAGCAATATTTTCAGTCAAGCTCCTGCAATACAAACATAGAAATGGGTTTTGTCAAATCTGTGTTATGTGTCTCCCACATGCTTTGATAATCCACTCCTGTATCTATGCATTTAATTTCTGTAAACATTAAAATTCTGCAAGTAAATTCTGGAGGAGGCTTTCATATAACTGGAGTTGTGTGCTCATTGACCAAAAGGACAAAATTGAACACATTCCTGGGCTCAGCTTTGTCTCAGCTTCTGCAGCATGCTCCATGCCAGCTGCTGTGAGGCCAGACCAAGGCTGTGCCAGTGTCTGCCCCAGTCCTCCAGGAATGGTGGCACTGTCCTTGTCCTCCTCCCCTGGAGGGACAGGCATGCATGGGCTTCCCACCCAGCAGAGGAACTGGGAGAGCCTTTGCCCCATCTTGCCCCTTGAGCTGTAAATGATTAATTGTAAATGAGCTGCTTGGGAGGAAAAAAGGGCAACTGACTTACTGACCCACTCAAACAGCATTAGCAAACCCTTGCCTCTTGGGCAATGCATGGAGTCGTGATTGCCCTGAGAAAATGGACCAATCCTGCTTGTCTGAAGACCAGCACGTTTGAGGTGAGGACCCTTCATCTGGGCAGTGCAGTCAGCACTCAGGAAGCAGGCACAGACTGGACAGTTTGTGTTTCCCCCATCCTGACATGCTGGAGGTGGTGCAGGCTCAGTGTGGAGGATTGGCTCCACAGCCTTCCCCAGGAGCCCTGGGGCAAAAAGGCAGCAATCGAGGCAGAAACAAAACTCTTCTGGTGGCTGCTGATGTGACTTGAAGGAGTTTTTCTCTGAAGGAGGTGATTCATAAAACTCCCTGTAGCATTCTACTGCAGAGAGAGGATGAGGATGTGGCACTGGAAGCCTTGTGAGAAGTCAAGGGGCCAAAGAGGCTCTCTAGATCTCACTGCCTACCCCAGGCAGGGAGCAGGAATCTTGCCATCACCACACACCCTCACAGCTTTTTAAGAAAGGCTTGTTTGCTGTGAGAGTGCATACACTGCATCTGCAGCAGCAGCTGCAGGGCTGATGGAGTTACTGTGCCAGAAGATGTTGCTCAATGATGCACAGCATTTTTTGCCACTCTGATCAATGGGTATCAAGAGAAACTGCAGAAGCTCCTTGAAAGAGAGGAAAAAAAACAAAGGATCTGCATCAAAACATATAAATGAGAATCACTGGCCTGACAGTAAATTCAGTAGAGTTTCTGAGAAACTCAATGCTGCTGGATTGCATTCTTATTATAATCTTGCAGGAACTGCTAGAGCCAAACCTGATTTCAGAAAATATTCAAAATGTTAAAGTTGTGTATGGATTTAATAGTAATGAAGGAGTAGAGAAACAGGTTTTCACAGTGCCCTTTGTTTCTACTTATCAGAAAGGCACCAAATCCCTAAGAGCTACAGCCTGTGTAAGATCAGTTGCATTTCTGTATCTGTGTGATACATAATTGCCATCTGGAAGACAAATTACCTGCTATGTAGGTACTGTCAAGATAACTGAACAAAAATCAGCCATGTAATTATTCTGTATTTTTCTGAAAATGACCTTTTGATATCACTTGAAAATTTGGCTCATTATGTTTAAAATGGAAAATATGAAATGATATTATTTTTGGATGTTTGGTGTAGTAGAAGAAAGAATACAATACATTTCATGGACTTGCATTAACAGCACAATAATCTTTCATTTGCAAAGATGTGTTAGAGCAAAGCAACACTTAGATGACATTTCAATTCTTTGTGGTTTAGGAGATCGAATAGTTTTTGTGATTTAATATTGTCTTCTAAAACTCTTCACACTAATTTGCTCTTACTTCACGTTCCACCTGTGTCTTTTCACAAATTAGTGAGTGGTCTGCAATCTCAAGATATGGTGGGACCAATATTAAAACCATTACATATCACCTACCCTTTTCCAGTTCCTACAGGAGTAATTGTTAATAAATACTGGTCATATACCAGAGGAAAGGTGCATCACAGTGACTGCAGTAACGAATAAGCTGGCACTGAAGATCACTGGGATACTTCTTAGTGCCACATACTCTCTCACCCTTGGAAAGGTACAGAACAGGCCTTGGAGACCACCCTACCACCATTCCAGCAGGCTTAGAGCTGTGCATTTACTGACTTACTTTTAATCTTGACAAAAGCTCAAGCTTTTAAGATTCCCACTTGTCTCAAAGGCTGAAAACAGAAAAACAAGGAAAATTTTTGCTGTGCAAAAACTGGAACAGTGGCAATACACTATGGTACCACAAAATCCCTCTCCTACTTTGCTCTCTCCCTACTGTGCTTTCCTGATCCTTATCTCTCCCACCTGACCAAACTGGTTTCTTCCCTCCAGCCCTTTGGCAGCACTATCTTTTTTCCACCTTAAGTCCATAATCACCTTTTTTCTTTGTTATTCTGGTGCAGCTTGGCATATCTGGCCTCCTCTGGTGTATCTCTTGCTTGTTTCTTGCTGTGGTTCTGCTGGGGTCTGGGCTTCCTTGTCTTACCACCTTGCTATATCTGTGGGCAGCCTTCATTGTGAGTTACAGCTGAAGTATGCTGTGGGATGCCTATTTCTTCCTTAAAAGCACTGCAAGCTTATCTGAAGGAACAGGGTCTTTGGATACATTAACTGATGGCAGCAAGCATGTGCATAGGTGTGTGCCTTCTGGAGGATAAATATTTTAATGAATAAATGAGATGAATCAGTGCTCATGAAGCATGTAATCCTGTCTGTGGCTTTCTCTGTTATAGTTTTTTTATTTGCATCCTCTTTAATTTATTCTAGCCTAAATCTGTGCATTAGCACAGATTGGCAAGAACAGCAATGATAATAAACGTTGGCCTTCCAGCTAAATTTTCTTCCCAGATTTTTACAGACATAGATTACAGGCCTGATTTCCCACTCAGTTACTCTCTCCTTCTCACTGGCTGTTGGTCATCTGCCCTGCAACCCTATGGAGAAAGCAAGATAGGGGTTGTTGAAAGGAACAGGGTACACTCATGGTCAGCACTGACCACTAGCAATATGGGCTAGGGGCAGTATCTGTGTCCATTTGCTGAGTCGTAGAACCATGCCATGGGAATCAGCCTGGTAGAGAGCTGGCCTGCAAAGACTGATGGTGGCAAGGCAGATCATTATGGGCTCATAAAATCAGTTTAGAGGCCAAAAATTAAACACTTGCTTAGAATCAGCTAAAAAAATCGGCGGATCTGTGAGGATGAAGATAAATGTAAGTCAGAAATGGGTCTTTGCTCTCCCCCACCATTTTATAGTGAGGCAGAAGACTGCCAATCCACAAGCATATGCGTGGAGATCACAGATGGTTTCTATATGAGGTACCCTTAAGAGAGCCTTAGGACTGAAACCACTCTGGCTGCTCTCAGTGTGCTGATGTTTTGCCTCTAGTCCTCGGGCTCGGTCCAAGAACTAATGTTTTATCAGCACTAAGCAGCAACAGAAGAGATCTAGAAGGAGGACTCTGCATTTGCTTGCTGTACTCTTCCAAGGACGGATGACGATAATTTATCACTTTTTTTATCTTCTTGATACACTAATAGAAGGGACATCAATATTCTATTACGTTTTCCAACAGTGTCACTGTTTTGAAACCATTTCAGTATATACTGTAGCTGGCTGACCTTTGAATCCTTTTTCTGTCAGTTAAATGCGGAATTTTGGAGTCAGAGTCAGGTTTTACATATGGCTGTGTTTTTTGTGCAAAGAACAAAGTAAGGAACAAATAGGAGAAAAACACATTTCTCTACCTGAAGTCATTTTGAAATATGTAGAATAAAAGACCTCTAATGTAAGATTTCTAATGCAAATCCTTATAAAACTAATCCCATTTCAGAAACAAAGAAATTTGAAATGACTGTGATACACTGATTAATGGAAACCTAACAGGAAGCTCGAGTTCATAAGGAACATGCTCCATATAGTACAGATCATCTACCATGGCAAAACATGACCAGAGACAGCTGAAAATTTCCACCCTTGGATTTTTATTTCTGCTTAATAGGGTTGTAGGTAAACGTTTTTCATTTGAACGGTGTTTTTTTGATTTTTAAGGAAGATAACATTTTAGGACAATAAAAGAAAATGGAAATAGCACTTGATAATTTGTCATCCTGTTATCCTTTTTGCATCTGTTTAATGTATTGCTATTATAATTTATTTGTAAATGAAAAATAACTTTTAAAATTGCAACAAAAGTGGAAAGAAGATGCAGACTCTGCATGTAGCTTGTAAGGGGACTGGATTGATTGTCAGTGATTGTTTTAATTTCTTTGGTTCTCATAATGTAGACTCATTATTTATGTGCATATCTAATTTAGAAAAGTGAATAATTTAATTTAGAGGACTACTCACACATTTAAAGTTAGTCTTGTGACAGGGTATCATTTAGAACCAAAGAAGTAAATCTAAATGTGTGATCAAGTATTTTTTCTCATTAATAAAATATTTTTGGTGGGGGACAAAAAATACTTTTTTACTTCTATAATTTGAATGACACATAAAAATTTGAAACAGAATTGCTGTTTTTATTTACAGAAACTGTCTCCAAGAATTTGTTCCGATCTCATCTTAATACAATATAGGGAGGCTAGAGTGTATCAGGAAAATAAAGTTTCAGTACTTCTGTATCTCCAAAATAAAGAAAAATATCCATTTATTTAAAAGAAGAAGTAATTTTTTTGATCAGTGGTTGACAGAAGGTTTGCATAAGTATCCAAACTGACCATCCAAAGTTCCTGAGACAAGAGTTTAATGGAACATGTCAAAGTTCCATTTTATTAAGCAAATTAATTATTTTCCTTTGCCTGGTTTCTAATGGTGTTGAAAGGACAGAACCTAGACCTGGATCCATAGCATGCTGCTCTATTCATTCTCTGGACTGTATGCATAATAAATCAAATAATGATTTTTTTTAGCTGTTTTTAAATCTCAAAAAATTAGCACTTTAGTAATCCATTTCAGTAGTCCCACGTGCAAGTTAATATCTATATTTACAGCCAAGGTACTTAGAAATAGTTGTTATTCTTCTTCTAACTGCTCACTTTGCATAGACACACAGTCTGCATGTGTCACACACAGACACGAGGTAAATAGTATTGTGAATATTCACTACTTTGCCAATCTTGTGACACTGTATTGATGAGTTACTCCAAACTGAGTGACCACATGACTATGACCTTGCAGTATTTTCCTTATTAAAATAACTCCTATTGCTCACAAAACTGTATTTTGAAATATTTCTTCATTATTTGCAGATGCTGACAGATGTCTTTAGGTTGATCTTGAAGTACTCTTCTAAGCTCCTAGCAACTGAGGAAATGTGTGGGATTAGATATAGCCAGATGTGTTCAAAGCTAGTGGAGTGACTACCTTTTGGTAACACTGAAAATACTGCAGGAAAAAGGTTACAGATAGGCAAACGCATTTATTACAAAATCTCTGTTCAGCAAAAACATCTTATTTTCTTCAATATTTTATGCCCAAGATCCTACAACTTATATTAGTACATTAACTGAAAAAAACCACTGTACATTAATTGAAATTAATTGTTACCAGATACTAAGACTTCTGCCTTATTTTCAATGTTGCCTGCAGTTCTTCCTTGCTCAGTTGGTTTTTCTTTGTCTGCTTTCACAAATTCAAACAGTTGTTTCTAGCTTTATCCCCTTCAGCTCATGTTTGCAGAAAATTATATGGTACATTGACTTATCTTGACTCTCTGACATATTTAAATTACCATTCCTTTGATTTTTCAAATAATGTTTTAATAGTCCCAGCTGCAGGAGGAAATAGAAACTGTAGTGCAGTCCTGCCTGGATCACCTCCTACAGAGCATTTCAGACACTCATATGCATCTCTGAGAAATTATTGCTCTTTATGTGTATTTGGTTTGTGTGGCAAGGATTTTGGTAGTAGGAGGGGGCTAAGAGGGGAATTGTGGGATGGTGACCAAGGAGCCAGGAAAGGGCTAAGGCATCCTATCTACTGCCTATGCTATGTACCCTCTACTTTATCTTTGAAGATGGAGATTTGCACAGTTTACGTTAAGAACTATTCAACTGAAATTAATTTCTGTTTCTCCTAGTGATGCATTTTTTCACAGCACTATTTGAAGTGCCTATTTATGCTGACACCAGTGGTGAGTTCTTTTGCCATCAGATGTTGGTATTCGCCTTCAGATGGAGAATAAAAAACACAGTTCAGTGTAGGACTGCTATTCTCTTTCTTGGTATGGATCCCGACTTCATATAGTCTCTTACAGTTGGCAGTCAGTAAAAAGGGAAAAATATGGTTAATTGTTTTTTAATAGATGAGTATATTCTCTCTTTTAAACCAGCAAAATGCACTGCCTGCTTTTCCTTGTTAATAAAATAAGACAGCAACACAGAGCTGATCGATAATAGCTGTATTATTACTAGGATCTCACATTGTGCCCTAGATGTTTTGATGGCAGGAGCACTCTGCCAGGTTCAGCTGCTGCTCCTTTGTCTTTTGCCCCTGCAACCCCTGCTCCTCCCAAGCAGCCCACATCCCAGTGCTTAATGGGGCTGGGGCTGCTCCCCATCTGGCATTCCTGCTGAGCATCTGGGCACCTTGGCAGCTCTGATAGGAAGCAGAAATTAGGAGGAACTGGCAGGGGAAAGATTTCTGGCCTTCAAAAAGTAGATGATGAGCTTTGCAATTGCCCTTTCCAGGCTGGGATGCACTGGGGAACCAGGAACACAGAAGGGGATGGGAACATGCCCACATCTCTTCCCTTGTGTCCTTTGCACTATGAAATACCATCACTTTTGGTAGCAACAGTTAAGCCCAGCAGAGCTTTGGGTTTGCCTTTGGGGTCTGTTATTTTGATATTTGAGCTGACTATCAGCCATTATTTTGCTACACTTGTAATGACTGAATGACATTAGATGTTCAAAAATAACTGGAAATATGTTGTCATCATTGCAGTAGCTAATGTTTATGCCTCAGTGAAAAGTAGTTCTGCGTTTGATGACATATCACTCTGATGATTTTTAACCCGGTTGTTACAGTCTTTCTGATATGGTATCAATAATCAACACTACATCTTTCTTGCCACTTGGTCTTTAAGTCTCTCATGTGTAGGTAACTTTATCTACAGCATCCCTGTGATGTTTTCTCTTAGATTACTGAGTTACTTATAGCCTACATACAACTTTAGATAACATTATCTGTGAAAATAATTGCGAGGAAGGACATAATATTTGTAGCATAGCTCTCAGAAAGAATTGAGCTAAGGGAGGTAAAATATTCCACTCATCTTTTAGGAACATAGGAGTGGTGTAGTTGTTGTACTGCAGGGTTGAATACTCAGTCTTGACAAGAATATTGCAATTGAAGCCTCACTGTTACAAAAAAAAAAATTCAGTTTGTATTTATCACAGTTTTACATTAAATCTACAGACCGAAGCATGCACTTACTATAAACCATCTCACCCAAAGTCATCTACATGCCAGGCTTTCTTGCTTCATAACTTGGACAGGCAACTAATTGTCACAGTGGAAATCAATCCTTCATTAGTTTTGTGCCTTTTGGGATTTGTGCCAATCTTCTGTGTGAAATAAATCTAGGCAAAGTAAACAAGAGACTACAGAGGTTCAGCAGTGCAGTTACACTGATGAGTATTTGAACAACTTAATGGTTAATACTGAACAAATAAATGAGGAGATAGCAAGGAAAGTTGTTAGAAGGTAAAGGCATTAAGATATGCGTGATACCTGTACAAAAGAACCCAGCCTACTGGAATTATAAAGGCTTCTGAAAACTGCCTTCAACAGTTTACCACAGGAAACATGTCTGGGAGTGGTTGAGTTTCTGCCCACATCTCTTGTTTCTGTCTAGATGCAGATACTGTGCAGGCAAATGAGTCAGCACTACTACAAACTCCATAAACAAAGGGTTTGTGAGTTTGGGTGCCTCAATCTGTCCATCTCCACAGATTGCAGAGATCTGATCTTGCATAGGACAGTGATGACTCATTTTCGAGGGAGACACCCAAAATGACACCTGCTCCTAGAAGACCAAGGTGAGCATTCTGTATTCACCCAGAGAGATCAGATGTGGACTTGATGTCCCACAAAACAGGATCCACCCAATGTCAGTGCCACAAAGTGCTAGGCAGGTGGGCTCCTGACACCCTGCCAGGCAGCATCATCCTTCTAAAGCACAAGGCCAAAAAACTACTGCAGGGTAAGGAGAGTGAGGGAAGTCAGATTTCAAAAGATCACAAATGCAAAAGCCAAAAAGAGGAACAGACATTTTTCTGCTGGACCACAATGTATGTCTTATCCTGGGAGCTCCATGCACCCACATAATTAATAGCTGAGTGTTACAGCTAGTATGCCAATTACTTGAATTCCTTCTGTGTTGCCATGTAAGAGCGCAGAGTGACAGACCTTTGGCACTGGCATATGACCTGTAGTCTGGACAGATGCTGAGTCAGACAGTCCTGAGTCACATCTGATTGTGCCCAGCCAGTGAGCCTGTGGTGAGCACAGCAGAGATGCTACATTTTCTGAGGAACAAATGGTGCATCACTGCCATGACACAGCACTGCATTTCTTTTGCCAGGTTGTATACACATAAATATCTTGATAGCATCATTTTGAAGATTAATATCAGCTCTGGGCTCTTTCTGTTCAGGCACTGGAAATCTTCTCTGTTAGAGAAAATGTGCTAAGATGTAGCACATGAAGTTGGTGGGGATTCCCTCCAGAACAGCACATCGTTGGCTGCTGGTGCACGACTGATTTTCCCAGAGCACAAGGCTTTCAGTGTGTGTAGTATAATCATGTGGTGCTGGAGCTTGCAGCAACCGTCCCTCTTCCTAGTGTACCTTACACACTGCATCCAACCTAGCTCGAGAATACCCTTCCAGCTGAAATTGTCTGAAAAATGAGGCACTTAAATAATGATACCAGTGCTCAATTCTGAGTGAGACCATAGAGTGCCTGCATGCCCTCGGGTGAGAGATTCACTCTCCTTTTCTCAATGCTCTGGTTGCAAATCAATGCCTAATGTGCCTAATGTGCCCTAAGAGATTAAGAGGGTGCATCTGAGGTACATGGAAGCTATTGTCTTAAAACAAACAAACAAAAAAAAATTCCAGCAGCCCATCTGAGACCCAGATGTGCTAGGACTTATTGCACAGAGACGTGAGGATGCAGAAAGGGTGCAAGGATTTCCTGGTGGGATCAGGCCGGCAGATCTTGCCCTGAAGTTTGTGTCCTGCCACAGGGATAGGAGAAGTTTATGGGGCACAAATGTAAGCCTCAGCCCTCCCTCTCTTCTCCTTCTGTGACTCTTGTACCAACATATGTTAGTGAAGGTATCTCTGAGACATCCTATCCATATCCTGTTGTAGAACTATAGTCTAAAACATTTCCCACCATGCTGATGCCATCTATCCCAGATCCCCATGGCAGAAAATTACAGAAATTACTAATTGTTTGGTGTATTAGAAATGAAGGACAGTGTTTCATGCAGTTTAGGCTTACCTCCTGCAGATTTTACTGCATGTTCCTTAGTTGTCTGACTGCCTGACATTGGCAGGGAAAGGTGGGACCTGTCCACCAGAAAAGCAGGTCCCACAAATTAAGTACCTCAGCCAAAGGCACCTGTGCCAGCTTGAGTGTGGTTGAGGTCTTGTTGCCAGTAAATCCCCTCTGACCCTTCTGCAGGTGGGCTAAGGTACCTTTCAGAAGATCCAGCAGCTCTCTGATCTTCTTGGTGACTCTCAGATAGCATTTTTGCCAAGGCATTCAGAACTCTCCTGAAGATGCCTGGATGAGTAGAAAGCACAGGCTAAAGTTTCCCATGGGCAAG
>WBND01000430.1:90860-119020 GCA_013398595.1 Tychaedon coryphoeus | reverse complement strand
CTTAGTCTTACTGAAGCATCTAATGGAAGGGCTTGGCAAGACTTTCCAACCTAGTGTCTTGGCTAGTTCAAGAAACACAGTTTCCATAAAGTACCAGACCATTCCTTGGGTATAGGTCAAATATATCTCGAATACTTTCCTGATGATTTTTTTCTGCTCTGCCTAATACATCCTGTTCA
Source organism: Tychaedon coryphoeus (assembly GCA_013398595.1). Lineage (NCBI taxonomy): Eukaryota > Metazoa > Chordata > Aves > Passeriformes > Muscicapidae > Tychaedon > Tychaedon coryphoeus. Next base: position 118,841 of record WBND01000430.1, on the reverse strand, counting down.
TTCTGGAAAACATGACTCTTCTTCTAATCAAGTGTTTTTTTTACAGTCATTGGTCTCCCCCATCATGTAAATCTGCTTGTCAGATGATCTGGTTCTTCCTCGCTGCCTCTGGAGATTTGGAGTAGGGAAACTGCTTTGTGCATCACCACCACAGGAAACTGGAAGTCCACCAAGCCCAGCATGCTGTGGGAGGAGCAGATCTGCAATTTGAAAAGGACAGCATCTGTGCTCCCAGTGCTCAGCTAGGAGGTAGGCCAAGAATCACCAGGTTACCCCTCTTCTTCCCTATCTGAGCAAATGAAAGGAAACATGAAAGCAAATTTGTCAAGCAACACTACATGGATTCTGCAAGCTTTGCAGATACTTGTTCTTCTCACCTCAGTTAAGTCATTTGAGGAAAACCACCTGAACTCAGAAAAGAGACTTGCACAAAGTGTTGGCATCAGTCCAACTGTCATGGAATTTCGCTGACTCCACAGTCCTGGTGACACCAGGGGTTTATTACTGCAGTCCAGGAGGGGTTTCCTTGTGTTTGCATACTGTTTTACATTTGGCACAGTTTAAGCATGTACTTGCTCTTATTTGAAACAGCTGCTTACATTCTGCTTTGCAAAGAGCTCATAGCTGTAGCCCTGGCTTTCTGACTTGTCTTTAGTGCTACAGGGATTTCTTCTGATGCTACAGGGCTTGTGGTGACACCACCAAACGAGAACACCATGACCTTAATGTGGAACCTGTATTTACAGGGCTGCTTCAGATTGCCCAGTGCCCTTGCCATGCAATCACCTTGTTAGTGGCAGTGGTAAACTGCATTTAAAGTGCAATAAATTAGGGTAATCTTTTGGAGTACTGAACTCATTAGAAGTCTGAAGAGAAAGCCTTGCTATCCTTGTTTCAGAATCATGGGTACTCATCTGCAAATGTGATATTTTCTGCTATGAAAGGAGGTTAAATTTTATGTGCTAATTCACAGAAAAACAACTTATTTTCAAGATTGGGCTATTACTAGTGTCCTGATGACTTGGAGTCACCACAGTGTCAGTTCCAGCTGGACTCACAACTCAACAAAACGTTTGTTTGAAGATGAAGGGCATAAGTGTGCTTTTGGAGGGTTGCTTTGCCCACAGACATTGATTCTGTGATGTGCCCCCATTCTGCAGTAAAAGCATTGGCTGGCTTGTCACAATCAGCTGTAGCTAAAGCAAGAGATGTCTGCACACTGCAGGGAAAAACTCCTTGAAACATACTATTGCAATGAGCTCTGCTCCCTCTAAAGAGAGGTGAGCGGGGAAGCAAAAAACATAGAAGAGTTTGCTGTGCATGTCTGAAGTGTAAAAAGGTTTTCAGGTCTGAGCAGATCTTGATATTTTTTCTTTTGTTTCTATGTAGAAGCAGTTTATAAGAATTCAACAGGTAGTCCTGCTACCAATGTTTAATCTCTGGCTGTTCTTAGGGCTAAGACTTCTTACATTCCTCAATCCTTATGGGTTTCAAGGAAATCTTCCCATTACACTAACTACCACAGTTAGTTTGCTATTCCAAAGCAGTTTCCTTTATTGTGGATTGAATACTGCATGTGCAAATTCCCCAGTCATGAAAGATTTGCTCCTTTGCATCCCAGAGGGCAGCAGCCCAAACCGTATTAATCAGCCTGATCCTTGACTCATGCACACAGATGATCAGTGGATTCTGCAAATTCTGCTTCTCCTAGAAGTGTGATTGCATCAGCAACAGCTAGACCGCATATTAATAAAAAGCAATGTGCAGAAATCTGATCCCATGAAGGCTACAGTTATTTTGGTTGGATTAAGAAATTAATATTATGCATAATTGCAGAGCAAACACTAGCTGTTTTAAAAGATACTGAATCGTGTGAAATGCCTGACATGAAGCAGATGAATAAGGCAATCACAGTAGATCAGTAATGAATGAAACTACAGACAGCAGTTGCAGCAGGGCTTTTACAAAGAGCTACAGTAGTATCTTTTAAACTGTTTTCTCAGTTTAAAACAAGCAGAGTAATAGCCCTGAAAATCTACAGCAATAAAATTTGCATGAAAATTTTCAGCCACTCAGTAACTGTACCATGTTGCAAATAGACTTCTCACTCTCTCAAACAACACTGAAGATTACTGGGTGTCCCAAAGGAGATGTTCATGTACCCTCGTGTCTCACCATCAGGCAAAGGCAAAGGCTAGGGAAGAATGTCAGCTCTCAGGATTGCTCCTGGGGATTGCCAGGACTGAACCCACTTGGATGAAATATACGGGAGCTATTGGTGGCAACCACATCTGTGCTGACACACAGCAGTGCCAGGTCTGGGCAGCACAAGGAGAGAGCAGATGTGCTTTTGTCTCTGCCACTTCTGAACAAGTTCTAAACTTTCCACTCCAGCAGTTGTAACACCTCCATCTGGGGTGATGTGGGAATGAACCAAGCTGGGATGCCTGGTTTCCCATCTGTGTGGAGAGCACTGGTGCTGGCTGTAGACACAGACCTCTCAGATTTAAACGCTACTGGTTGCCCACTCCTTTCCTTCAGATGTTAAACAATAAAATGTAATTCAAGCTTGAAGCCACAGATGACCGGTAAGATAAGGGAAATGAAAGCATCCTTAATGAGCCAAATCTGAACCAGTACTACTAATTCAAATAGTGTAAAATGGTATCCCTGAAAGGTTCTGGAAGTTAAGGACAGCAATTCAGCTTGACTGCTTTGTGTGTGATTAACATAAGCACAGTAGGATAAGGTGCTGTATTAATATCCACGTATACAGAACTGAGAAATGATACAAGGACAAGCATCAGTGACATCCATTTGCAAATTCATGCTCGAACACTCCCTATTTCCAGTTCCAGATTTACTGATTACTTAATAACCTGTTCTAAAGTTTACTCTTCAGCCAGAAAAAGGAAGCCAGGTCCTGTGCCAACCATGATCAATCACATGTGAGGAACTAATGGCTTGACTGAACTTGTACCCCACTGGGACTTCAGAGAAGCAGGATTTGTTGGGGGAGGACAGTTGGATGTTATCACAGGACTGCAATATGTTAATGACCTTCACTGGTGTACTGGGGAGACACCACAGAAAGGAGATCTCTGTGCTGTTTTCTCCTTTAGAAATGGTGTTTACCATCAATTTGTCAAGTGAAGAAAACGTGTTTCTTTTTTGTTATGAAGCAGAGTGTCATTTGTTTTATTGCAGTAAAAAAGGTAAAAGACAACCAGAAATGAATATACAAAGTTAAAATAGGAAAAAGTTTCAGTTGACCTCTAGATAAAATTTTTTTCTGGAGTTGCAGTTTGGGGAAGGTAATGAGGTTTTAATTTTTGTCTTGGAGAAAGCTATAGCATCGTTAAACATTTAAAACTGAAGAAATTACTCCTTGTCCCATTGCACTAGCATCCTATCCACCTAAGAGCAAAGATGGCTCTGGAGCCAAGTAGTGTGTCATGCTCCAAATCTCCTCCTCCACTGAACAGGAGAGAGAAGCAGCACTCCCCTTGTTGGTGACCTGTTGGTGACCTACTTGGTAACAATACCAGCATGCAGACAGGAAAGAAGGGTTGTGCTGGCCTTACCTTTCCCCACAAAAACTCAGAGCAGAATCTAAGTAATGTATGAAAGCCTCTTATGAAACCATACTTGATAGGAAGGAGGCTCATAACTAGCTTTTACAGGACAGAAGAGAAGTCAACTGAAATGCAATTTCTTTCTTGTTTATCACTGGCGGCAAGATTTGTGCTATGTGGGAATGATGAGAACCAGAGCTGTTCCTTTGTGTGGTAGATCAACTTCATGTGGGAAGTGGATTTTTTCTGCACCCAGTTCAACACTGGCAAAACAACAGGGTGTTTGTTTAACAAGACTAAACCCATGTCTGTTCTCCTGCCCAAAAATATCTCTCACAACTTATCTTGTGACTGAGGTCAGCCTCAGATAACTGAGTCCTTGTCTGTGCCTCGCCATGGTGCGAATGAGCAGGCAGGGAGGAAGGTTTGCATTTATTCCCTAAGTTCCCACTGGGGTCCCTGTGGCCTATGCAAAGCAAATGTGTCATGTGCCCCTAAGCCCCATGGTGAAATTCCTCACTTTTCTTATTTATCTAAGACCCCACTTCGTTTCAAATATCACTCTCACCGAATTCAATAAAAAACAAACACAGGAAGCCTCTAGCTCTTGCCTTCTAACAGTGCTGCAGTAGTGCTGGGGTATTAGAAGCATGGCAGAAAATAAGGCACCAGGAAAATACATCTGCTGCTTTAGCTGATAATTTTCAAGAAATTTCACCTTTGAATTTTCACATGGGCTTTTTATAGTTATGCTGAGCAGCAAATAACTTCTGAGTACATGCTGCAAAGATGTAAAAGCACAATTTCTTTTTGAACACAACCCTTCAAGCAGAACACATATGTGGATAGAACTCCCTAATAAAATTCCTCCACTGAGCTACATAAATAGATAATAATTGTATAGTTATAAAGCTGCTATAACTGAATGGTGATAATCTTTTTTCATTTTGCAATAACAACAGCAGTATAGAATAAGTCAATGTAGAGGTCTTGGCTCCTGTTTGAAGAAATCATGCTTCAGATAGCATGCTGTGCCCAACCACACAGTTTGCCCACTTACAGGGGGATTGTAAGTAACTTGGTAGAATGCTGTAAGTCTTTAGAAGCTTGAAAATAGGATGAAAGACCACAGAAATTTTGGAACTCCATGCCTGATCCTTAATACCATGTCCATTCATCTAGCTGGATGGCAGTCACATGTTTGCTACACCTTTGAGACAGTCAACTAAGACACTGTGTGGTATGCTATACTTGCCTGTACATTTTTGTTGGAGGTAACTGTGGAGAAAAGACATCTTGAGGATGGATAAATAGATAGGAAAAAAGAAGTAATCAAGTCACATCTTGGCATGTAGCCCTAAGTGGCAGTGGCTGGGGAGGTCTTTGCCTCAATTACTAGCCCTTTTTTGTTGTAGACGGACTTCAAATAATTGCAACAGAGATGCCCTGACACAATTTAGGCTCCTCTCCTCATTCACTTCTACATGTAGTTTATGGTATCTGCCTTTTGCTCACAAAGAAGGAAATGTAACTGCAACTTAGCATGAGCATAAATTGGTATGACATTGTTGGCCAGGATGCAGTTCTCAGGACCTAGACAGTCTGATATTTCAGTTTAATGTCACCAAAATCCAATTAGTGATTTCACATTGTCTGAAACACAAGTACAGTGCTGAGCTGGGTTCAGTGCTTAGTAACAAAAAGTGCAGGGCAGTTCCTATGAATAGCATGCAGGCTGATCTTCTGCTAACTAGCACACATGTTCAGGCAATATGTTTGTCATGCTGTATGGGTCAGTTCGGTCCAGCTTCTGATGTGCTCATTTCTTTGATGACATTACATTCACTTGTACAAGGATGGAAATTTCTCAGAGGAGATGGATTTATCAAAGATAACAAGGTTATTCCTGGGATTTAAAGGGAGATCTAGAGCTCAGGCCATTCCCTTTCATTTCAGGACAAAAACCCCAAACAATTATTGACTTTTATGAACCCATTTCTACCTTCTTTTTCAACCAATATATCTTCTGCATAGCAAAATGTTACATAACTTTCAATTCTGCATAAGATAGATATTGCTCTGAAATTTTTTAAATATATCTACACCAGAATGTTCTTCCTCAAAAGTCTGCTGAAAATGCTGTGAAGGCCTTGAGGATTAAGCCCTCATTTCTTAATGCACTGGAAGTGATCAGCAGTGGACCTTTTAATGGACAAGAGGGAATGTTTCAAACCTCTCTCATTACTATTCACAGACTGTTTTGAAAGGTAAGTACAGAGAGGCTTGCTGTCCAGAAGGGCACAAGCCCTTATTCTCTTGTAAATCTGCCCAGGGAGCATTTCACAGGACACCAGCCGGAATTTTATTGCTCCTAACAGTGATGTCAGAATGAGCAAACACTGAGGTCATAGACAAGAAATGCTGTGAGCATGGCACAGCAGTGTTCAGCTTGTAAACCCATGCTTTCCTTGTCTTAAAAAATAGAGACAGCAGAATAACTGCCTTTCAGCTTCTCAGCGTAATTGCAGAAGCCTTTGCCTCTGGCTGCAAACAGGCAGGGTTCCCTGGATGCCTGCCTGGGCCTGGGGCTGCTTCCTCCTCTTGCTGCCAGAGGAGTCAAATGCCTATGGGGACAAATGACAGGGTGGGGGCAGCCCATGACCCCTGGCAAGGCTGTCTACAGCCCTGCTGCCTTTCCTGGAGTTTCCTCCTGATAGTTGATGTCTTATGTCTGCAGGAATTGAGCCCACCTGCTTTAGTATTTTCTGTGTTTCCTGAGTATTTTTGTTGCCCTGAACTTCAAAGAAATTGAGAAAGGATCTTTGATTTTTCTTTGACATGGGACTCTGCGCTGTGAGTGACCACTGATAAAGGTGAAGTTTGCCCTTCAGGAAAGACCTCAGTAGTTTTAAAATCTCTTCACCACAGCATGATACTACATAAAGTGGTAGGTTAGAAGTACAGCTTCCAAACACTAAACATCCAGATGTTGCTAGGAAGCCTGGTATTGCAATACTCAAAGTCCAATGAAGCAAAAACTATATTAAGCTGAACATGTAGTGGCGGAGAGGTATGGCCATGGACACACAGCTGGCTACACACTGACTGCTACCCATAAAAAGATGACTGTGCTAAACAACAAGGTGGCTCAGGTCATAGAAATATCACTGCCCTGAGACAAACCACACCCCTATGGGGAAACCAAACGGGGTAACACTAAAACCACTAGCATCTGCTTTTGGAGAGGTAGAAACAGGCAAGGAGAAAACCCCCTCTAAGGTGATGGTGAGAAGTGCCTCCCTCCCATAGGCCTTTGCAGGCACATGTTAATGTCTTGAGCTTGATTGTTCTGCTCACTTGTTCCACCCGTTCCGCCCCATTCACCTTATGTGTATCCATCCTAGAATGTTCTCCCCTTCCTGATCCCCATTGGCTGTGTTTTGCTGCAGTGCCTCACCCCTGTCACCCCACTGGTTTCCTTGGTTGGTTGCCTCGCCTCTGCACCACTTTCCCCTGTTCCCATTGGCCCTGGACCCTCAGATCCACCCCTTCTTTCATGTATTTAACCCTGTGCCCTCAGTCTTTGTCCTTGGACCCTCTAAGAAAGCTTCCATGGGTTACTGTACAGAGAGCTGCCCTTTGCCTTTTTCATCAGCCACTTTTCTTTTAAGCAAGTGTGTTTGGGATTCCAAAATCGCAGGCTGCTCCCAGAGGAGACCCACTGAGGTGCAGTGCTTCACCCACAGTAGGAGCAGGAGCTGCAATGCTGTTCTCCTGTCAGCTTCAGGGGCAGCAGAGCAATGGAAGGGAGGCACTGTGCAAGAAGAGAGGAATGGGTTTCATCCCATCTTCTCCTGCCTCTGCCTGGTTGCATTCACAAGCAGAGCAAGCACATTTCCTGCACAGCTGGCCTGCTGGTGATGGGTAGATGTGTCTGCTAGATTTGGGTGAGGTTTTGATTATTATCCCAAAAGGGAGAGTAATTTTCATCATAACTGCAAAGCTCAACTCTCTACTGCAGATCAGGGAGAGAAGGATCAGTGGACTTTGTGGAAAGTGCATGGTAACCACCACTGGCAGCTGGTAACTGGTGAAAATCCTCAGCATCTCAGACTGAGCTGCTTTGCATGTTTGAGGGTGCATGTCACAAAACCTACAACATGGAAATTTCAACTATCCACTGCAGTGAACCCATTGATACATTTCCAATACTTTTTCATAGCTATTTTTTATGCTGGAGAGATCTAGCCCACCTCCTCTTGTTCTTTGCTTTCCAGCATTTTTAGCATTTCCTTGCTGCCTCTGTGGCATGAGGGCAAAGTTAATCCTTATTTTCCCTAAAACAAAGCTGGTCCCTGAGCATCCCTTTGTCTCTCCCTTCTTCTGCTAGGGGGTCTTCTTCACAGGAGGGTACCACTATTTTGATTTAGAGGAAAGTTAAAGGCCTTGCCTTCCCTGATGAATTTGGCACAGTCTGTGGTAAATTTGAGATTGAACTAGGGATGCTCTGAAGGAGCAAATCCTCCAGGTAATAAAAATTTACCCTTACTAAAGAGTAAATTTACAGGCAATAGAAAAATTACCCTTAGGGAAAATAATTGCTAGAATTTGTAGAAGAAACAAGAGTGGATGCATCTCAAGGTTTTTTTCATGTTCTCAGGGGTGTGGGAGCAAACAGGTCTAGAGATAAAAGCGTACTCTGGCCTGGTGAGATTAGACATCTCTTACCAAAAAGGAGGAGCAGCACTTCGCTCAGGACATGCTGTCTGCAGGACTCTGCATTTGAGAAAGCGTTTTGCTACCTATGCTAAAAAGCACAGTGCTGTAAACACTTTAGTAAAAGCTCCAAAATTAAGCAGTTTATGTGTGTCTACATGGAAGCATTTCTTACTTGCTTTTCTGGAGCTGCAAACTGCTCTGCCACCAGCTGTCCCACTGGTGTCCTCTGCAAGAAGGCACTCACTATCTCCATCCTTAGGTGAATTAACAAACACAGGCTTGGTAGTATTCTGTTTTACATGGGGAATTTTTTTTCTGCCGTTGGCAAGAAAACAACACTACATTATTGAATATAGTCTCTAAATTTAGCACAGGCACCTGGAGTACTGGTGCTTTACATCTCTTTGAGCTGAGGCAAGTCATGTAATTGAGGAGTCATGCCAAACTGAATCTGCTGTTGAAGCTGAAGACTTGAGTGTAACAAATACCCCCATATTCTGGAGAAGCTAAGTCCACTGTCTTCCTTTCTCCATGTTAGACATAAATTTAGAAAGTCATAGAGAAAAACATGCATATCTAAAGTGTTGCTGAACTGCTTTTAAATAGTGTTTTGTATACTGTTTCAAATTCTTTAATGTAGAGATTGAGCCAAGAAAAAGAATAGAGTTATTTTTGTTTCTGTCAAGATACATCCTGACATTTCTCCTGACATAGTGGGTCACCTGTGACCTCCAGCCAAGGACAGAGTCTCTGTTTGCTACCTGTTGTACAAACACAGAGTAAATAACAGCATTTGCTCTGATTAGTTTACATATAGTGTAAATAAACAATGCCAGTAAAAAATTTAGAATGAGAGCACAATTTTATGGCCAGCTATCTGAGGCACAGATGAGTTAGTTGCCCAAGGTTACTTTGGAAGTCAGCTGGAAGGCGGGGACAAGTGCAGCTTTCAACAATACACATCTAAATCCTGTGGGGAGCACTCAGGTGAAGGCAAGTGGCCTGTTTTGCCACATCTGCTGTCTTGAATGTAATTCATGATTCTACATATGGAAAATGTTTATCAAACATATAATTAATAAGTACTGTGAACAGTATATCTTTGGCTGTTTGTGTGTTCCTGATTAGTTTGGAGGTTGGTTTTTTTGTATTGTCATTCTGAACTGCATGATGTGCAAACAAAATTCTTGGTTTTGCTTTTAAAACCCAGAGACTATTAGCAATGTAAAATCAGGGTTTATTTCTGTTAGGTAACGCAATGAGTCTGCGGTTATTGACGAACCTCAAAGTCTCCTTACAGTCTTGGTGCTCGATGTTAGCAGCTCCCAGTCAGGGCCTTTCAGGTTAGTAGACAACTGCCCTTAGTGTTGCTAAGTCACCCTAACCTGCAGAGAGTGCACAGCCCTTCACAAGCCACCCACCTCTTTCTGACGTGTTTGACACCTTCTGGGTGAGGAACAGTCTGTTACTCAGTTTCCTGGAGTCAAATGAAAGAAAATACTAAGTATGCTATTTTCTATCAAGAAGGCTCAAATATTATGCTGGCAATTACAGAGAAAGGTATGAGACCAGAAAATCATAGATTTCTGTTCTTTTCAAGAAGGGTCTTTCCCACCACCTTATTTACCCAAGGTGATAAAAGGTGGCTTCCTGCCAGAGGAAGCCCAGGGGGCTGCCATGTCAAGGGGGAGGGCAGGCAGGGGTAACCCAATATCATTCATCCTGTGTTGCTTCCAGACAAGCTGCCTTCACTCAAAATTGCACTTCTCATTCCTATTTTCCTTCTGACTTGTTGTGCTGTCTGGGTGCTGGGACAGGCATTTGTGCTTCATATCTTTATATTTGATTAGTGAATACATCTATTGCTGGGTTTACACTTTTTATTTCTCCCTGGCCTCTCCTAGCACTATGATCTCGTGGTGGAGTCCGATTTGTACATTTAATAATTTATTTTATAAACCCTGTGGGTTTCATTCTTAAACAAAGTTCACATGAACATGTAATGTGAAATACCTGATGGTAAGTAGCTGCTGTATGCAAACGGCTTATACAGGGAGGCTTCCTCTGGAGCCCTTTCCCAGCACACTGGGAAGAACTTTTTGTGGAAACATTTCTGTTCAGTGTGGAAGACTACTTCTGAAGCATACCTAAAGCATGCTGACTGCAAGCTATACCCATGAAGTTAATATCCCTCTCCCTCCTCACCAAGCCTGAAGACTTGAGGCCACAAATGGGTCTGTTTATCAGCAGTGCAGCAAAACTTGGGCCAATGATGGCACAGCTTGGTGATCTTTTCCAAAACGGCATCAATTCAAAGCCAAAACATCCACGTAGCCCCAAAGGACCTCAGTCTTCTGGTTAGTGAGGTGGGTTGCTAGAATATTGCTTTCCCTCTCTTTTTTCTTGATGACATCTCCTCCAAAATTAACTGCTTTGTTCTGGATGTTCAGCAGGTGAGACTGAGAGCAACCCTTCTTGCTCATGTTGTGCTATAAGTCAATGTAATTGCCTACACAAAAGCAGAATCAGTCACTGCTGTCCTTTCCATTATGTACTGCTTAAAGAAAGAGGGTAAATTATCTGGTTCCATCTGGTGTGGGTGTTGCATTTTTTATTAAGGTTCACCATGTAAGATCAATGCAAACTTTTTAGGCAGTAAATGCAAAAAAGTAGACCATTTAAAAATCATTTCACTTTTCATCTTGGCTCTGTAGAGAAGTATATGACCTGTGAACAAGTTCCTTAGGATTCAAGGTGAAGCCAGTTTTTACAAAATTTTCAGAGTGTCAGGCCCCATTTTGATGTTATGTGTACAGATTTTCTTCACTGTCTTCACCATTACTGCTTTGTCTTGCCCAATCTTTTGTACTACCATATGTCAGGAAGCATTTTGCTTAGTGATGTTACTATTACTAGTTTATAGAAACAGTAGACATCTCCAGACATCTAGCTGGAGCCACCTCAGGCCTAGAAAATCTTCCAGGTTAAGGTGAGAAAGTCAAGTCTAGGTGAATGATGCCCTCACTGAGCAGATCATATATATAGTGTTTCAGCTGGCACATTGCATGGATGAGTTCAGCTGAAAAGAAATACCTGTGTGTGCTGAATAACATATACCCATTGGTACAGGCACATCAGCTAACACTACCAAATTGCACATTTTGAAGTGTTTTAAAATTCACAATCAGGGAGATCTTACTGAAAACTAATTGTGCATTTCAGTCTGAGTTTAGTAAATAAAGTGTCTGTCAGGGAGAAATTTAGCAAAGGTGAGTGGACTTCCTGCTCTACCCATAAATAGGTATGTATTCAGTGAAGTATATATTAAACAGACCAGATGACAGGATAAATATTGAAATAGCAATCCCCTTGGCCCTTCAAAGATAATGAAAGAAAGATACTGCTGTCTGTCTCAGTTGATTAGTTTGGATAAAGGTGACAAATCAGAGAAAACATAGGTGTCAAAAACATATGTACTACATGTGTTTTTAAGAATTGGTAGATTTTTTTTTTATTCAGTTGGCTTGATATGTACTTACTTAATAAACAGTGTATTTTTTGTCTCATGTGCCGGACTTCAGAATTGTGTTTAGACATGTAAAAGTACTTGTGCAAGCAGGACCACACACATGCACATCAGTATAAACACACACATAGATCTAGGTAAATGAATGCATTATTTATATTATTAGAAATTATTAGCAAATATAATATGGCAGAATGATCGCAAACTATAACAGAAATATCAATGCATATTATGAAACACAAATGTAGCAAAAATGTAAATGAGACATTATAGGAAAACCATTAATGCTTTCTATTTCTGTCTTCGGAGTATGAATCCTGCCTTGCTCTGGGTCTGTTTTTCCCAAAGGTTAGTGAAGTGCTAATTACGAAGTGTGAAGAGCAATCAATTTCCTGACAGATTTTACTTTGAAACCGTTTTTACTCTGAGCTTCCTATCTACTGTCTCCACAGTTTACCCTCTTCAGTGTTGTTCCTTCATATTTTTTTGGAAACAGTCTTTTGAGATTAAAAAAGCTTTAGCAGAAGAAACCCATTCTGAAGTACTAAAGCAACAAAACATTTCTATCCAAAGAAAGACAAAACTGAATCAATTAATGGGCATGGAAAACATAGTAAAAATAGCCTAAAAAGTAAAAGTGTTTCAAATTAAACTTTCAGTGATTGAGCCCATCATTATTTGTTTAAGCAGTAGATTTGGTGACTGAAAGAAGAGCAGAAGAAGGCATAGAAGTCAAATCATAAAAGATGACTGAAGGAAGTACATATTTCTACAGATCAAACATGAGACATTTTTGGCCAGAAATGAGTTTTCTAGCCTAGAAAAGCTCTCCCTCAAAATTTCTAAGTTTAAGTGTGATAACATTTTACAAGCAGAACAACAAACCTTTTCAAAATTGGGGGGGGTGGGGGGGGTTGATGGGTGGTGTGGTGTAGTTTTTTGATTTTGTTTTGTTTCGTTTTTTTCATAGGTCATAGAATATAAACTGAAGTTAATAAATTGGGGAATTTGGTCTCATGGAGAATGTTATCTATATTATATGTCACCTGAGCATCAGGGAAGTGATGCTCTGCAGCACCCAGAGGGGCAGTCTGAATTCTTCAGATACAGCAGGGACACACTCAGTAAAATGAAGGAAGAAAAAAAAGGTCTTAAATCTTAATGCTGCTTAAAACGCTGAATGCTGTAATGGTGTTGTCTGTTGTTGCTAACAGTGGCTACTAGAGGTGAACAGTGGCAGAAGATGTGACGATTCACATGTGAAGTGGAAAACTATGAGTATGGGAGAGGAAAATTCCCACAACATACAAACAGTAACACAGCAATGAAAATGCATGTATGGAGTAAATAATGCATTTGGTTAATCAAGAAAACTGGAAATTACTTGAGATGTGTAACAAAACACTTTTGGGAAAAAAAATTTAACTATTGAAGACATGTTCTAAAAGAAGGCTGGACAGTATCAAAAAGCTTTTGACTATGTACACTTCATTGCACTGAGTCTATAAGAGATGTGTCATGCTTTGTCTCCTACCAGGGCTATGTAGAGAGAGCAGCCACCAAAATAATACGCTAGCAATTTGTCTCCCATCAAATGTGTGGTTATACAGATCCCATTCCTCATTTACAAGTGACATTTCACACAGAAGTGACTTACTGAAAGGTAACCTCCTGGGAAAATATCTTCAGGATCACTGATATGAATGTACATAGGCACAGCAGGCAGCTAAAAGGGTGTTACTCAGAAATAGATCTTATTATTTAAAACAAATTAGCTTTATGCCATCTTTGTCATTGTGAAATACAATACTATTTCTCTGACTTTTTGTTTTAAGTAGAATTCTGATATTAAGTGGTATTCTGATAGCTAGTTAGGCATTCTGTAGTATTGGGCTAGGATGTATTTGACTCAGACAAGATGTTTAATTTTTTTCTCACAGATAGCTCTCACACCTGCTCTTCCCCCTCATCCCCCACCAACTGTGAGGAAAACCTTACATAACTGCAGCATGGCAGCAGTGTTTGGATTTGCACAGAAAATGGCAGCTCTCATTTCCATTAAGGAGACTACACCCACTTTAATCATCTGCACTTTACTAATATATTTATGTGCATGTTTAGATTAGACCAGAGAGCATATTTTATTCATTATGAAGAAATTAGAACCTAGGTGTGATATTTCAGTTCTTGCCTGGAGTTACAGTGTGTCTCTGGCTATTTTCTTCCAGTAAGGTGGATGCTTGCCTGGGGAAAATCTTGCTGAAAAGTCTTGCTGAAAAGTCAGGACCTGCAGGTATTCTACCTCTAGTCCTTTGGTCCCAACCAGATCTCAGGCCCCAACCCTTCCATTCCCTGAACCCATTTTGGGGGTCATTTACCTTCACTGCCCGGATGGAGGCACAGTACACAGAGTGTGCTTCTTTCTTCTTGCACCTTCCTCCAGGAACCCCAGATGGGAATGGTGGTTCTTTCCTTGACGAAACAGAAATTTACGTTTATAGTTGAAAGTCTAGCAACAAAAATGTACTTATAAAATAAAATTTAAATCACAATTGTGATTCAAAAATTAAGATGTGTTTAACAGTCTATTAAATAATGCTTTGACAATGCATGGGGGGCTGAATCTTATAGCTGTCTGAGACTACAAATTGTTGGTCTATTATGAGTTCATCAGCAAGCTGTTCCCTAGCCTGACAGCATAGTACCTGTCAGAGGAGCTAAAGGCTGCAATTATCCACATAGATTAGTAAAGCCATGATTTCTGATGGGTAACCTGTGTGATATGGAGTCCACAACTGACACATGAATGACGCTAAGGACAGACTGATCAGCAATGTACTTTGCACCAGCATGTTGCGTCTTCTAAGTTAAAAATATTGTAAATTCAGGATGAAGGTTTCACACAACTAATGCACAGATAATGGAATGCTCTTTTCAAAAAAGAAAAAATGTTATAATTCCTTTTTTAAAAATTTTAACCCTACCAGAATCACAAAATCTAGAGTCTATTTGTCTATTTCTCTTCACCCATGAAAATCCCAGCCTAAAACTATTTTTAAAAGCCCTGGGATATTCTATTCTAATAATGTGCTTTTTTCAAGCAAATCATCACTTCCATACGCCTCTAAGTGTGTCTACAGAGAGGCAAGCACACCCTGCCATCCCATGTTCCTAATTTCTCACAGCAGGTGACAGTGGAAGTTCCTGAGCCCTGGCCATGACTTGTGGATGTCGTTTCCTCATTGCTGCCCCTATTTTTTTCTTTCTTGTTTTTGAGTGTCCTTTTCTTAGGGACAAATGCATTTATATATTAAGCATTGAATTTAGGGAATCTGTTGTCGCCTCCTCAAAGGGGCTGGAGCCCTGGCATACAAAAGCATTGATAAGCCCTAATTAATCCTCAATGACAATGGTACATGCATCAATCTAAATTTAAGTCAACAGGAAAAATCATATGAAGAGACTGCTTAAGTGGTGCAAACTCATTTTCTGAACTGTGTGGGATCTTACTAATATGTTTGGAGGAAAGAAAACTACTGATGAGATTCTGACCATGAAACATTCACAAAATTACATTTCATTCGGAAAGATGAAAGCACATGAAGATGAGTGTATCAAGTGAAAGTGGTTTTTCTTTCTTTCTGCTCTGGAAGCATTTCTGGTGGACTTATAAACTCGATGTGTGCATATATCCAGCAAAAGTTTGGATATGTGTGCAAACACACACTGCACACACTCACACATACCTGCTCAAGTGAGTACCTGACAGCCTTTCTTTCTGACAGGCAATATCAAACTGGTTGCAGAGCAGTTTGTCGTGCTCTCATCTGGCATGCAGGTCCAGGCAGCTGACATCCTATTCTGCTGGAATGAGGAATGAAGTGGGCTTTTTTCTGTCTTGAGGAACTGATTTTTTATGGGAAGGCTTTTCTCCACTGGGATCATGTGTGCAGTCTGTAACATCTAGCATGAATTCATGCCTGAAGACTACTATCAATGGTTTTGTATCTTGCTATTGGTGCTCAGGTTTTCCATAGACACAAATACTGTGATTACCTTTCGTTTGAGCAGCACCTCTATGTCGGTCAGGGCAGCTGTTTCTGCCAAGCAAGCACAAAGGTCAAGGAGCAGTGAACAGGAATTGCACAATTGTTATAGAATTCTTCATGAGCTCTTGTTGAAGATAAAGAAACATCATGATCTTTTCCTATAATGTGTGCCATATTAGTTGGGAAGATGCTAATATTTCACAAAGCTGAAGCATGTCCAATGCATACAATAGCCTAGTTCTGCCTTTGAGAACAGCAGCCACCTACACCTTCAGCAGCTCTGTGACTGTGCATTTCAAACAGTACTTTCCAAGCTCCCTCTAGTCTTCTCCAAAGCTCCCAGTTTTTGAAACTGAAGTAATTAATCAGTTAGACATCAGCCACTCGTAAAATTTTATCAATACCTTCTCATACCAAATCTTCAAAACCAATTGTAGATGATAGATTTTTTTCAGTTGTGGCTCTTGAAATGCCTGTGAAGTGTGGACTCCCCTGAGCACTGCCTGGCTAATGAATTTTGGTTTTAGAAGTCATGTCAAGACATGTTCCATGTTGATTTAAAAATATAAGAGCAAAGATTGCTATGAATGGTTTTATCTATGTTCCTAACAAGTTTTAGAGGACTGTGTGCACTCCCATGTTCCCAATCACTTCTGCAAAAGAAATTTTTTGTGTTTGTCCTGTGTCTAATGAACTTTTGGAGGAAAGTAAGTACCAGCAGCAGAAAACATGCTTGTCAGCAAATACTGCTCGTATGAAAATAAGTTGTAACTGTGCTATACAGATTCCATTCTCTCAGATATTTCCTACTGTCCTCTCCAGTGGCATTACACGATGAAGGCACATCACATATTGGATATTATAGCCATAGCACTATGGGGAGTTATGAACTCTGTTTCTGTGGCCCTGGGTGAGGGTGCACTCAGGGTGCTGTGGAAGGAGAACAAGAGGCACCTCTGAGGGTCTAGCTGAGACTTCAGATCTTAAGGCACATGGAAATATGGAAGGAGATGAGGTGGCTTGGTCTGCAAAGAGGGGCCTGCAGTGCAGTCTAAGAATTGCCTGCAGTTGTGCAAAGGGTGACTGCCGAGGTGGAGGGGTACCAGCAACCAGTGAGATGAGGCCTCCGTGTTGCAGTTTGCAAACTCAGGACAGGCATCCTACTCCCTAGGAGGGGATGCAGCACTTCACAGAGGGCTCTCCAACCTTACAGGTTTTAAAGGCTTGGCTAGGCAAAGCCCCACCAACCTGTCAGAGATATGGAGAAAGTCCTGCCTCAGACAGTGTATCCCTTTTTGGACAAGAGGAAAGACCTCCAGGGTGCCATCCCAGCTAACAGTTCTGTGATTCTCTGTATGAGCATATGAACCATGCCACCATGCTTCAGACCTTAAATGTACAAAGTATTTCACTTTCTTATTTAAAAGTTAAATTCACACTTTTTTCTGCCTAAATTCACAGATGTTTTCTCCAGTCCTCAGTGCAGGAGGTGTACAACAAACTGATCCTTCTGCCCCTTCTCAGGACTGTTGTGTGTGTTCCAGCAGATGTCCCCGCCAGAGAGGCTTGCTGTCCTTTTAAGGTTCACTCTCTCTTTCTGATCTTTCAGATCTGTCATGGTTGTGGAGCTGGATTTTAAAACTCTGAATTTAAGCTGAAGATAAATAATGGTACAGTGTAGGTGTAATTTTTCTTCAGAGCAGTGAGATACCTGCAGCTAAATGTCTCAGCAGCAGAATTGAGTCTGAGAGTTCATCAGGCTGTGACACAAGTTTCTCAAGCAGAAATGAATCTTTGGTGTGTACTAGGGAAGAGAGTAAGGAAGGAGGACATTATGAAATAGTGGAGAAGCATGTCTCTAACTTCTCACAAACCAGTTTGCACAAGATTTCTGAGATGCAGAAATTAATCTGCAGGAAAAGTGATGAAGCAAGATCACACCAAGCCACAGGTGGAAATACCACAAATATGAGCACTGAGAGAGTATCTATATGTCTATATCTGTCTATTTATCTATCAATCATCTATACTTTCATAGCAACCTCAGAATTACAGTCCATCAGATGCCTGCACCTTGACTGCTAAAAGTCACTCTTACTTCAGTCAATCAGCTTTTGCAGCTACCACAGCATGAGCCCCTTTAATATGAACAAGCCATGGTGGTTATCCACATATGAATCCCTAAGTCTGCCTGTTTGTTCATTTCCTTTTATAATTTTTATGGGAGAAAATGGGAGAGTCCTCTGTGAAGACATATTAGCTAAGTTTACTGTGGAGAGAGAGGGAAAATGAGAATAATCACCGGTAGTCAGTATTTCAGTTTCTAAAGTTAAAGGGGATTAGTTAAATTAAATATAGGGCATACAAGAATAGCAACCAGGGTCAGTGACAGGAACAAAGTGATGGGAGGTGGCTTCTCATTAGCAAAGCAGTGATGAGAGAGAGGAGAGGAACATAGTGGCAAAGATATAAGAAGTGAAAAGCACCCCTTCAGAGAGGTGTTTGGGTCTAACCTGCCTTTAAAATTGTCACTGTGCAACCTCCTAAAGTCATTTATTAGCAGTTAAGAATCCCTAATCTTCCTTAGGTTCTATTTTTGATGGTGCTTTTCAGTTACCTGCCAAAGTGGTGTGGTTATTTGCTGCCCTCCTTGTTTTCTAGTGTTTCCAGTTTACTTTATCATACTTTCTTTTTTAAAAATAATTTTTAATAAACACAAAGTTTTCAAATTAAATCCAGGTGACTTATTGCCTTTCATTCTTTCCAGTAGGAGTACATTCAAATCCAGTACATTTTCTCTAGGACTTAACCTAAAAGCAGCAAGCACCTTGCAATGGAAGGTAACAATAACCCATCATGATTAATATTTATGCATTTTTCATGTATAACACGTGAATTTTTCAACTCCATCTGCATTTAAACATGTAACTCTCATCACAAATGTCATTAAGTTCCAAAGGAAATTCCAGAAGAAAGAAAAGAAATTCCTCTTTTCCATACTTTATAAGAAGAGATTCTCTTGTCTTTTCCCTCATTATTAGCTCTGAAACAAAGAAAATTCTAGACTGATACTTAGACCTCACACCTTTCTCAGAAAAGCCATCCTATTACCTTTCACAGATTGATACATGTGTGTTCACAGCACCAGGCTTTTTCTACAAAACTTACTGCAATTTATTCCTAAGTAAAAGTACCCCAGATGTGAAACAATGACACCTTAGCTTTAACCTTGTTTTTTGCCTAAGTTACTCTCTACTGAGTCACTACATAATTTTCTCTTTGAGTTTTGGTTATACTTCTTGTGTACCCTACCTGCATGGCAGGAGTCTGCCCAGCTGTTACAGGGGAGTGATTGCAATGAGACACCTGCATTTTCTGCATAGTGTGTGCTCTTATGATGGAATTTCAATATGTGCCAGAAAACTCCACCTCAGTTGAAGGGTATGGAAAAAACTCTCTTACTTTATAAGTGGATGGCTATTTTAGCTCTGCCTGCTGTCACTAAAAGGGTCTAGCAAATGTGCCTCTAAAAATACAGAGATTATTTTTCACCTATAAATAGATGCTTTGAGAAATGAATACAAACCTCAGGGAGATTTTAGCAGTCACAGGCGCATGTAATGGCTTGCCTGTGGTAGCTGTAAGCCACCTTGCACTTAGAGCTGGCAGTAAGAATGTGCAGCTGGGTGATGGATAACCACTGATGAGCAGTGTGCTGGGCCCTTCTGCTCAGTGTCCTTTGTGTGTGTATCTGGCCTGAGTCTTTTGAGAAAAACAGAGCTACAGGCTTCAGTCAAAGACAGCACGTCAGCCCAGCCAGTGAAATGGTGAGGGTTAACTCCTCCAGGCCAAAAAGGCTAAGGCTCATAGTATAATCCAGCCTTTCAAAACCTACATGAAAGTCTGGAATAAGCGCAAGGCCAGTGTTTATCTGCTGGTCTATGGCATCTTTACAGAAAAGGTCAGATAAATCAACCAGTCACAACCTGAACTGTATTTTCATCTCTTGCTGTGGTTTAGAAATGCGCACAAGTTTTCATAAGCATGTATCTCCAAGGTAATGAGCAGTGTTTTCTCCTGAGCAAGACAGAAACTCCAAATGTCAGATTAGTATTTGAGAATCTCCTTTTTGTTTCTCAAAGAACAACAACAAAACTGCCAAGGAACTGAAGATGCTACTCATTACAGGAACTGAAATAACCAAAATTTTGAAAATGACCATGCTTGCTATTTTTACACAAAAATGCAGATATGCCAGGAACTCCTAAAAGTGCATGAGGGATTTTGCTAGAACTTGTTGATTTATGTGGAAAGAAATGAAATGGTAGAGCCTTACAAATGCCTCCGATCGATACAAAGCTTGGCTTGCTGAGGCCCACAGAGGAAGGTGGGGTTAGAAAAAACAGGAGCTGCTGAGTCCTCTCTCTGATGCTAAAGTGCTAGCTCATGTGTTTCTATTAACATCAGTAGTATTTTTAGAAACGTTCCATGTTACTCTTTTCACTTACCCTTTCAAACATATTTGTTTTCTCTTGACCTATTGGCTGAACTGTAGTTACTGTTTTCACTTTACAGAAAAAGTTAGTGACTTGCAGAGACACTGCAGCTTTCCTCTTGATGTCTCCTGACTGTAAACTCAGGGCAGGCTATCATAAAAACTGTGTCTGCTGTCTTCTTCTGATTATCACTATTTCTTAGTCCTTAACTTTTACTAGGCCAATTAATTTTCAGTGTCTTGTCTGGTGCAGTGTGCTCAGAGAGGATGTTTTGTGCTTATAAATATTTTAATTAAAGGTTAACTCAAATATCAGGGTTTAACAGCCTCTAGAACTCAATCTACAATATGCCTGACCTAACTAATCATGCTGTGGGCTAATTAGCAACATGACAGGCACAGTGCTAGTTGGAGGAATGATGGAAGAGGCAGGAGCTGTGCCCTGTTTAGGGAACCAGTTTACTCATCCCAGTTTGATGCTGGGAGAAGCACAGCTTTGCTTGGGGTAGAAGTTAGTGTTGTGAAAGATCAGGTGCAATGAACCTCATCATTTAGCCTAGTATCTGTGAAAGTTTCCTTCCTGAGCCAGCTGGGATTTTCTTTCAACAAAGCCTCCCCTTCTTTATGAACATCTTCTGGATTGATAAAAATCTGAGCTTTTAATAGAAAAGGGGAGGTTTCCATTAGTTTATGGACTGAAGACACTATTTGCTATATCCACTTGGAAATGAGATGGTGGTTTTGGATTAGATCTTTGAAAGCATAAAAAAAGCAGAAGCGGTCCAAAAAAAATGCAAATTTGCTTTGGATTGAAAATAGAATACTAGGAAGGAGGATAAGACATATCTGCTGTGTAATTCCTGATGTCCCCCCATGCTGATTGTTCTGTGGCATTCTGTTTCCATGTCTCAACAGGGATATGGCAGAAATTAGAAAAGCCCAACCAGGGGCAGGGGATGACCAGAGGAAGGGCAGTCACTTCCCAAGGAATGAGAGGGTTTTACCTTGGAGATGAGCTGACAGAGCATCATTGAGAGGGCTCTGTAGACACTGAAAGACACAGGTATGTGGGCAGAGAAAAAACAGCTCAATGCCTTTTTCATCACATGTTGTGCCACAGGAATGTGGATCTTCACGTGACCTGCAGCTGAGCGTGGGAAGTCCTGGGCACAGGAGTAGTAGCAGGTAGGTGCTAAATTCCCACAGTAATGTAAAAGGCACTAAGCTTCTCAAAGCAATGGCCTCTGGAAACTGCTACCCAGCTGCCCTGGCAGACAACATCCTGTGCTGCCTGTTCCTCCCAGGACAGTGCTCAGGGGCAGCTTCTCAACACACTCACCCTGCCCTGCCCTGAGAACTGCATTTTGGCATCTGGCAGTGATAGGACAAGAGATGGAGATTTGGTCCAGTCCGGTACCCCATTTGCTATAAAATAACTTCTTGAGATTCTTTACCTGTTTTGTTTTGGTGTTTCTCAGCAGAAAATGTGTTCTCCAGAGAGAAAGATTTTGTTCCAAAGAACAAGGCTGATTCAAAAATAAATAATAGCTGAAACCTCAGTGCATGTTTAGAATTTACTCTTAGCATATTTTTTCCCCAGCATCAGGGAGATGCTTTGTAACCCAGTTGAGCGGGGCAGTCATTGGGAGAGCCCTCATTGCCTGCTTAGTCAGGCAAGTGGGAGGTTTCTGAATTCCTAAACACTTATGTTGTAAAAGCCTATTAAAAACTGTTCTAACTCTTCTTAGTAAGAAAGTTTTTTCCACAAAGGACCATAGTTTTTTCAATGGGAAATGGAAAACGACCATTCTCCCTTTAAAGAGCTTTTTCAATGCACATACCTTTTTTCTACATACACAGTATTACACTGCTGCCAGCTGAACTGCCCCTCAGACATGCAAGTATAAGCCACAACCAGCATTGTATCAACAGCTGTGTAAAACATAGAATACAAGGTCTGTATTTTTCTCAAAAAATTGAACTTATAGGATTGCCAGTCAAGAATTTTACATTGATTGTAAAAGGGAAAAGAAATCTCTCAAGATGGAAAATCCTGTATTCCCTATGGAATCAAAGCTTTTTTTGGAGCTCAGCATACACAGAGAAGATAAGGCTCTAACTCCTGTTACACTGGATTGAAGACAGTTTTACTGTATATTTACTATAAAGTAAATTACTTTTTAGTAATTAGTATATGTTTACTAAATTTAGTAATTTAGTATGCATTTACTATAAAGAATATTAATGAAGCTATCAAAGATGCAGTGTCATAGAGTCATACCAGGCTACCTTTGTGGCAACGGGTGCAGCTCAGGATCTGGCATAAAGTACAATCAGGGAAGCTGTTGGAATTAGCCGTGGATACTCAAAAAGTGTAACTTCCTAGATTTAGCTAAAACTGTTCTCAGATTGATAAGAGACAAGAGATGGGATCAGATGCTCATATCCTCATCAACATGTTTTCTACAGGCCTGGTTCAAGGAGGCTGCTATTTTCCTTTTGGAAAATTCCTAAGGGAGGGTGAGAATGGTAAACAGCACCTGCTTCAGCACAGGGACAGGCAAGGCAATCCCTGTGGAGTATAGCCTGCAATTAAAAGCCTCTGTGGCTGTTGAAGGGGAACTGAAATGGCTCTGTAACCTCCCTCCTGCCATCTGACTATACAGAGTACCCTGCTTTCACAGCTTGTAAGAAACAGAGATGCACATCTTTTAATGGCCAAAGGATACTGCAAGGTTTTTGACTGCAGGCATGCAAACTGTTGAGGCTCTTGTTTCTTACTCATGTGAGATAGGCTCTGCTGGGAGTGCATCCTGTGCTGACAGTAGCAAAAGCCACGTAAGCAGGCATGGGCTGACCTGGGAGTCCAAATCTTCTGGGATTTGCTGCAGTGAGGTGGTCTGTGGATAAGACTTCTGCAAACGCCATCAGGTTTGAATGCACAGACCAATGATGAAAGTCTTGTTGGTGCATGACAAAATTCACTGATACTCTGAGGGCGGGTGGCCAGCTGCCCACAGAAGCAAGAGGCTGTAGCCTTGTCACTGAGATTTATGGCATTAACATGATGGATGTTTTTCTGAACCAGAAATAGATAGCTGCCAATTGCAAAGAGAAGGGAAAACCCATCCTTCCTAATGGAAGCAGAATTTTCTTCTGGTAACATTTTTGCAAGAATTAATGATGGTTTTCTAGACTAGTCTTTGGTGCAGTTACATGCTCTTTTGGGGCCCATGCAGACTATTTAGTTGCTCTGCTTAATGTCTAAGTACTGATGGCGTTTTATGTTTACATGCATGTAGTCTTTGCTCCAAAGAGCTGATGGGTTTATATGTGAAAAGTGCAAACATTTAGTTTTTTCCAGTGAAGAAGGGCACTCAGCTATAACGTTTCCCAGATATGTTACATGACACTATCTGTAGTCCTGATAACTGCTACAGTCTTCTGGCTACCTACAACACCTGTTTTACTTCTACTGTAAATCCCTGTTTCGCCTTTTGGTTTCCTTGTTGAACCTTATCTTTTTTTTTTTTTTTTTTTTTCTCCGCTAACATAGCACTTGCTTTGAAACTCTTTTTGTCCCCTAAGCTTTTCGTTTTTTACAGCACTGGATCATTTCTAGTTTCCTACTCCTGGCATTGACTACGCTTTTTATATATTTCCAAGACATTTTTACATTAGGTTTTTGGAAGCTCTGTGCTAGATTTTCACCTTTGCCAAAAGCCCCTGTTGGGAAGAGTCTGTTTGGAGATTCCAGCTCCTTGAAGGAATGTGGCTTTTTCCAACAGGTATCTACATATTCCTGCTGACCACACAGCAGGGACAAACAGTGCTTGAGGATTTGTATGCTGTACTCTGTACACTGCACATTGCTCATTGCTAAGAGGTGTGGGGGAAGGAGGAAAACGGGGAAGACAGTGATAATGAGCAGGAGGAGGCCTGATGAAGGACAGCTGACAGGTGATAATGACTGGCACCATTAGAGTATGGATGAGGGAAGAAGAAAGAAATGAGGGAGCATCTGGAGGTGATCTGGCGCTTTTTTGCAGCTGGGTGTCTGGAGCAATGCTGGTGTTTGTTGCCTGCAAACAAAGAGGCCCCAAGGGACCCCAGCAGCCACTGCTGGTCTTGAGGGCAGGTGGCCTCAGGGGAGGAGGAAAGTGGCTGAGCTCTGCAATGCCCTTGGCCCAAGGTCCCAGCAGGGAGGGTTCTCTTTCCCTGACTCCCACTGTCTGCTGAGCTTTCCTTAGGCTTGCTGGTTTGATCTTTCTCCTGGTGGTATTTCTGTTTGCTGTTTGTGCTTGTTGCTGGCAGGTTGAGCCTCGTGCCTC
This sequence comes from Tychaedon coryphoeus, assembly GCA_013398595.1. NCBI lineage: Eukaryota > Metazoa > Chordata > Aves > Passeriformes > Muscicapidae > Tychaedon > Tychaedon coryphoeus. Next base: position 94,146 of record WBND01000430.1, on the reverse strand, counting down.
TTGTTGTGGTGCACAGAGGGTAGCAGCCTGCTCCAGGGATCCAGCTCTCTTCAGGCTGGTTCCTGGCACTGTCAACAGAGGAGATTGGGGAGGCTGTCCTGTGGGAGCACTGTGCTGTGCCCAGCCTCTCACACAGCTTCCCCAGGCACCCATACTGGCTTCTCTAAGAGGTGTGTTAAAGGCACCTGGAAGTCACATCTGCACTGTTGTTGTCATGATTTTAAAGTAGGCCATAGGAACTAACTGAGTTATTCCTACCTCAAGAGCTTGACTCCTGACACATCTTCAAAGGAAAAAAAAAAGGGAGTTTTGATATAAAACACTGAAGTGAGAACATTGGCCCAAAAAATTGCTCTACTGATTACTGATTTTTAACCAGAAGGGGTTTTTACTGTGAGTTCAGCTGGCTTCTGCTTCTAACCATCTAATGTTGTAAAGCTCCTGCCTGCTGAAGGGCTCTCTGCTCATAGTAATTACCTGCCCGTGCAGCAATTCCTGGACAGGGAACAAGTCGCCTCTCAACCTTTCCTTGGCTGAATTGACTAGACTGTGCTTCTTCAGTAAACAGCTTCTCCTGGACTTCCTGTCATTCTCCTTGTTTTGGTCTGACCTCTTTTCAATGCTGTAATGTGTCCATCACAGTGGCTCCCAGCAGAGGTGTGGGACTCCAAAGTTTCTGTACAAACACCACACATAGCTTTGAAGTAACACATCCCTACTTCTGTTGATAGTTCTGTGCTTATTGCTTGCTTTGTTAGGTATGCTGGCAGGGCAGGGTCAGTGACTTAATGCTTGACTCTGAACCTTTTTGAATCCCATGTTTCCAAACTATTCCTGTATTGGTGTGTCCTATAGCCTTCAATCTGAGATATTATGCAATATGTTAGCATGAAATTGTCTTACTGGAATACAGATCTGACAATAGTCATGGCCTCATCTATTCACTAGCCCACCCATTCTGCTTCAATTTCCAGTTGTATGTTTGTCATCATCTAAATGAAAATACATGAAATAGCATTGGACTGTAAACAGACTCCCTTCGGCCCATTGGAAATGCCTCCATTTATCATCTATCATTGTAACTTCCAAGGTCTAACAGCAGGCAGACATCCAAATATGAATCTGCCAAGCTGATACACAAAGGTATCTACAGACCAAGTTTATATTGGTGGGTAGGGATCCGGGATCTGCATACTTCTTAATTCATTCCAGTCTTCAGACCATGGCCAGTCGGCTGTGGTTGATTAACAGCAACTTTCTAGGAGTTAAACAATGAAGTATGTCATGGAGGCATTATTAAAAAGAAAAAAAAAAAAGCAGTACCTGTCCTAGGTTTGGTAAAAACAGAATAAGAGCTGTGGTGTCTCTAAGGAAGATGTGAAGACAGAAATGCTAGCTTCCTAGGCTTCCATTTCTGTGCAAGACAGAGACGCAGTTTAGGCCAGTTGGTCAGATGCCCTACTGATCTGAGCTGCTTGCCCAGCTCCTTTGATGGCTCACACCCAGATATCAGACCAGCAGTGGTGGTTAGTTCTGTCCCCTCTGCCCTCCAGCTTCACCATATGGGCATGAAGGACCAAACCTGGACCCAGGAATGCTTCTCCCTCCCTGCCGCTTTCTGCTCTGTGCACAGAGGGTGCAGAGGGCAACTTGCAACTTTGGGTGAAAATAGAGGCTTGGTAGCTCTTGCAGAACTAAGTAGATAAAAGCTTGTTTGACATAAGAAGGGCAGCTGGCATACTGGAGAGTGTGAGGATGAAGAGGGGCTGGAAAAGATAAACAAGCAGCAATACACATGGTGACAGCACTGTTTCCTCCAACAAGCAAGGATGCTTGAGCCTGTGCTGTGGAGCAGGAGGGCATGAGGCCAAGGGAGCAGGCTGGATTGGTGGAACAGGTTGTTTTGAGATGGAGTGTTGAAGGAGTGGAAAACAACCAGAGAATCTCATTAAATAATCCTGTACTGCAGAACACGTAATTCTTTATTCATGCAATTGTCCAAAGAAACACTTGACAAAAAAAAGGGCTTTCACTGTGGGAAAAGAGGGAGCCCAGACAGCGTATAAGAAACTTCTGACAAAAGTTCTCCATTGCTTTCAGTGAAGAGAAATAAAAGAAAAACCAGATTCAGCTACTGAGAGGTGAAAATTTGAACAAAGGCGAAGTTCAGCAGGTTTGTGGCATTGAATGATTTATATCTGCTCAGATCTATCGTGGTGAAGATAATAAAATAGAAATAGGTCACCATGGATTACAGGGAAATGATCACTGGAAGGTTACGTTTACTGTGTGTTTTTTTAAATGTATTTACTGAGCCCTTCACTGACTCAAGGGATTTTGCACATATCAGTGCTTTTTATGATGTTTTACCTTTTATGTGACAGCTCAATTACCTATAAAGTCAATGCAAGCAGCTAGTGTTTTTTTCTTCTGTAGAAACTGAGTTTTGAATCACTGGCCACCAGACTGGGACCTGCTGGACTTTTATGCATGTGATCTTTTCACCTCTCCTTCCCAATGAGCTGTGGGCTGGCAGCTATTTTTGTACTCAGTTTTACTATACCTATCCTTCATTGTGAGTTCTTCCACAGTGATAAGATGTTGCTCCTAAAAATGAATCTCAAACAGAGATTCAAATCTCAAATCTCTGAAATGACTGGTAATTTCTCACTTGAAACCAGTTTCCAAATAAACCCTACCCTTTTACTCCATTCAGTGATGGAAAAGCAGCCTGAAGAAATAAAAATATCTTTTTAAAAAGCAACAAAAATCCAAACCAAAACAAAAACCAACCAACCAAAAAACTCAAAAAAACCCACCAATAACAAAAAAATAACCAAACCCACACACCCACATACAACAAAGTCCAGCTATTTATTGTACAGTGTATTCTAAAGGCAGGAAAAAATACACATTTCTTATTAAAAGATATTCTGTGTCTCAGAAGCAACACAAACAGCCATATGATGTGGTAGTTTCTATAGTGACAACTTGCTTTCCTTTGAAAGTTTGCTAAGCAATCAGACAAAAACAGAGCTACTAGCTGTGCTGCTGTGTAATTATTTCCCCTCATCGTCCCCCAAAAATACTGAATACACAGCTTTTCTACCCTTGAATTGGAAATTCCCCTCCCTATGGAGCAGCCTTTGTTGCATGAGAGAAAGGAGGGGGAGGTGTCAGAAACAGCTCAGCCGTGCTGTGGAGAGCAGAAAATCATTCATGTTGCTGAACTGGCTTCTGGCTCGTGGTTTGGCATGTGGCTGCTGCAGTGGGATCCTTGGTGGGA